>CM045552.1:16601183-17201183 GCA_024721245.1 Mitragyna speciosa | reverse complement strand
CCCCAAGTGGGGGTATTTATAGTGGACAAAAGACTTATCTTCCAAGAAATGGCTAAAAGACCAGAACGCCCTTGACTACCAAAATTACAACTTTACCCATACAAAAGAAATTAAAAAAAATCTGTGTCCTCTCACAAAAATAGAAAAAATTAAGAAAAATGCAAATAATAAATTTGTTAATAAAAATTCACCCTAAAAAAAGTTAGAAAAACTTAGAAACATGCTTAAAACCTAAAAAACGAATTTGGGACCCAAAAATTGGTTAAAAATGAGTTTGGAATGCGAAATGACAATTTTGCCCTTGGACAATGAAAATATAAAGAAAATAGCAATTGACCTCAAAAAATTATCAAAAAATTAAAAATAAGTTTAGAACTCTAAGAAATGCATTTATGACTCAAAAATTGGCGAAAAAATGAATTTAAACTATAAAATGACGATTTTGCCTTTGAATGCAGTATTTACAGAAAAGATAGCAATCGTCTCCGAAAAAATCAAGAAAATTTAGAAACATGCTTAAAGAATTAGAAAAATTAATTTGGGACCTTAAATGAGCTAAAATTACCATTTTTCCCTTGTACTGATAAAATATAAAAAGAATACCAATTAAATCCTAAAAAATCACAGAAAATCAAAAAAATATGTATGAAAGTAAAAATGTGAATTTAAAGCCCCCCAGAGCTAATAAAAAATATTTACAGATAAAAATTACTATTTTGCCTCCCGAGATTATTGAAAAATTAAAATTTTGACCCCAAAAATATAAACATCTTCCCAATGTGTGAAAAGTAAATAGTGTGTCAAAATTTGGTGTCTACACCTAGCTCTTGCCAGGACTAGGGTCAAGCACACAATAGATTCTATGAAACAATTGATATTTATAGAAAACTTGTAAATACATTCATATGATTCAAACTTAAGAGTAAAGGCACTAGTTAAGTAGTTTACATCATAGACACCTAGCTAATATAGTAAAATCTCAAACACCCTTTTACTAACAAAATCCTACCAAGAACTACTCTTGAATCCTCACCACCAGCCTTAATAACAGGAGCCTGTTTAAGGAGAACAAATAAAAAGGGTGAGCTATAATAGCCTAGTGAGGTTCCCACACATGCAAACACACAGGCAGGCAATTAGAAAATAAATAAATAAATAAATAACATGTGCCATCAAACAGTATAAGAACAAGTTAAGTAAACAATTGATCAAATAAGGAAAGATACATCTCAACCACGAGAGCAAGCTCAACCCCGAGAGTATCAAATACATAATCATGTGGCAATAGTGTTCGGACCAATAGAGAAAACTAGGTCCTTCCCAATGATCAGGTAAATATCATATAACAGTACCTGAACCACCCATGCACCTTTACCTCCTCAATACCTCCACTCCAGGGAGAGATCTCAACCCTAGAGGGTAAAATAGTTTGTTCAATTCAAAGCTGGCTTCTTTGAGGAATCTCAACTCAAAGGAGAGAACACAAATCCCTGATGCCCAAACACCTTACATCCTTCTAACCAGTATGACTAACCGTGGTATAACTGGTGAAGTGTGACCACAAAAGTCTAGCCCGAAGGCTCAGTTCAGTTGAAAGTTCATAAACAAGTATATTCACATTTGATAGAAGTTGTGCATGTAACAAATTGCAGGATAAATGTGATAAAGTACACATCTTACCCTCACATAGCACATTGTAGTAGCTAACAAATATCAGGTATAAAATAGAATTTACACTTAAACATACATTAAGCGCACATAAGGAAACACTCACTTGAAAATTTCAAGAAAGTGTCTCGTCAAACATGCGACGTTCAGACTCGGATCCTAAAATTCAAAAGTAGCTTAATTAACCTACTCGATTTTTCTTTTAAAAGAATTTTATAAAATATACCCAAGTTTAACTAGGGTTTCAAAATCAATGTAAATTGGTTATAAGGAAAATCCAAGAAGTTGCAATAAAGGAATCCGAGTAAAACCCTACATCAACCAATAAAGAAATTAAGAAATTCCCTTTTGAAAGTAATTTGGTTCTAAGGGCAAATAATTCATTAAGTGTCAAAATTAAGGTTAAATTTCAAAAGGAATGATTAATACTAGAAATTTGTTACTAATTCCGCTTTATTTACTATTATAATTGCAAGACTTTAATAATTCATTATAAATTCCGAACCAAAAGAAAATACTTGCTAAATACTATGGACTAAAGAGGTAATTTAAATAAATATTAATCAGGGTTCAAGGTTTTTGTATAAGAAGAAATTTTGTCCAAAATAGTTAATTTGTAGGTAAACTAGCTTTTAAAGTCCAAGGAAGATTTATTGGTAATAGTCAAGTATAATTTAATAACTTAGCAAAATTAATATAGTTTAAAATGAGAAAACTCTGAAATATCCTATACTTAGGTAAATTAATGGTTTTAAACTAATTAATATCAAACTAATGATATTTAGTTAAATTAAGACTAATTAAATAACAAATTAGGGTTATTTAGTGAAAACATACTAAATCGAGTGTAGAGGTAAACTAGTCAAAATTTCACTTACACATTTGAAAGTCAAGTTTCTAACTAGTTTAAATCTTCAAAATTTATAAGAGTTTCTTCTTAAAATTGATTAACAAGGTTCCAAAATCATTGCACAACATTTTCCTAAAAACCGGTTAAGTAGATTAAGTTTAAGGTACTCAATATTTGGTGTCACTTCAACCAATTCACAAGCTGAAATTTTCAGCAGTTTATGTCATCAAAACTTGGCCAAAACAAGGTTAATATAGCTGGAAATATTAAGTTATCAAAGCTGGAATTTTATATACTAGTAAAGCCGAAATTTATTCAGGGTTTTGGAACAAGAAAGTGCCGGTTTGCAAGCTGAAATTCCAGCAACTTCAGCCCACTAAACAGGCTTTAAATACTAAAATTTTTTCAGAATTTTTCCTCTAACAAGACTAACCAACATGCCTTCTAACTCTAGTCAAAATTTCAGCCATGAATTCCAAGGTTTGCCACTCAAATAAAGCATCAATTCTTATACAAGTCCATACTAATCACGTAGGTCATAACATAGTTAATTTACTATCAAAGAAAGGATCAAAAAAAGGGGAAACCTTATAATCATGAGCATAAATATTCATATATATAACAAGAGAACAAAATATAACCATAAATCTTAAGTACTTAATGAAATCATAAGAAAAGCACAAGAAATCTTCTATTAAAACTTGAAAGAACTTGAAGTTTCTTGATGAATTTACCTCAAAATAGGTAGGGTTTTAGTTGAAGAAGAGTGAATGATTAATCCCTTAAGAATCTTGAACTTTGAACAAGAACTTGAGCTTGAAACTTGGAGAGAATTTGATGAAATTTGAGGGGATTTCTTTTCTAGTTAGGTTAAGCTTTTGGGGAAAGATTAAGTTAGTCTTTTTAAGTGTTTAAAATGGTTAAAATTGAAGAGTATTTTGGCATTATGGTGGCCGACCAAGAGGAGCAAAAAGTGCAAGAAAATTTGAGCCAAAAAATTGAAAAGAATTAGGTAAAAGTAAAAGCCAATAATAGATGGCCATTCATGGTGCTAGGTGGCATAAACTCCTAAATATCTAAGTAATAGGTGGCCTTACTTTTCTAAATATCTAAGCTTGGTTGGTAACATTTAGTTGGTGGAATTTCTATGATTATCATCAAACATGTATTAATAAAAATTCAAGAAATCAAATTATAAAAGAAAATTATACAATAACAACTAATAAGGAAATTTTACAATTAATATTCATAACATAGAAACTAAGTGGTTTTAAGCTTCTAGGGTTTTACAAAAATAACATCTAAAACATATAATAATATTGGTAAATTTATTACTTATCATCAGTCCCAACTTGTATAATCGTCAACAACCAATAGGCTTCTAATTAGGCTAAGAAAAGACTCTAGATACGGTTGACCTACCAAGTTAAAATTGCCTAATTACCCTATGGCTGCAAGAGAACAGGTCACTATTGAGTGTAGGGAACTAGGATCAAACCCACAAGGAATGGTGAAGAAGTACTAGACCCTTATAAATCCCTCTATTATCTGGACACCCAATTAAAGTGATTAAAACTAAAACTACCTAATTAACACTTAAACCTAAAGATGCAAGAGTAAATGTTGAGAGGAAACTGATGAGCGGAGTATCTAGGACTTCAAATCCCTTATGACTTAAAGGTGAGTGGTAATTGATTCCCCTATACCATTTCATTACCTTGTCTAGAGCCCAATTCCAAATGTACCTAGCTTTCACTCTCGTAACAAACTAGCGATTACCTTCTACTAGTTCCTCCCCACTTTCCGTTGGATCTCAATATTAGGATGTGTATCTTGTTCAGCCCCTTGCAACTCAAAACCCCTCAGTTTAGGCGGTTCCACAACCATGATAGAATTGCAGTCTCCCATTGTGGTCTTGCTCTCAAGTTTTACTGGCTTCCTCTTGCATAGCTTTTTATCATCAAGAGCTCCATAGTAAGAAGGTACCTGCAAAATATTAGTACCACAAAGAAGATTTATGTATAAAGGCTTAAAATTATAAACATGAGATGCCTCCTGTGGACTGAAAATAGTAATTGGAAGTGAGTATTCTCCTAATTCTATTGGTTCACTAGGTAACTCTTCCTCACCTACAACTTTTATCTCATTCACCATTTCTTTTTTAGCCCACTCATGCTCTTCCCCTTTACTCACCATTGGAAGGTCACTCAATTGATCACCATTAGACAAATCAATCACTTTCACTAGTTCACTAAGATTTACTCTGTGTCACTCATCACATCATATTGGTTCCTAGTGTCCATAGCTTCGGCAAATTGACGTGTAAGACTCTCAATAGCTTTGGTGATAGCAATAAATTATTCCCCCATTTTCTCTATTTCAGCCTCTATTTTGCCAATTCTATCTCAGGATTAGACTCTACAAAGAAAGAATAGGTTTGGAGCCTAAAATCATCTACTCTATCATTGGCTAACTCCAAAGCATGGTTTTGTGTGTTCCCTTGTTCCTCCCATCCAAAATATGAATGATCCTACTACCCTGAGTTGTAAGTATTGGCATAGGGGTCATAAAGAGGGGGACGAGTGTATATGTCATCATAAGATACCTGTCTAAAATGGGAACACTCATAAGACTCATGACTTCTACCACAACAAGTACAAATGATAACACTACCTTGGGAACAAGAATAACTACATTCAACCCGCTCATTATTTTTATTTACAATATCCTCAATTAGCCTCTCAAGAGAACTTAATTTATCCATACCTATAGACTCCACGTAATTAACTCGCTCATTGGCCCACTTATAGTAGTCCGCCATCTTCAAACTGAAGTTGCAAAATGAGATCCTCAAAAACGCTAACTACAAAAAGAAATCAAAGAAAAAAAATCAAGAACAAAAATAAAACAAGAATTAACATAAAGAAACACCAAAAGTTTAGAGTAATAAAAACACGGTGTTCCTAATATCCTAATCCCTGGCAACAGCGCCAAAAACTTGGTATTCCTTTGGCTATACTGTGGATAATTTAGGCAAGTGCACCTATCGTTTTCAGTAGTATAGTGTATAGGAGTACCGAGTGTCTATCCCACAGGGACTATACAAGTACTGGTACTAACTTTCTTTTTATTATCTGACCTCACAAAGCGAATGGAAAACTTAATGGAACTACGAATTAACTAAAACTAATTATCTAACTAAATGACAATGTAGAAGTCAGTAGAGAGAAAGGACAAAAGTAGAGGTGAATCTAGATGTAGAATTTTCCTAAACCAAACTTGCTACAACTCTACCTTGATTAATGGTCAACCCAATCACTTAGACCCTAGAATCCCTTAATTAAATTTAATCTTTCTCAAGTATTAACCCCTATCCCCTTGGTTGATTAATTGGAATCTTTGCTTAACTAAAACCCCAAAGTGATGAATTATATGATTTTGGTTAGGTTTGAATCTAACCGCAAAAACTCATGTAGTTCTATCTCTAGCAGCCCATGCAAGTTCCATTATTCATAAGGTGATCTAATCATAAAAGTGATTTCTCAATCTACTCATATGAATCAGTAATTGAATTAAAGGCGCTAGCGATTCCCAATTCAATAACAATAAAACTCATGAATAAATTTAAGAATAAAGTTGGGATTTTCATTAATCAAAGAATAAAGTCATAAACATAAGAATCTATGGTTCATCCCATCTCAATCATAAACAACTCAATTCATGATTACAAGAATACAATTAACAAAAGACAAGAAAGAAAGAGAAAGCTCATTCTCATGCAGCCTCTTGAATCCTCCTTTGCATCTTGATAAAATCTTCTTGCTTTGCACCATTAAATCCCTTGAGTTGTCCCTCTACTCTTGCTTTCTTCTCTCTACATCCCTCTAGATGTGTGAAGGTGAACTATGTGTAAGATGCGTCCAAGATTGTATTTACTAGGGTTCTAGTCTCTTATTCAATTGTATCTCTCCTCTAGAACCCTTAGAAGTCGCCCCCTTTTGTGTTTCTCCAAAGATAGGGTTAAATCTTCCAAGTCTCACTTCAAAAATCTGTCAAATCACAGCTTTCCAGTGTTGCCCCAATCCTCTCGCAGTTACTCGATATAGATACGTACAAAATCCTCTTTCATTGCCAACATTCTATCCCTATCCGCGCCCCGTATCTGCGTGCAGATTCAGACATGGATTTGGACAAAAAGTTGGCCGAACTAGATTTTGCTCAAAACACCAAAGTTGTAGCCCTTTGAGTTAGCTTTCTAGGACCATAAGAATCATCTTATTTGGAGGTTTGTAGGTTGAGATATTGCCAAAATACTAAGTGGTCAGAAGAGCATTGCAGTGCAAATGTGCTTGAATAACTTGGATATTTCTGTATGAAATCATAAGAATTGGACTTTGATGTCTCATATCAATTGTAGAATATCCTCTTAGCTTCAAAGTAACTTAAGAATCATCAAAATCCAATGTCTCTAGATCAAGTTATCACTAAATCATTGAAATACGTTGATGCTGCCAACCCATTTCTTTCCAATTCTTCTTTATCATTTGATTCCTTTGCACCACTTTGATAAATTCTTGAGTTCAACTTATCATCAACTTCAATCAACCTTTAAAGTATCATCCAATTACCATCCAAAGTGATTCAAATTGGTAATGGGATCGTAAACCCTATGAAAACACAAGAATAACACAAGTAAATAGCACTTACACATTGTTTAGCTATTAAACTCAAAAATAAGAAGAAATAGCAAGTAAATAGAGAGAAACACCCAACACCTTATAACCTCCCAAGCCTGTCCGAGTTGACTATCCGTGAAGTAACGATAAAGTTAGTCACGGAAGTCTCACGCACAAATAACACGTTGAATAGTTAAAGCATATAACACATTACGGAATAGATGCGATAAAGTACACGTCTTTCCTCAAGTAACACATTTTATCACATAATATTTGCAAGTGTAACATAATATTTACAAGTAAAACATAACATTTCATGCATCATGCACACATAAAGACACTCACCTGGAGTGCCTAAGAAAAGATCTCGTAAAATGGTCGTGATGTGTTTTCGGACCCTGAAATTTAAAAGAAATAAAATATAATGAAAATTCAACTAAAATCTTAGTAAATTTAGTAAGAAAAATTCAAGAAAATACCCCACTTATTTCTAGGGTTTTGGTTTTAGGGTTCTAGGGTTTAGAGTTTACTTATTCTAAGAAAGTCTAATCTATCACTAGATCATTTCTAAAAATTCCTACACTTCAATTTCCTTCAATTGAATACATTCTAGGCTTAAAATCTCACTTGTCAATTTTTCTTCTTTTAATTCTACCAAAATTTCGGCAGCATTTCCCCTTAAAATCGGACTAACCCAAATTTTTTCCCTGCAAGAAAATTCAACAATCCAACCCAATTCAACAAGTTCTACAACTTTTATATTCAACTCAAGTTCAAATTCAATCAAAATTCCACTAAATTCCAAGGATTTTACCCCAAGAATCATCAACCAAACAACATCTAAAACATGAAATTTCAAGGTTTAAAGGCCATATACTAGTCTATCTAACCACAAGAACATCTTATCTAACAAGTAAATCTCCAATTCAAACTAAGTTTTCAAAGTAGTAATATCAAGAATCTAGGTTTAAGCTTGCAAATAAAACTAATTAAAACATGAAATTAATAGGAAAAGTTCATGGTAAATACCTTAGATATGCTTAGAACTTTGCTTAGAAAAGAAAGAAGCCCACTTCCTATGGTGGATTTGCCTAAAATTTGGTGATTAAGCTTCAAGAAGTTGAGGGTAAAAATGAGAGAAGAAGAGGAAAGGGGATGGCCGGCCAAGAGGGAGAAGAAAGAGAAAGAAATAGTCTAGGAAAAATGGAAAAGAAATGAAGAAAAGGTGAGAAAATGATTAACCAATTAAAACCTCACAAGAGTAAAGCAAAAAGGTGGTCTTTAAATGCAAGAGTAGCTACTTGGATTAATTTGATTGGTGGAGCTCATTAATTTCTTATCACTTAATACTAACAATAATAAGACACAAATTATTAAAGCAAAAAGAGAGTAAAATAGGGAGAGAGAGAACCGTCCACAAGAAGAAAGAAAAGAAAAGAATTTCGGCCCAAAAAAGAAAAGAGAAAAGAGAAGAATTTTCGGCCAAGAGAAAAGAAAAGAGAGAGAAAAATTTCAGCCAAGGGAAAAGAAAATAAAGCAAGAAAATAAGTGAAATTTTTTAGTAAAATTGAGCTAAAAATTCAAGTAGTCAAAAGACTAGAAAATAGTAAAATGAACTAATCAAAATTTAAACACTAATATAAATTAAATGGTCAAGTAAAATTATTCTAACTTTAGTACTTAAGTGTTCTTGCTTAAAATGAAAATCTTAACTAATTAACCTAATTAACTCAAGAAATATTCTAACTAATAAATCAAGGTTTAACACTTAACCCTAAATAAGAAAAAAAATGTCTCTTGTAAGTGCATTTCTAGGGTGTTACAATTATCAGTTGTGTAGTTCGAATCCCCCTCTTTTCTTGTGGTCTAGCATCTTGCCATTGAGCTCGATTCGAAGAGCTCGCATATCCCCTTAGTCTCCTTGATTTGAGTTGTCTCTCAATCTTGATGGCCATGTCGCCTATCTCCAAGTAATGATGCAACTCCACTCATTCACTAAATTTCCGATTGAGACCATCCATGAAATGAGCCATTAAAGCCTCACCATCCTCCTTGATGTCAGCACGGATCATCAACATCTCCATCTCCTTGTAGTACTCATCCACGGACTTTGATCCTTGCCTCAATGTTCGCAATCTCCTATGCAAATCATGAGCATAGTAGCTAAGCACGAATCTCTTCTTCATAATAGCTTTCATCTCCCTCCAAGTTTGTACGGGATCCTCATCAGGCCTCCGACACTCCTTAACTAGTTGATCCCACCAAACGCTTGCATAGTCAGTGAATTCCACAGTCGCCGATTGTACTTTCTTCTCCTTAGAGTAATTGTAGCAATTGAAGACGTGTTCTACCTTGCGTTCCCATTCTAAGTGTGCCTCAGGATCTAACTTGCCTTGCAAGGATGGAATGTTCATCTTTATGCTCCCAAGATTGCTATCTTGTTGATATTGTACCCTCCTCCCTTATCGAGTGATTATGTCATCATACTCAGACATTTCATCTCCATGATCCTCCTCGTACACAGGATTCCTTGTAACCCTAATTTGGGTTTTAAAGGCAAACTCCATGCCTTCCATTCTATCATTCATTTGAGCCAATTGCTCTTGCATGACTTGCCACATAGACTTCATGTCAAAGTTTTGTTGTACATTTTCGTGAGACATGATGAATAAACTTGCAAGAAAGCGTACATTCAAAATAACAAGTACTGAACAGAAAAGTCTTACTTCACTCCTTTAGTGTTTGCACTCTTGCTCTCGTGTATCTCTCAAGTTGTATGGCTTTTATCCAATGATATGCTCACTCCTAAACCTTTTACCACTCTTGAGATGTACTCTTGTTGGTCTTTTGAAGAAGAACCTGCTCAATTTAATCTTACCAATGTATAGTGTAAACCAAAACACAAGAGAAATGTGAAAGTAAGCAAGAACGATAGCTTAGAATACGTGTTGTCCAAGGAGAAGTCAAGAAGGATGATATAAACAAGATTTAGACTGAAGAAGATACAAATTATATAGTCCTAATGTGTAGTATCTTGTGTGGTAAATCTTGATTTTCTAAACTTTCTTGAAGAAAAATAATATTCTTGTGAAAAAACAAAAACTACTTTTCAAAGAAAACAAGCACACACGAAAATAATACTTATTCAAAGCCACTCCACACTTTGCTTTTTCTTTTTCCTTTAAACAACCACAATTTTTTTAAGGGAATTGGTTGACTTTACTTTTTTCACAAAACAGCCCTTAAGTTCCTTTTTCTTCTTGCTTGCGGGTCCAATCTAATTGAGCTGGATTTGTTTCCCTTCTGGTTCCCCAAGCTCTCGGGTTTTGTTCACTTTAGGATTAGGTAATTTGTCTTTTTGACTTTAAACAAAATTGGCAGCTGGCTTTCCTTCCCCAAAAACCGTCAAGCTGGAAATTTTTCAAAAAACAATTTCAGCGATCAAGAATTAAAATTCCAGCAATCAATTCTTCAAGAACACAACTCTATTGTTCAAGAAACTAACACTTATCAACCAAGAAACAAATTCCAGCCAACAAAGTTCTTCCACAAATAACAATTCCAGCTATCAAACTCTTCAAGAAAAACAATTTCCAACAAGTCTTCATGGGGAAATTAAATTCCAGCAAGTTAAGATTACTAAGAAACTCAAGAATTTTGTTTTCTTTGATTCAAGAACTCACAAGGCAAGTTCAAGAACTTCAAGAAACTTCACAAAACAAGAAGAAAACAATTTAAGCAAATTACGCAAGGCGTTTTCTACCCCATCTTTGCACGCCTCTTTGACTTTTTTTTTTTTTTTTTTTTTTTGGTGCACGGCTCTTGACTATTTCCAAGTGCAAGCCTTTTAAATAAAAAAAATAAAAAACAAACAGCAGCAGAACACCTTCAAGAAAATTTATTTGTGGCTTTTAAGATCCAAAAACTAATCCAAGAATAAATCTTATGACCCTTAGATTAAATGCTTACAATAAAACAAAAAAAAATCGTCTAGATATTTTAACTCTGTGTTTAAATTAATAAATTCTATTTCTTGTCTTTTATTCGCAAACTGTGCAAACCTAAAATTTGTGTATACAACTTCTTTAATCAGCAAGATTTCGAATGGCATTTATTATTCTTGACTCTCTTGTTCAATTCTTGAAACTTAAACGTTTTCATTCCATAACAAATTTTTTTTTTCTTTTCTTCCATCACAAACTGACATGAAACCTTAACAGCACACTAGAGATGGCAAATGAGCAAGATGGACAAGATTTGGGCGAGACTTAATTGGGACTGTGAAATATGGGCCAGACTCAAACAATCCCATGTTTGTTATGGGATCAATATGGGCAGGACTAAAATGGGTTAGTCCCATTTTGATCCCACTCAAATACCCAGTAAATCACATTTTATTAAAATTTTTAAAATTATCTTTCCTCATTAATCAACTCCTGTTTTTCTAATATCATTTAATTTTTTTTAATTTAACCTTAATATTTCTTTTTTATATCATTCATATTTTTAGTTTATTAACATCAATAAATTTCCATTTTGTTTGTATTATTCTTTTTTAAATTTCATTTTTTAATATTTTCTAACCTTTCAATTATAAACTGCAGTTTTTTTATGCTTTATTAACATTTTAATTAAAACTACAATTTTTCCATGATTACATGTAAAGAGGATAGATTGAAAATATACATAGATCTAATTTATCTAACCCCTAAAAACATTAATTTGGCTGTTATTTTATTAAAACATCTGACACTTAAATTCATCACTGTTGCTCGTGTATGTTTTGAATTGATTGGTGAATCTCAATTTCCTACTGCTATTCCTATAGCTAATAAATTTGGGGTTGAAAATGTTGTAAAAAAAATCGAGTACGAATAATTACCACTTTGCTAAAAATATTGACCATTTAAAAAAAATTACAATGCTTAAATCAAAGCCTTAATTTGTGTGAGTACAAAAAGAAAAAAGTAATTACAAACCTATTTTAGAGAGTGAAGAATCTAGTAATATGGCTGCTTTTTATAAATTAAATGATAATAAGAAATTTCCTTGTAATTTTGCTACTTAAAATGGCAAATAATACTACAACAATTTTTCAAGTATAATTATGTGACATAAAAAGAAGAATTAAAAACTTTTAAAAGTGATTGAAAAACATCTTTAGAGAATATTCTAAAATAATTTTTTAAAAAAATATCAATTTAATTAAAGCACTCTATATATGAAATCTATATGAATTTTTTTTAGTACAAATATTAGTTTAACATCACAAAATTGATGTCAAGAGGTAAATTTAACGTAACATTCGGATAAAAAATAAATGAATTAAATAGGCTAAAATGAAGAAGCCAAAAATAGAAAAATAAAATTACAACATGCCAATCACTGTATCAAGGATGTTAAAATCCACCATATTCTACTGTCATTGAAAAAAATATTAAAAGTCAATAAAACAACGAAAGGATGAAAGATACATTGTTAATGTAACTTAAAATGAAGGATTTTTTCAAGAGAGAGTATGGAAGAGATAGATTTAATCAAATATAAATTATTCAAAAGTTTTTTTATATTTGGGTATGAGAATCTCAATCAATTCCCAACATACCCATATTTAAATGGGCATATTAATAAATATAATCCCAAATAAACCCAATTTCATATTATTGATACCCATCCTGTCCAAATTAAATATGAGCATAGGATCCCAATGGGTCTTGAGACACATTGCCATCTCTACAGCATACCGTATAATTTTTGAGGGCCAATTACATGAGGTTTAAACAAATGAGTACCAAGGAAAATTTTCCTTTTTCACTCGGTATCTCATCTTTTACAACAATTCCTTGAATTTCAGTCTTGCTAGCTTGCCAGCCAGACTCACAAAGTTGCCATTTTTGTGAAGGTTTCATGGAAGCTGCAGTCACTGTACAAGTGAAGACATCAGATCCCTAAACTGTTCATTTGCCTACTACCACTTAGTAGTTGCAGCATCGAGCTCGACCTTTAACCAAATTTGCCCACAGACACAGCATCTGCCGTGGTGATTGATAATGTGCAGTGTAATAGTCCTCCATGCACCCATATTGGCAAAACTTCCAGCTGTGCAAATACTGGACACGTGTAGAACTATTGAACTGCTCAACCCACATTCCCATACTGACATCCTCCATTTTAAACAACTGCCAGGGATTGGAAGAGAACAGTATGTTTCCATCACAAATCCTCGGTGCATTTTAAGCCTTAAACCAAAAGCATTTATAGAACCTAACGATCAGAAAGAGTTTTGAGTTGCCACATACCCGTAGACTATGCTTGAGATGTTGAGAAACAACGTACGTTGCAATGTCGCTAGAAATTATATATCCTGGCCCATTAGCATAAGGAGGATATATTTCTTCTGGCCATTCCTGTTTCACTAGATTGTTAGTTATGAGATACATGAGCCAAACGACAACAACATTTATCCTGCTTATAAATGTAACTATTCATAGAAGTTTTAAGTTGATTGCTTCTTCTTTGAGTTTAACTCCAGAAAAATGTGAACTCACATATTGATGAGGGATACTCACCTTATAGGAGACGGCCCACTTGCCTGTTCGAAGAGGTCTATGCAAGAGATTAAGATTTCCCATATAAAGGGATCTTTTTGGGGAGACCCCTTCAATTTCTTTGAGAACAGTATCCACTCTAACAAAAGTATCATCGTCAACTTTCATGATATATGCAGCCTTTACATTTTGAACCTGCAACAACAACGATAAGGCCATTGTCAGGGATTGATAATTTTCATTCCAGGAAGTCAATAGATCATTAGTTAAGGATCGAGAAAGAAAAGATGGAACTAAACTAACCCCATATTCACATATTGCAACAGTTTTGAGAACAACTAGTTCGTATCGATCCATAAAGGGAATAATTACAATGTCAGCAAAGTAATCAGCCTCTTTCTTCAGAACAGCATTCACCTCTTTCCTTGGATTCTGCATGTCATGCATTACAGATAAGCAGACCCAGATACTTCACTTTAGGCAAAACAATGGGAGGAAGCTCAACAGTACAGCAATGAAGAAAGAAGCAATTTTTGCAAATATACCACGCACAGAAGGCTCTTTATTTTACATCCTTTTCATTCCCCTTTTTGTGGTGGTGTCAGATAGATCGAACTCTATCCTATGTATGCAGTTATTTTTAAGTCATCACTATTCAACAGAGACCTAAACAATTCATCTGCATACAGTTGCATCTAAAATGTTTTGGCAAACGAGAAGCTTAAGCAATTAAAAAGATGTTCCTGTGTGATTACTCAAGAGGTAACCTTGCAATTAGCTAATTATCTGCACAGATATCACAAAAATACAGCAGCAAGTACTGTTAGTGATAATTAGCATCAATCTTTACATGCAATGCTATAGCTTCCAATCTCCAATCCTTTCAGGATATTTCAGTTCCGCAGGAAGGCTATCAAAAATGATGAACTTCACTCTTTCCTGTTACTTAAGAAGGCTAGAGTAGGTACCACACATGAAGAACTTAAACAAGTCTAAAATTGATACTTTTCCGGAGAACCAGAGAACAAATGCAGAACAGGAAATTAGCATCGAAGGAGGGCAAAGGAATATATGAAACAGTAGAAAAGGATATTGCACAAGTAACTATCAAAAAGGCGCATATATTAGTGGATTTTTTAAAACTTTCAGAAAAAAATATTTCGCTTAAAAATTTGTGATTTAGAATTACGCAGAGCAAAAAAAAAATGGTATTTTCTTCAGAATCCAATAGTGAAAAGAAGAAGAAGAAGAAGAAGAAGAAGACTATGACAGTGACTCCAGAGGATATCACTTCCCTTTAAGAAGATTTTCTTATTTTCTTTTTCAACTTTTCAGAAACAGAAAAACCAAAGCAGATGAAATGTGAGATTTTAGCTAACTTCCTTGAGACCCACCAAAAGAAAATTAGAAGTTTAAGACCTCATTAGACTGTGGAATATCCTGAGAATAGCACTAAACAAATCGCTCCTATGAAAATTACCAGCAATGACACGCAAGAAGCAAATTTTGAATAAGGCCAGAAGGAGGAATTATCCTCACTCCACCAAGATATGAAAGAGAACAAGGTGCTGCTGCTACTTCAGGAAGCAGAAATGGAAAGAGTAGGAAGTACTGCAACATTAAAAGTAGGATGCATGATTAATCAATTCCAGCTTCAACCACTTCATCTTTTAACTCGAGTAATTCAACTATTTGCATGATTCTATTAAATTGAAGAATCTGATCTTGATTGCTTCCATCATAATTAGATTAGCTTTGAAGTTTGTAGTAACCAATAAAAGATATAAGAAAAACTTAGTTTCCTTTTGTCTGACAATTGTATATTTCTCCAACATCCCATGCTAAAGTGCTATGATGTCTGTTACACAGTATGCACAACTGAAGATGATCTTTAATCCCATTCTAAATATCCCTTACCAACAAGCGCACACTAATGTGTAGCATTTAAGTGCACACGTGTGTTCGAAGAGAGAGAGAGGGGGGAGAGAGGGAGAGAGAGAGAGCCATCTACTGGATATTTTAATGGCAGGAAATAGACAATCCATGACCTAGAGAAGATTACTGGCCAGATTAGAAGTGTCCATGACACCAGATTCCTATGTGCAAAGTAATGCAACAAACAGAATACAATTGTTTTAACACAAAGGAAGTCCTCAAATATAGACAATTAGAACTCACTAATATTTTGCTACATGCAACTTAACTGCAAAACACACGCAATTGTACAAATGATTTAATCATTGTATTTTTTTCATTCAAATAGAGAATTATATATTTATCATCAAATATTCGGCATAAACCATATCCACACAAGCCTATTGGTTATGATCACCACATTTCAACTATGTGTTTTCTCGGCCCAAATGCGCATATCTCATTGAAAATTTTAACAGTCACTGTTTATATAGTTTAGATATGAATCATATTCAAAACTGAACTATACATCCCATCGTGCTTAAAATAAGGGAGGAACGCTAAAGCATGCCGTTCTATATCTTAACTCAGCATTATGTATAGATGTCACACTGTCTGCAAAAAAATAACCAAGCGTTGCCACAACTATTTTCAACTTCTAGCATTTAGAAATAGGCTTAGAAATAAATATGCTCTCTTCAAAGAGCGAGCTTTGATCCATGATCAAAACTTTGGTTCCAGAAGAAAACAGTGGAAAATCCTTGTTTAAAGGAGCTAATCTTGCTCAAGACCGAAAAGTTCTGCTGAAGAACTTGAAGAAACGTTAATATCCAGTAATAGACAATAAGCTGAAAATACATACATGCTAAACTAGATAATTAATATAAGTCTAATCTCTATCTAGCATTCAAATCTGATAACTTCATTTGGCCCCCTATCCTTTACTCTAAAATCCAACTTAAGAACCTTATCCTTTTGGCTTATTATCCTCTATCATAGACTTTGCCCTGCAGCTCTACTCGAGTTCTTTTTTTAGCTTTCCTCAATCACAAGGATTTCCAGCTAACCCTTCCAATGGTCTTTCCCTTTGCATCTTCACTTGTGCCTGATGTGTTGATCAACTCTCCTCGATCTTTTGGAGCTAAAATCTACTGGGCACAATTTTCACTGTTTGCAGCCCCACAAGTATGTAGTCTAATGGGAAAACACATTAAATAAACCAACATTCTATAGATTAAAGAATTGTGACAATTACTTGCATGGCTGTTAATGCAGATGACTGAAGGCTCAAGGAAATCCAAGGTTAAGGATTTCAAGAATTTTACTCAAAGTTAGAATTAGGCACTCATTCATAGATAAAGAGTTTTGCTAGACGTGGGATTAGTTTTTTTTAAACGGTTCTTTATTTCAGTTTATATAAGTAGTCAATTGATTTTTATGAGTTTTAGGTATTTCCTAAATTATAGTAGTCAGTAATGTTTTAATAATTTAGCTGTTTTTGCAAGAATTTTCTGATTTGCGTAAATTACTTTTTTGGTCCTAGTCAATTAAGGGAATGGTTTATGGCTTATTAGAAGTAATATAATCGTAAATGTTGTTCCTATAGGGGATGAAAGATGCATCCTAAACATAATAGGAATTATTTTAAAATATATAAATAAGCATAAGAGAAATCAGTTTCAGCTTAATATAAATATTTCTTCCAGACATTGCCAGCTTCTTGAAGGTTGTGTGATACAATCTAGCCTTGGATGTGATGCATAAAGGTGCATAGGAGTGATTTTTAGAGTTTCCTAATTTGTTCTCCTTTACTTTAGGTTTTCAGCAGTTTACCACAATTTTCTATCCAGATTTTTGTTTATCTTTGTTTCCTGCATTTCTGCTCACTAAATTGATAATTGATATTTGCATCAATCTTTCCTACCGTTAGCTTGTGCTGCGTCAATTTGGTAATCAGAGCTAAATTTTTTTTTTCCCCCCCTTAGCATGTTTGCTATCCATGACTACCTTTCAGATAGCTTAGGTCATCCTACAATATTCCATTGTTGGCTCGATTCTTTGGATTACTATTTTCAATATCATAACTGACTGATTATGAGATTATCAAATTTGCTAAGGAAATTTGTATGGGTCTGCTAAGGAATGGTGGTATGAGGCTCAATGGATACACTAAGAAGCTGACAACAACTTTATACTTTGGAAACGATGCATGAAAAGCTCTTAGAAGAGTATTTGCCTTGTATCGTCATCAGAAACTGTTAGACACATTCCATGGTCTCAAACGCAGTAATATGTCAGCAGAAGACTGTGTTTGGTGGATGCTGAACTCTGATTAAGGACTTTGCAATTTATCAATAGTGGATAGACAGCAAAAGATGAAGTAACTACACAAGCAGCTATAGTCAAAAGTTTTTGGACAGTGACCTTGGATGATCCAGATTCAGTTGAGAAGCCAATATAACAACCACAAGAGAGTTCTTCATTGATCATTGAACAACCAAAGAAGGTAGGAAGCGAGAATCGGGCTTCAGGACATCTGATAGAATCTGAAAATTATGAAATTTTGTGGCTGATCTTGAGCCCAAAAGTTCAAATATATGTGAATATTCAGAATTGCTTAAGGAGATTAATAAGCTTGACAAGGGGGAAAGAGATGTGGTTCTTGAAAGTTTGAGGGAAGTCTAAAGTCGAAGCAGCAGAGGAATTTTTTGTGACAAAACTCTAGAAACTCAGTTAGAGGATGATGTTGGTTTAGTCAAGGAGTTCATGAACATAATGTTGAATGAGTCCTAGATGAAGAAAATTCTGAATGAAGTCCTTAGAGAATCACAGCTTGAGCGAGTTCCCAAAGAAAAGCCAAGATGAAATTTCTATTTTATTTGCTCCAATAATTGATTTTGTGTTCGGAGAATCCTGCGACATTTAGACTACAACATCCCAAATTTTTCTATTTCTACCACCTGTGAAGGGAAAAGGAATATTTTGTGGCGGTGTTTGTGCTTCAATTTCGTATGGGTTTTTCTATCTCCAATTCTTTAAAACTCAAGGTTGAGTTTCCAGCCAAGGGCGAATAATGCCGATGACTAAAGGATCAAGGAATTCTAAGATTACGGATTTCCAGAACTTTACTCAAGTTTCAGTTAGGTACTCTTTCATAGATAGAGAGTTTTGCTAGGAGTTGGATTAGTTTTTTGAATGGGTCTTCATTTCAATTTATATACGTAGTCATTTAGTTTTTATGAGTTTTAAGTATTTCCTGAATTATAATTGTCAAGGATATTTTGGTAATTTAGTTGTTTTTATTACTATTTTTGTGCAAATCAACTAAGTGAGTGGTTATTGTTTATTACTAGTAAAAGAATTACAAAAGGAATGTTTTCCCCGAAGGAAATAAAAGACACATCCTGATCACAATAGGATTGTCTTAGAAATCTATACATAAGCATCTCTGCTATGAGGAAATCAGTTTTCAGCTTAACAAAAGTATGCTGCTGACATTGTCAGCTTTTTTAAGGTTGTGTGACGCCATCTAACCTTAGGTGTGATGTTAAAGGTGTTCCTAGAATTTCCCTAATTTGTTCTCCTCCTCTACTTTGAGTAATCAACAGTTTACCTCAATCATCTGTCCAGAATTTTGCTTATGCAGATTTTTGCTAATCTTTATTTTCCTCTGTTTTCTGCTCATTAAATTGCTTTCCAGCAATCTTTAAGTCCGTAAAAAAATTGATTTAATTATCTATCAATCCTACCATTAGCTTGTGCTGCTTCAGCTGTTGATGTAAACTTTCCATAGATAAGAAGCAAACTGTAAAATAAGTAGTCTCCCATTCCATTGCCTGATAATCATGTGGCAGCATACAACCATTGCAATTCACAAACATGATGAGATGGGATAACTCATTTCAAGATTAATAATCCTCGGATAAGTCATCTCAGGATTCACAATCCCGCACGTCCCGTGTTTGGTTAGTAACAAATTTGGTAGGTTGAATCCTGGGACGAGTCATCCGATATTTGGTTGAAGACTAGATTACCATTTTATTGACTAAAATGCCCGTAAATTTGTGTAATTATATTTATTTGGTAATTCAAAATATATTTTAATAATATTCTAAGAATTATAATATGCTAAAATATAAATATGAGAATCAGATAATTTACTATTTTTATTTGGTAATTCAACAAATAATATTCAAATAGTGTTATAAGAATCATCATATCAATAGCATAAATTCAATAACTGTAATACACTAGGAATAAAAAAAATAGTATTTTAAATAAATCAAAGTTTGTATTAAAAATTTGTTTGGTAGATTAGTTCTAGAGAGAATTTGAAAAGGAAGCACATTAGTTTTGGTTATGAAATAAGCATCGGGTTAAATTTCTCTAAATTTTTTTATCCCACGTACACTTCATTCCCAGACAACTAATCTGAACCCCCCTCCCCCCCAATGGGATTATTTTATTCCATGAATAACGGATTATGTTAGGTAGGTAGGATGATTAATACTGTCTAAAAAACCCAATCAAACATGAGATGACGTGGAATTAGTTATTGAATCCCATGTCATCCCATGAACCAAATGTATCCTTAGTTTTTAAGAGAAACCAATAGAAAACCATGTTCAGGGGAGCTAAAACTAGACAATTTGTAGATGTCTAATCCCTATCTGGTAACTTTATTTGGCATTCTTATCCATATCTCCAAAATCCTAATCTAATGAAGGTCCTTGTATCCTTTAGACTTATCCTCATCTGATTCCAATAGACTTTTTCCTGCATCATAATTTCTATTCCTCTACACATACAACAACTAAACATCCTTGAAGCACTAGATACATTTCTTTTCTTTTTTCTTTTTTTAATTTCCCGATAAGTGTAGGAGGAAGATCAATAATTGGCAAACCTCTCCTTCAAAACTTACCATGGCCACCAACTTGGTTCAACCACAAGAGACAAGCAAAATAAGCTTATTATCATGATATTCCTTAGTTAATGTACTGATGCAAAATTGTAACTTTTCCCTTTTGTTTTACTTTTGTATTTCACTAATATGGAAGCATGTGCATTGCATGTGACATATTTCTTTTTTATATAATTATTTGCAATACTTTATTTTCAAAATTGTTATTAACATTAATTTACTAAAATAAATTACGTAAGTTCTTTTGTTGATACATAATAAAAATTAATCTAATGGTGAATCAATTAAGTCCTCAAGAGAAGGAATAAAAACTTTTATATTCAAGGAGTTAATAGTAATACACTGTCCACTGTCTAGTACAACTGCTCGAGGAATGCCAAATTTTTCAACAAGCAAAAAAATGTAACTATAAACTCATAAACTGTTCAATAAGCCCAACAAATCAACTATTCGTATAAGTATAAATCCGATACTTGTCTCTAAATTTTTAGTTTTATTATTTTTTTCAGTGTTGTTTTTCAATCAAAGGCTACATAACTTTAAACGTATAAACATACTTATTAAATTGTAATAACTAAACATATAGTAACAATTACTTTCAAATGAATTGCACACCATTTCGTTATTTTGATCATTAGAAGCAAAAATTCTACCATAGTTGGAGGTCATTTAAACATATTCATTTAGAGTAAGTCAAACTACACCATTATCCTAATGCAAAAAGTTATATGGTTTAAATAGAGAATCATCAACCACATTGCTAATAAGAACCAAAAAAAGGAATGAAACTACACCAATATAGAGAATTGATAAAACAATAGCAAGTACACATCAAAACAAAGGAGAACTTAAGAGAACCTCGTGGTAACCTCGCGGTCCACCCGCTTTGGAACTTCTAATCAGAAATTTAGCATAATTATTACTTAAAACATTACCATGTACTATCTTTGTTTATAATAAAGCATGGCCACATAATCAGTTCGCAAAAGAATATAGACCTACATAAGAAAGTACATATTTAAAGCAGATCCTTGTTGGCAGATCTTTTATAAACATTGCTTGCCCATGTTCCATCCCTATTTTTCCCATTTTCTTTTTCTTTCTCCTTATTCATATGGTGAGTCCAAAATAGTTAAATATGTGAAGACTATTCCCTAAGTAAATTTTGTTTCCTACCCTGGCTGAACGTCGATTACTAAAAGCCATACTCAGGAACTTTCTTCTCCATTGTAATTTAATTTCTAAAAGTCATATATAAACAATTCAAATAGAATTTATTTACTCAAGGAAATTATTTTAATAAAATCTTATTTCTAAATTAAAAGATAAATTTTTTGCTTTTTTTACATATATATATATACATATATATATTTCTATTTTTTTTTAGATTCTAAGGCATTTTCCAAATGCATAAATCAGTCAACAATTTATGCCAATCTGATTTGATCTAAGAGTATGTATCCAAATTTTTTTGTCCACCGTATTTTTCTTTAGGACCAAACAATTTTGTGACGGTGTAACATAGCCAAATTTGGGAACAAGAGGAAGGCCTACAGCATTCAGCAATCACTTTTCTACTCTTCTTTAGTTTCCTTCCCAAAATTTCAAAACGTCCCAAAGAATTCCCTTCCAATTTAAAATTTATTCCTCAAAGCAATAAAAGAAATATACTTTAATAAAAAACTATATATTTCTAAAGAAAAGTTCAATGTTAGTACTACATAAATAGCCTCAAAAATTATATAAAATCCATTATAGATTTTCGTGAGGGCACTATGGGAAAGAAAATCTAATTCACCCAATCAAACTCACTTGTAATGTAGTATAGATGTTCGTTCATAATGCAGGTCTATCTAAGATAGTCTGTTCAGGCACAGAAATATCAAACGACCATTTTACAATAAAATCATGCACAGGGCAGATGAAAATTTGAGCAGTTTATTGCTGAAACTGCATCCAGCTGTTGGTTTTCACTATGTACAATCTCTCTGTTCTCAATGCACTGTCAAAGGCCTGCTTAGAAGAAGTACTACTAGAAGAAGAAGCTACAGAGATTACCAATGCAACGAAGAAGCGAACCACTACATTTGTGGACCTGATTGCTGATGATTGCATCCAAGTTTTCCTAACGGCCATGCGTTCTGCAAAGTGATTGGTGGCAGAGAGAACCCCAATGAAAATCTGAATGCTCTTCAGTGCTAAAGGAAGTGACTTCCACTGCTCCGAGAAATCTAACACTCTCTGGGGAGAAAAACTCGGATGGGAGGTGGGAAGAGAGGTGGCATGAACTGAATGAACATCGACATCACCTTTGATTGCCAACCCTGTTGCATCTTCCAAAGTAAAACCCTGAAATGAAAAATAAGCATCAAATCATTGGATTTCAAAACAGTAGAGCAGTTTAGATGATTCAGTGTAAATCTTACTTTTGATTCTTTTAACATTTTTGGGAATACCTTATCATGTTAATTGATATGGTAAGAGTGAAAAAGACAATTCTTACCATAAACAAAAATCAACACACCCCCCCCCCCCCCCAAACAAAAAGCAAAAAAAAAACAAGAGAATAATAAAAAAAATAATAATTATGATGGAGAAACCAAGGAAAAATATAAAGGATGGGCCACTGCAGCATCAGCAGGTTATATCTGTGCATCCAGAACTACTCAATCATAGTTGCATATTTGCAACGCAATCAAATCCTAGTTTCTAAACAGTAACTTACTTTCCTAGCTCCATTAACACCTCATCAACTTTCTGCATCTGCATCTGCATCAGACTATTGCAACTTCCAGTAGTTGCTATATTACTTGAACATGCACAGCATACTTCTAATTCATTTCTTTAACTCTATCACAAAATATTATTAACTTTATATGACTGGATATAGTAATCTACTGGTTATTGGAATGAGTAGTAGTGAAATAACAATAACCCATTCAGTCAAAAAGCGGCCTGATTGTTTGAATAATGGTTTTTCACATTGCTCAAATTTCAGGATATTGATAAGGACCACAAGGCATGCAATAGTCAAAGTGAGAAATCAGCATATTCAAAATAAAGAATAACAAAACTCAATCTCACACAGTAAGCTACTTGTGTAGGCATTATTCCTGATGAGAGTCAATGATTAATTAAATCTTCGCAATAAATATCATTTGCAACATGATTGAAAAATATTCAATCTCAACATTTGATAGTAGTTCAAGATTTTATCAACATTGTGGATCATAAGGTCAGTCAAATAAGCTAAAATCAGATAATCATTTATTGGTGATTAAATGCTTAATCCTGAAACATTCGCACACATCTCTCTGGTGCACAAAAACTTTGCAAAAAGTCATCATACAGAAGCGTTAATAATGAAATTAAAACCAACCACAGAATCTTTTCTTAGTTGTGAGAAGTATACCGTCCGATATGGAAATGAAGTTATATGTCGACCCCCAACATTCATATGGAATCCCTCAATACCAGCACGAACAGTAAGAACAAACATCCGGCCCTCCATAAACGGAAAAGGCCAGGTCACTTCTGGCATTTTAGCGCGTCCAATAAATCTCTCAAACCATGAAAATATCTTAGACTCTTTTGAATCCACAATATCATTTCGCATCCATTTCTCACATCTCAAATAGCCATCAACTGCCAATGATAGTTTGTTAGACATCTGGAAAATTAGAAGGTGATAAAGCAGTGCATCAAGAACAAATAGGAAAAAGAAATAAAAAAAATGCCATTAAATAACTAAAGTATGTTTCAGGAAGACTTAGAACCAAATCACAATAGGTAACATTCAGAGTCAGTTGGATTTGATAAAGAGATTTGATAGACAAGACAAATAGAACAAGTGAGAGAGGAAAACAACGTGAATAATAGCTGCTTAGGAACAAGCCCCTTATCACATTCTCTTAATTTCTATTTATATGAATCCCTAAGGCTAGAACAATTACTACCCGCAACAGAATAAATGATATTTCTACACTTCCCTCCAAATCGACACAAAGATACCATAAATGCCCAGCTTGCTAAGAGACCATGAAACACAGGACCTGCAACTCTTTGGTCAAAATATCTACAAGTCGATCTTGTGTTTGACAAAAGGTGTGCAAATTAGTTTGCAGTCCAGCTTCTTTTTGACGAAGTGTCTTATCACCTTCAACATGCTTGGTCCGGTCATGCTGCACTGGGTTATGAGCAATGTTGATGCTTACCTTGTTATCACAATTTAATTTTATTGGCATATCAACCTTAACGCAAAGTTCTTGTAATAAGTGATGGAGCCAAAGTAGCTCACAAACCCCATGAACCATTGCTCTGAGTACCACAACTGGTTGTTTCTACTCCTCCAAGTTACCTGTTTCCTCCTAGTGTTAGATATCCAGATGTTATCTCCTATCTACCACTGATCCAACCCAATTTACATCAGCAAAACATTCTATTTGTATATAATTATATTTATAAAATAATACACCCTTCCTTAGAGTAGCTTTCAAGTATCAAATAATACAATTCATAGCCTCGAGACGGGATGTTTTTGGTGCAAGCATAAACTGGCTCACCATGCCTACCCCAGAGGAAATGTCAGGATGAATATGGGACAAGTAAATGCGCTTTTCAACCAACTTTTGGGAATTGCCTTATATACTGAAGCAGCATTATAGCTAGCCCAAAGTTCTGCACACATGCTATATCAATTGGCTTGCACCCAAGCACTACTGTCTCCTAGAGAAGATCCAGTACATATTTTCTCGTGTTACAAAAATTCATTTCCTTGATCTAGCCACTTGAACACCCAAACACTATTTCAAATATCCCAAATCTTTTTCTCAAATTCTTTTGTCAAGTAAGCTTTATGTTTTTGAATTTTGACATCATCATCACCAATCAACACAATACCATAAACATACACAATTAAGCTAGTTACCTTCCCATGTGGAGAAAACTTTATGCACAAAGTATGGTCACTTTGAATTTGCCAATATCCATATCTTTGCATAGCTCATGAAAAACACTCAAAACATGCCCTTGGAGATTGCTTCAGTCCATATAAAGCCTTTTCTAATTTGACAAACCTTTTTAGAACTTGAAGAAAGCTCAAATCCAGGAGAAAAAGCCATTCATGCTTCCTGCAAATCCACATGCAAAAAAGAAATTTTCACACCCAGTTGGAATAGTGGCCAGCTAAAATTTGTTGCTAAGGAGAGAAGAACATATTCATTTTCACTACTGAAGCAAACGTTTCCTGATAATCTATTCCTTAGGTTTGAGTAGAACCTTTTGCTACCAACCTAGCTTTGTATCGCTCTACAAAGCACTCACGTTTATGCTTTACAGTGAACTCCCATTTGCACCCTATAATTTTCTTGCCCTCAGATAGGTGAACTAAATCCCAAATGCTATTTTTCAAAACATGTCATCTTTCTAACATTGCACTTTTCCAATTAGGACCATCAAGAGCTTCCTGTAAACTTAGGAGAATTGATACAGAGCATGATTGAGCAATAAAAGCGTGATCCAAGGATAAGAAACAAAGTGTGTATAAATCATTTTGTGGAATCCTTTTTAAACATATTCATGACCATTATCACTTGAGAAGTTTAATTTAAGTACTAACTAAGTCTGAATAATTTTGTGGAATTTCTTAAAACAAAAGAATACATGAGTTTTTGCTTTCAGCAAGCATACCTCAGTACACCGTGAAAAAATCATCTATGAAAGTAACAAGCCAACAAAAACCAGAAATTGTAGAAGGCGGGGCCTATACATTGGAATGTGTGAGAGTAGAAGGCAACAAACTCTTATTGCTAATCAAAGGGAACAAATAATAAAAATAAAATGAAAAAAAAAAACATGATGAAGTTTAACATGTTCACAAGATTGGCATTTAAATTCAAAAACATTCCGGGAAAATTTTTATTGAGTGGAATGATGGGTGGCTTTTTATGCCAAAGCATATTGAATCAGAAGAAGACTTGCAAGAAGTAGAGGGATTAGCTTCTCTAATGCTCAACTATTCTCTAGTTTAAGGATCAAGAAAGGAAAGATCATCCCTCTCTTTACCACAGCCAATCATCCTCCTAGCCATTAGGTTCTGAGAGATAAAATATTAAGGAATGAGGGTTCTGCTACAATTAAGAGACTTTGTAACAGCACTGACAGAAAGGAGATTTGTAGAGAAATTATGTATATATAGCACAAAGACAAGGAAAGACAGCAGGATAAAGGGGTGGTGCCTTTTCCAGAAATTGAAGAGAGAAACCCATCACCAAGTTTAACTTTATGCCTACTAGAGCAACTAGTGCAGGAACAAAATAACATCAGCGTACCAATCACGTGAACTAAAAAAACCAATAATCCATGGGCAAGATGATGTGGAGGGATTGAGAGACCTGAGTGGCAAACAAATAAGAAGGAACTAATGTAGGGGGTGCATCAAGTTTAGATATAAGTTGCCGAACAGTCTCAATGTCATCAGACTTAAATTGCCAAAATTAGCTTCTATACCAGCTATCATTTGTAAAATGAGAGATTGATGAAAGATACCACTAACAATGCCACCTCTATGACCTCGTCCTCTGCCCTTAGTTGCTGGACAAAAATGTAGTTCAGTGTCTCATGTGTGCCCTAATCTGTGGCAATGTACTTATAAATATTAAATAGGAAGGCTCATCATTTTCATCTACTTTAGCTAGCACCTCATTGCAGAAAGAAGATTTTCCCTTTTCTCCTCTAATTTGATGGGAAGCTGTCACTAGACCTGATGCTTCCTGTGAAACTGTAGGAAGCATAACTCCTTGCCAACTTTTTCAATTTGAACATGAGAAAATACAATTTGTAGATTTAGCAGAGGTCTTTGCCTAGAATCAGAACCCGATTTAATCAAATTTTGGTCATAAACCAGCCAAGAACTCAACAATCTTTCTTGATTGATCAATTGCTGCAACTTCAAAGCATCTCAGGTGCACTCCATTTGAAGATTCTGATAAAGATTTCTTGCCAGAGTCTCTTAAGCATATTGTAGTATGCTGTAACTGAAGAATCTTCAGCATGGTATTATAAATTTGCCATTTCAACTCAAAAACTGAAGCAACATTCCCACTTTAGAGTACATTAGAGATACTGCATCCCATATCATTTGCAGTCTCTCCATAAGAAAAAAACTACTACCAATATCAGGCTCCATGGAATTCACCAACCAAGACATCACCATGAAATTCCCTGAATCCAATTCATTAAAAGTTGGATAATCAACATTAGGCATTGTAATATTACCGGTCAAGTAAAACATCTTTCGTTTCCCTTTTACAAAAAATATAGCAAACAGAGACCATGCTAAGTAATTTTGACCATTCAACTTAACTGATGTAATCTAAAGTACTGGATACTCAGTAGGTACTGCATTTTGACATAAAGCCTTGCTGCCACCAGGAATTGAAACCTTGCTTCCTCCTGACATATTGCTAAAAGAAAACAAACTCGACGCATACCCAGTTGCAGAGTTCAAGCATATTTTTGATTGACAAAATCCTCTGGGCCAAACAGCAAAAAATAAGTTTTGCAATTGACAAGCCAAATACAGTCAGATTTGAAACAAATCGAGGATTCTCACAACCTATAGAGGCAAACAGCAATGGATGGAATCTAAGATTCATACCTAAAGGCATGCTGACATCAGCTTCACGTCAGTGCTGATGCCAGAAATTACTGTATATGTCTTGATCTTGTAAGCTCTGAGACCCAGTTAGATTTAGAAGAGATTACGTAGAGGAGACAAGTGAGAGAGGAAAAGAACGTTTAGAACAGCTGCTTGAGAATAAAACACTTGTTGTGTTCTCTTAAGTTCTATTTATCTGAAGCTCTGAAGTATGATAATTACAATCTTGCCCCTAATAGAAAAAATAATATTTCTATAGTATAACATTTAAGATGAATGACCAAAATGGAATTCAAATCCCTAGAGGGCTGCTAATTAAACTGTTCAATAAAATATTTAATTATTCCAGCACAAACCAGGCATTCTAGCTGTTATACAAAAAATGTATACACATACAAGACAATCACCAATAACGCTGGAAAACTTGAGCAAAGAGACGCAAATTAACATTGGCAACCCAACATCACAAACTCCTAAACAGCAAAATATGTACAATACACTACGCCAAGGGCAAAGAATATGTATACAAGATTTTCTGCGATTTAGAAATTTAAAGTGCACAAGATTCCATAATAGATTAATCATTAAGCTTTAACGTAGTCAAGTTTTTAATAGTCAATCAAGAATATTTCTCATCTTCTTATTCAATCGGAAGAACAAACCTAAACCACAAAAATCCTGCCAAAGCAAGGATCCCAAAAGGAATATGTATACATGCTTATAGAATGATCGTTTCCTTGTATTAGAAGTATAACCTTGATGGCAGAATGGAGCAAGCTATTAGATGGTAGAACACCATCCTTATGAGTAAACAAGTACTCCCTTCATCTGCAGCCGCGGCTCACTCTTAGTCAATAGAGGTCAAAAAAGTTTGACCAGAGTTTTTGTGTGAAAATTTTGTACTTTTTGGTCATTTTGTGTAATAGAGTTTCATGCATTCAAGGGGTATAAATAGTTAACTATGTACTACTATTCACATAATTAATTGGAAGAAAATTAACAAAATTGGGGAGTTTCTCTCTTTGGCTTTCAAGCCATCTTTCTTGAGCTCTTAGGGATTCAATCTTAAGGGTTTCAAATCATGGCTTATCAATCAAGAACCGCACTTGATTGTGGTGCTTTCTATCATTGATTTTGGTTCACTAACTTATGCAATTATGGGTTGAGATAGTATCAATATTGTTCGTGATTGCGGGGGTTAGAGGGGTCAAAATTCTCCATCCCTTTTGAAGCCTAGACTCAATCTTGATCCTAGTTTCATATCACTCGTCATCTAGCATCTCTTTCTACCTATGGCTTCATTGCCTTCTATCTATTCCCATGTTTAAGAGGTAATCACAAACCAGTGTTCTTTCATGATTTTGTACTCCATTTCTCCTCCCTGCCTCGTCAAAAGAAGCCCGGAAGAGACGGATGATTATTTTCATTCAGTTCATCTTGCTATTTATTCACTACTATTCCAGCTATAAATAACCAAAACAAGAAGTGATATTCATCCCCATGCACTTTCAGCGAGAGAGCAGCAGAAGAATAAAGCCAAACATGCAGCATGAACCCACATGATCCACATTGATATGAAAAAATTAGGGCTTGCACACAAAGTAATAATACTACAAGGTCCAACATAAATAATTCGAATCCAATTTTTGCAACCGAAAATCATACTTTAAACCAAAAGGTTAAGAAACAGCAATCTTACCACATTCCCCAATTTTTTTCTGGTTTACAGAAAAAGTGAAACACGGGACATATGTAGAAAGAATATTCCTTAATATTCATAAGAAAATTGAAGAAAATGAAATACGATACAGTCAAGAATAGAAAATCAGGTCAAGAGTCATTTCTTGCCCTACTTCTTTATTCTGAAACTAGTATTGAAATCCACAACGAGAACAGCGGAAGCTTCTTCTCTGATGCCAAACAATTTCAGATGGTCACTTAAGACTTGCATATAATACCAAACTCCTATCGGATCATATCTTTCTAATTCATTTTGCCACTCTTGAAAGATAGCATGTGCAATGTTGCCATTTCTTCCCATTATCAAGTCAAATGGTAGAATAAGGCTATATATTAGGAGCAATAACCAAACGCCTATCTAATGCACATGCAAATCAATCAAGGTTACATGACATACCAGATAGTTGAATCTAGTCTACCAGGATCAATGACTTAAAGACGAGTTTTAAATCCTTTATGATAAATAAAAAATTTCAAACACATTTGTTTAAAATGCTTAGAATCACAATTGAAGCCTTGTTTACATCTTGGTTTTCAATAAATTTTAAGTTGCTTTTTTACTTCAAATAATTTGTATCCACTACAACTATATCAAGACGGGCAAAATTAACATGTACCTTCTCCAAACTGTTCAAATCTTAAAGCTGTTTTGTCTTTTTCAGTATTCAAGAACTCCAAATCCCATGTCATGTTACTTCTATGTTATACATATACTCAAAGGACAACTAATTACCCAGTACCTTTTCCAAGCTGTTCAGATCTTAAAGCTGTTTTATCTTTTTCAATATTCAAGAACTCTAAATTCCACGTCAGGTTACTTCTATGTTATACAAATTCTCAAAGGACAATTAATTACCTACTCGTAATTTGGTTTTTTGATTTATAGTTCAATATTATGGTCTTGAATCCTGAGTTTTGTACTTTTTAACCACTAATAAGACCCAAGGAAAGCACAAACACAAATTGAGATTAAAAAGGCTATGCTTCAAGCACTTCAGCAGCATAGAGGGCATTTTTGAGCTACACAAAATCTGCCAATTTACAAAAATCGTCACAATTTGCAGCAATGAACAGCTTTTGAGCTATGAACTACAGCATACACAAAAGGGATGAGTGATCTTTATGAAGGACAAAGATCAAGTGGAAATGTGGAATAATGGAAGGAATATGTGTGGCGCACAAGCTACCTTTAACATTTCGGAAGCAATTATTAAAAGACCAATAACGCCCCATAAGGTTAAGTGAAAGGGAAAAAACACGATAGAAGAGCAAGACACATTAGTCAGGATTTATTAGAAATAAAAGTAGAACGTTCAACTTGGACGAGAACTACAAATGAACTGAGCAGCTCAAGCTCGACTCAACTAACAGCACAACTTGGCTCATCACAAACTGCAATAGCTCGATGAGAAAATCACATTAATCACTATTTTTTGCAAATACTAAGCCCATGAGCTCATCAAACTTAAACAAAGCTTCTTTTGCTGTTCCTTGACTATGATTTTACAAAAGCACACCTGAATATTAAGACAATTTGATGATTCTGCCCAAGCCTTAGAAAAAAAGCCTAAAAAGTCAACAGCCAAAAACATGAATGTGGTAAGCAATGCGCCAATGCCCTAATTCGAAATTGTTTCAATGGTTACTCCTTCCGCAATCCTGTACCACCACCGTACCACTATACTGTCATTGTCATTGCAAGGGCCTCTACAATATTTCTCATTTTCTTAAAGAAATAAGGGTGGCATCTATAGTAAAGATATGCAACATTCTCCTCGGAATTCCCATGATATCAACACTTTTCATCACAGGAGGTCCACTGTCTATACTATGAATATGTATGTATCTATCCAAATATTGATAAAATAAATAAGATAAAAAAATTTGTGGAATGTGTTATAAAAAATAAAAAATGGGAACATGCACAAAGGCAACACATCCGAAAAATCTCTGTCAGCGTGATCTAGATGTTACCCAATATTTTCAGCACCTTGCGGAAAATATAGCAACAGGTTGACCTTTACAATACTGCTTCTTGGAAAGACACTACTGATGCCAAACTTTTTAAGAAAAAGCGTGAAAAGGACCGAGTTTATGACTTTCTTGCTGGCCTCAATAACGAACAACTACTTAGATCATCATTGTTTACCCTTCATAAATGAGGTCTTTACCGAGGTTCACCATGAAGAGCATCCACACTGTGATGCTTGGTGGTTCCCCGCTTGGTGGTTCCCCATTACTACTTAATTCTTCTACTATGGTTGAACATACCTCCACCTCTACTTGCCCTGCATTACATAAAAAGAAAAAAGAACAAAAAACCTCTATGGTGCAACCACTGCCATAAATCATTTTGCACTCAGAACACGTGCTAGGAAATTCACGGCAAACCAGCAGACTGGGTACCCAGTCGGCTCCGCAAGAAGGGCTCCAATACACAGGATGAACATGTAGGAACTCTCAATCATATCGTCCCTCTAAACCATTTGTATTGATTCGTAATGACATTTGGGCCCGTCTCGTGTTAATACCATTGGGTCTCACAGATAGCTTATCAGTTTTGTAGATGACCACACACAAGTTTCATGAGTTTATCTTCTTAAAGACAAATATGATGCTGCAAACGTCTTTAAGAATTTTATAAAATGGTCCGTACTTAGTTTCATGAATGAATTAAAATGCTCCACACCAAAAATGGGATGGAATATTTTAATTTGATCCTTAAGGATTTTGTTAAACATCACAGGATTCTAACCAAAGCTCATTTATTGACACCCCTAAATAGAACAGTGTTGCCGAAAGGAAAAACTACCATTTAATTGAAGTGGCAAGGTCTCTTTTGATTTGTATCCATGTTCCAATATATTAGTGTGGGGACACAATTCTCGCTACATGCTACTTGATAAACCAATTGCTAATAGAAATTCTCACTCGATTTTTCCTCTTGGTTTCCGACCTCAAAAAAAAAAAAAATCCCTTCTGGAGAGTCACTTGTGTTTGGATGTGTTGCCTTTGTGCACGCCGAGTCAGGGTCGATCCACGTTGAACCTAGGATCTCTTAAATGTGTTTTCCTTGGTTAATCCATGTCAACAAGGGGATATAAATTGCTACAACCCTAACAAAAGGAAATATTCCACGTCCATTGATGCACTTTTTTCCAAAAATCAAGCCTATTTCCTTTGTAAATTATCTCAGGGGGAGAGTTAAGTGTGATTCAAATTTCGAAAATCAAAAGCCTTTAGGAATTCTTTTGGTATCCTTGTCCACAAAATCAAAAGCCTTCTGAGAGGAAATCAAATTCAAAATTTCAACCTAAAGATCCTCAATCTAGATGACTAAATTCCATAAAGGAAGAAAAAGAAAAATCCAGCTCACCAAATTTTGAAAGAGTCTTCTCGAAACAATTCAAATCCTAATAAGCCAAAAACTCCTTTGTCAATCCCTAATAATTCTCAACACAGCTAGAAATCATTCCTAGAGTCAAAGAACTACTAACCTATTAATAGAGGATACAATTAAAAGTGCTAAGGGAATTTCACCCCTTGACCAAGAATCTAACTCGAATTCAAGTCCAAAACAAAATGATTTGGATGTTCCTCTTGCTTTGAGAAAATAAAATCGATCTTGCACAGATCACCCAATCCTTGAGTTTATCGAATATGGTCATCTTTCTAGACAGATGAAAACATTTGTGGCGAATTTACCAAAGGTGGAAATCCCAAAGTCAATTATCGAATCAATGAAGAGACCAAATGAAAGACATCCATCTTGGAGGAAATTCATGCCTCCAAAAGAAATGGAGCATGGGAGGTAGTTGAAAAACCCAAAGATAAACCTATATTGGCTCTAAATGGTATGTACAGTCAAGTACAATTTAGAGCGATATAAGACCAAATTGGTTGCAAAAGGATATACTCATACATATCAAGTTGATTATCAGACAACCTTTGCACCGGTAGCAAAAATAACACTATATGAGTTCTTTTATCCCTAGCTACCAATTCGGATTGGCTGTTTACAACAACTTGATGTACAAAATGCCTTCTTGAACGGAGAACTTGAAAAGGTTTTCATGGATCTTCCCCTGGAATTTAACGTAGGTGGTCAAGGTGTAAAAGTCATGAAAATCTTTATATGGACTAAAACAATCTCTTTGTGGATGGTTTGACCGGTTTATTGAAAAGTGATTAAAGAGTAAGGATATATGCAATCGCAAACTGATCACACCTTATATCACGACACAAGAAGAGTAACGTAACTATTCAAATGGTGTATGTGGATGATATTATTCTAATAGAGGATGATGTAGAAGAGATGACACGAGTGAAGAAGCATTGGCCTCAAAATGTGAAATGAAGGATCTATGAAAACTTCGACTGTTTTGGGGATAAAAGCTACAAGAAACAAAATAGGAATTTCAGTCTCTAAAAGGAAGTATGCCTATGCCGTGGACCTATTGAAGGAAATTGCTATGTTAGGATGCAAGCCGTTGTAAACTCCCATGGATCCGAATGTAAAATTACGTGAACAAGAAACAAGTAACCCAGTGGATCGAGCAGATTTCATAGATTTGTAGGTAAGCTGATTTATCTTTCATACATCAGACCTAAAGACGATTTTGTAGTGAGTTGCATTAGCCAATTTATGCATGCTCCTAAGGAGGAACATATGATAGCAATAAACCAAGTGTTAAGGTACCTTAAACGAACACCAAGTAGAGGATTGCTCTTTAAAAGGGCTTCTAATCGACGAATTGAAGCATGCATTGATACAGATTGGGCAGGTGCTATGGTTGATAGGCAATCAACTTCTACCTAGTGATCTTCTGTTTGGGGAAACCTAGTAACTTGGAGGAGTAAAAATAAACAGTGGTTGCAAGAAATAGTGCACAAGCAAAATTGGGGTCCTATGCTCATGGTCTATGTAAAACATTGTGGCTAAAGAACTAATTGGGCGAACTAAGAACGCCAACACAAGGACATATTAAAACTATTAAGGCAGCAATCAACGTCGCTCATAACCTTGTTCATTATGATAGAACAAAGCATGTTGAGGATGACCGGCACTTCATCAAATAAAAGGTAGAAGATGGAACATTATGCATTGTGTACGTTCTAGCCTCGGGTTAAAACAGCAGAAAGACTCTTTGAAAACTTGATTTTGAGAGATTTATTAACAAGCTCATACTACTTAATATGTATAGTTGAACTTGAGAGGGAGTGTGAGAAAATACTGTGTAATTACTTGTAATTAGTCCATATATGGTTAGTTTTATATTTAGACTGTTGTAATTCAGATCCCTAATTTCGGGAGCTGACCTAGGTGGTATATGACTATATAAGCTCTTGTAAAATAAAAGAAAGTAATACAATATTCTAAGAAAGTAATACAATATTCTAAATTATTCTTCATAGTAAAGTTCTCTATTTGTCTCTTTCCTTCTGTTGTCTTTTTAAAAATAATGCATGAGGGAATAAAGAACTCGAGCTCAAACTCAAGTTCATAGTGGCTCATGCTCAACAACGACTAACAAACAAGTTGACTCTTACCATACGTAAGTGTGCTACCTATCGAGTCAAGTTTGAGCACAACTTTAGACATTTGGTTATGTTGAGCTCAAGCCTGGTTATTGAGCTTAAGCTTGACAAACTAAATATTCAACTCGACCTGGTTCAATAGCAACACTAATTTGTAAGCAAAAAGCAGTACATTAAATCACATGCAAAGAGCCATTTATGTCAAAACATAATTTTATGTCTCTACATGATAATTTTATCACTTGACAGATTCTTAAAGGTATATTTCGGATACCAAGAGACTGAATCATCAAAACTAGTGCACTTACATTGGTTTTTACCAATATAAAAACTACATTTATCTTCACATTAAGATGACTGTAACCATATCTAATATCTAACAGTGCCTACCAAAGATCATCTCAAAAGTATTGTCTCCGTTCCTTTTTTCCTTCTCCTTTTCCAAATTGTGCTTGGGAGGGGAATCATAAACACATGCAGAGAGCATTGTATAAAAACCTAAATTTGAACCCTTACCGAGCATGTCGTCGTCATTCTTGGATTGTAAACCATCACATCTTTGGGCTGTGCCCCACTGCATCCTATAGCAGGTATTATGCTCAATTACAGGTCGATGACTCCAATCTCCTCTCAGTCTAGGATTCAGATGCAAAATCTTTGGTGGATCCTCTCCAACTACAGCCTTCAACCCTTGCAATTCAACCATGAACTGTGAAACCAAAACCAGTGAATCATCAATCCTCAATCTCACCAGCTGAGGTACATATTCTTCATGAGCCATACGTGGTGTTCCAATAACTGTGATTGAAGAACCTGCAGCTAGCCCACAAGGAAGAAACATGATATTATCTCCTCTAGCCAATTCTTCTCCATTCATTGACAACCACGAAGGACAGGACTCAGGCTTCCCCTCAAGTATGGAATTCATCTCAATCTCCTTGCCATCAAATTTATCCACTTCTTCCCATGCCTTCATGCCTAATGCCCAAGCCTCATCTGCCATTTTCTCTACTATCGAAAAATCAGTAGTTCTATTTCTTCGCCTCAAAATTGCCGCAGCTATTCTACCATAATGAAGAGAACGGGGCTTAACAGGTGAGAAACCACCTGCCTTCTCTTCTAAAGCTTCTTCACGTGGCATTGGAGGAGCATTTTGGTTCACATTGTTTTGCAATATTCTGTGAAAACCATCCTTATAAACGGAGCTAAGACGCTGTTTGCTTAATTCTGTATGCTCTTTCCCCCCAATTGACAATTCCTCCTTACTCACGTCATTATATTGACTACTCAAAACTGTTGCACTCTCAAAAAACTGTGGAAACTTCAAGCATACAAGGACCAAATACAATGCACCTAACCCCATTAGAAGGTGTGACAATTTAAATATACTTACACTAGGAGACTCACTCCTCATCCTCTTCATCATGTATCAACTACTCACCAAGCAAACAAGATCCTCAGAGTATACATTAATAACTTCAGCCTCTTCCTCAAAGCCATAACAAAAAGAATTAAGAACTAAACAATACACCAGGACATAATCCACAAGTCTCAAACTTTCCAACAAAAACCCATTTCATAAATAGCAATTTGGACCACATAATGCCTCAAGGATCATAGACAAAAAGTTGAAAAGGATTATTACAAAAACTATAATTCTTGGAAACAAAATTCGAATAATTCAAACTGACTTGCATAAAGATCCAAACTTCGATACTATTCTTATATGGTCATATACACCCTAAACCACCGAAAACTCCATCAATGCGCCAATTTCATCAGATTCTAAAGGAAATGTAGAAAACTAGACAATCAGAAGGCAAGCAAATGAAATCTCTAACCAATGACAAATGTACACGGCTTATTAGTGAGATAAACATTACCCAGGAAATAAAATTTTTTGATCGATCTGTATGCGTAAAAGAGACTATAGAGAAGACACAGATGAAAAGAAGGGAAGAACCCTAGGCTCAGCAGGACAAAAAGGAAATCAGGGATGCATGCCAAGACGATGCCAATGCGCGTATGGTATGTAAAGGTTTGAAACTCGGGAATTTTTGGTGATAAAGGAAATGCCTCCTTATGGGTCACCAATTTTTTTGGAGAAAATTACAGTCCTGGTAAAAAGGTATTGGTAGTTTTAATTTTTAAAGTTTTGATAAAAATAAATTTAGATATTTTTATTTTTTATCACATTTAGTCAATAATTTTAGTCTAAAGCTTGAATGAAAATAAATTTAATATTAAATATTTTAATTTTTCACACATTTAGTCCAATCGATCGAGATGTCAAAATCTTATCAGGATTTGATAACGTAAAATTCAATAACATAATACTGCCAATAACCAAATTTTAGAAAAATAAAAAAAAATCTTAATTTGCATAATTTATAATTAATTGCACTAATTTAAGTAACTAGTTCTTACTCCAAAACAAATTAATAAAAAAAACAAAAAGCTAATAGACTTCGAAAAAGTTCAAATTTTTAGATAGGCTCGCTCTTCACTCCCACTCTCTCTCTCTCTCCCCAGCTCCCCCCCCCCCCTCCCGCTTTTAAAAGAAAACCCTAAGATCATACTTTGAAGACAAAATTGTACTCTTCAATATATCAAGAAAATTTATTTAAAAATTGTTTGATTATTTGTAATTGTTATTTAAGATAAAGGAGATAAGACATGTAGTAAATTGAAACATATATATATTTTTTAAATTTGGTAACCGGCGCACATGAATATCACGTGATTGGATTCTAGTAAGATTTTGGCAAAGTCAATTAATAGCATTGAATGTGTTGAAAATTTGAAATATTTGATACTAGATTTGCTTTCATCCAAACTTTAGTGATTAAAACTGTATCAACAAAATTAAATGTGTTAAAAATCGAAATGTTTGATACTTGATTTGTTTTTATCTAAACGTTAAGGGCTAAAACTTCTAATGCGATACCAAAACTGTAATTTTCTCTTAATTTAATGGGATAATTTCACGTACCTCCCTGAGATTTACCATAATTACACTCACCTCCCCTCAGGTTTTGAAAATTACACTTACATCCCCTGTGTTTATATTTTTCATCACAAAACAAGTCCATCTTGATAATGTAACCCAAAAACACCAACCAAACACCTTAAAATATGCTTAATTGCTTTTAAAAAAGATAAATAAATATTAAAATTAATTAATTAATCATAAAAATATCAATAGTATTTATATCTTACCTCAAATTTTCAATCTCCACCAAATATTACTTTTTCAAGACTCAGTTATCTGACTAATCTAAATAAAATTTACTTTATCTATTAAAATTTTACAAACAAATATATTAATAAGAAAGAGATGACCAATTTCAAAGCAATTCATGATATTTTAAGGTATTTAGTTAGTGTTTTTGGGTTACATTATCAAAATGGACTTATTTTGTTATGAAAAATATAAACATAGGGGGTATAAGTGTAATTTTTAAAATCTAAGGGGAGGTGAGTGTAATTATGGCAAATCTCGGGGAGGTATGTGAAATTATCCCTAATTTAATTACTAACTAGACGACTAACTAACTACGCAAATCACGAGAGCCATTGAAAATAAATAGCAAGGAAATCAACAATTAATGCAAGTAGAGTTTAGATTTGGAATCCCCCTAACTTTCCATTGATAGGATCAATTATGTATTAATGAAACGCCTAATTCAATTGGACCCTAAAACCTCTTAATTAGGCTATAATATTTCTCAAGTGCTATAACCTCTATTCCTTGATTGATTAACTAGAATCTCTTCTTAACTAAAACCCCAAGAAGATGCATTAAATCTCAGTGGATCTTATTGTTTTGGTGAAGTTTAAATCTAAAACATGTCTTAAGAAAAACCTATGTAATCCTATTTCTAGTGATTCATTCAACTTCTCTTTATTTGTGAAGCGATCTAGTCCATTAGATAATTTCACAATACAACTAAATCGAAATCAAGCACTGAATTAAAAGTTGTGTATAAACCCAATCTAATCAAACAATAAATTAACAAATAAATCCAACCAAGAAAGGTAAATTGCATTAATCCATGAAATCAATCCATAACATTGAGGTTAGGGTAACCCATCTAGACCCAAATAAATCTACTCCATAATCTCCAAAGAAAATACAACAAATAACAAGAAAAAGACGAGATTTCATTCTTGTGTAAACTCTTTGAAGCTTCACTTGTACTTATTAAAGATTCTCTCTAAGTTGTTGCACTTCTCTTACTCTATATTTCTTGAGTTCCTATTGATTTTCACTCAGGGATCTTTATCTATTTGCTTTCACCTCTCCAAACAAAACAAGCCTTAACATTCTAACCTCTACAAATGACAGAGTCTAAACTACTTAAAGAAGAGAATAATTTCGTAAAAATACACTTCCAACTCCTAAAAACACACACATGTCCGTCACAGAAACCGCCCACATTACCCACTTTTTTTCCACAGAAAAGAAATCTGCGAACATGCCCATTGAGAAACCACGGATGATTTTCCATGGCTCCTTCTTTGAAAGACAGACACACAATTAATTGCGGCACGGCTACACCCACGGCCAATGTTTTGCTAAGCAACTGCGGCTGCAACCATGCGCAGTTTCTTCCTGTTCATGTGCAATTGCTCTTCCTTTCATCCATAGAAGCTTTTAACATTTGATCTGTTTAGCAGTGCTTCATTCCTCTTCATCCCATCATCTATAATCAACTTCTAGTGGTCATCTTTTGCAACTAACTTAATCACACGATGATGGACACTTTAACCTACAAAGATCAAAGAACAAATACATGTCAATAGCTCAAATAAACACTTCAATCGAATAACTCAAGACTAGTCAGGAAATGGATGAATTGACCCAAAATAATTAACTAAAACATAAAGACTAACCTAAAACTTTGACTTAGATCCTCTAAATGTTAGTATAATTAGACCATTATCAACAATTATGTAAATAATCATTATGCAACTAATTGTCTTGTTAAAATACTCATAATATTAAGCAAAGAAGAAGTGATTATCCCCAATTTCACTAGTTCGATTGAATTTCTCAGCTTTGCCTAAATTTCATAAGTAAGCAAGTCATATAGCTAACAAATATTCCACATGATTACTTAAACTTTCAACAACACAGGGACTTTATTATAAACCTAGCTTTTAGTTAGGACATGAAGTCACCTTTTTATGTAAAGACTAAAACTAGTTAGATGAAGATCTCCCAATTACTCAACACTTTATCAGCCCAAGCTACTATGCATACTCATAATTCAAGTATCTTTTAACACGAAAGTTGACATTGACCAAATGAAAACTCCCGGTTATTCAGTACTAGAACCATAGGAATAGAATCTAAGCTTATTCTCTCATTTTTTTTCTTTACTTTTTTTCCCCTTTTCAAGTTCCTTTTTCTTCTTTTACAAAAATATATTTCAAATAAGCTCAATATAGTCCCTTTCTATTAAATTACTAATTGTTAGGCATATGTTATACTTATCAATCCTAGTCATCACCTTACTTGCAAAAATCAAACAAGGAAGAAAAGCCTCATCAACCTCATGAAATCTAAGCATAATTTTCTCTACTTTACCTAATATATTTTATCTAAAAACAAAAACTCATAATCAGATAATAGAAATTTTCAAGTTATTTAAGAAAGAAAAATCTCATAAACACATATTCCACTAAGGTGAGAGAATTTGACAACTAATGGTTGTGGAATTTAACTATTAAATACTTTTTGAAAAATTTTGACAAAAAAATATTGAACAAATTGCAATTGGTGGCTAAGCAATCACAACATTCAAAATACAACCAATATATATTGAAAACAAAAACCAAACAAATCAAACACAGCAATTGCCACTACAAACAATATCTTAAACTTCGCACTCCCTCAGCACTGAAGATACACATATCCTCTATGTGTAAGAAGGAAAGAAATAAGATAAAATAATATAAGATAAAGAAATATTGCTTCCCTTTTGTAGCCATTGAAGTTTCCATCCACATAATTATTACTCTTCTTGAATCTAATATCCACTTATAAAACCTGCAATAACATCGTGTTAAACAAAGATATTATCAACAACACCACTAGCAACGCCCTAAACAATACAAACTAATAAATCCTACTACTACTTTAAATTCTTAAAAAATAATAAGAATGAATTAATGGTTGGGTTACCTCCTAACATGTGCTTTATTTAAAATTGAGAACTAGACTTTTTCATCAATTATAATGTAACCCCTTAATGAAACTCTACAGTATCTCATTCCTTCTTTTTCCTGGGCCTTTGCATTCAATCATTGTACATCTCTCCTTTTCAACACTTTTGCAACCCAGAATTCTTTAGCTTTGGCTAGGTTTCCATATCATAACTAGCACTATATTCGTTCATTATGGCTTTAATCTCATAATCCTTGAGCTTTTTCTTATGTGTCATGATATCTTCAAAAAACTTCTCATAAGAAGAAACTTGCAAAACATTATCACCAAACAAAATGTTAATATGCAATGATATAAAATTATTCATATAAGATGTCAAGTGTAAAATAAGAGTAGTAATTGGAAGTTAGGTTTCTATTACTCCAATCGTTTCCCTTAAACTCTCATCCTCACTTACAACTTCTTCCTCACTCTCTTTTTTTTTTTTTTCTTAAGCATATTTATGTTGTTTTTCCTTTTCTTTTTCACCACTTGGAACTCTTTTCCACTCCTTCAAGTGATTGCCTTTACTTGCCCCTTGAATTTGGCTCAATGTTTCTTGGTAAAACATCTTGTTGCCTTTCAAAAATGAGCTTGGCAAGTTGATCAATTTGATTTTTCAGGTTATGGAATGATGCCTCTTGGTTCCTAAGAAATGCCTCAAAACCTTGGAAATGAGCCTCGAATACAAGGATGAATTTAGCCATAAGCTCTTCAAGGCTTGATTTCCTTTCCCAAGGTGAACCCGAATGGTCACTACCTCATCCACATACTCTCTGAAATTTTGTTCTATAATGGACTAATCATCCGCTATCTCGTCTGCACACTCTCTAAAATTTTGTTCTGCAGTGGAACAAACATCCCTTACCTCGTCTGCATACTCTCTGGAATTAACCAGTCATCCGCTTCATCCATTGGTGCATGCGATTGGTTGTTAACTTAGCCTTTTACTTTCCATTTTGACTTCTTTTTAATTCATAATTAATTTTACTGAAAATAAACCTTGGTAGAATATTAGTATACATTGTCATTAGCTTGTTAATTATCAAAGCCAAGATGAATTGAGACTATAGCGTTCTCAATTTACCTTAAGTTTTCAATTAGTAACATGAATTAGTGGACATTTATGATTGTTTGGGCAATTAGAGAAGTCAGAAGAATTTTGGAAGGCTTTAGTGTATAATCATGTGTTCTAGCCATTACAAATTTTAGTCAAAAAAGGGATAGATTAGGTACCCTATGATCCCCTTATTTATCGAGTACCCAAGAATTAGGTACTCAAAGGCATTAAGGTCGGGTTAGGGTAGAAAAATCGATGACCTGACAGGTTAGGGTTGGATCAGTCAAATCCTTTTAGGGACTGGTACTCGACCCGTGCCCATCCTTAAACAAAGGTCTAGTATATGGAAGAATTTGAACATCTCTTCTTAGGAACAATGGACTCTTATTTAATGTCTAGGCAGATCGATCCTAATTCCTAATGGGATGAGCAATATGGCAACCACAAAAAAAAGGGCAAAATATTGTATGCACGTATGAAGTGCTCCTTATAAGAGCAAAGAATAGTAATGCTAACATGCGAAAAGCTCTAAGGGTGACTGACCCTCTCCCCAAATGCAAGCGCGATGTGAATAAAGCAAAGATAATTAAACCATACATCACATTGATAGAAATTGAGGTGTGTGGAGTGCAAAAAAAAAGCTTAAAGAAGAAAAATGCAATCCTAATATCCAGATGTGATAAAATAGAAGGGTTGAAGGAGGAAAAGATGACTAAACCTATTGCTCAGACTCACTATGATTTCCAGTGGAGTTGCCAAAATCTGTCGCACCCCAAAAATTGAAATCCTTTTGAAATGAGTTTTGGGTTTTGAAAAACCGTGTGTGTGTCAAAAAATCAGATTTTTTGTGAAAAGGTGTATTTTTTTTTTTTGAAAAAAAATGGTATTTTGAAAAGCAAAAAAAGACTAGGACTACAAATGCGACAGTTTTGGCCAAATAATTTGAAAAAGGGTTACATTAAAAATGGAGTCACCACTTAGTAATAAGTTAAGGTGTACCAAGTCACCCAAAACATCTTTAACAAAAACAAATCAAAATTTTAGAAAAATATTTGAAAACTCTTTTTACGACTCGAGGTCTTTGAAAAATAAGAGAAAAAGGTTTGAGAGTCATATTTGAAGAAAAGTAAGGCAAAAACTCGCACTTAAGGCACCCTTTGTCCCTAGTCAAGGCTAGTTGCGAGCTTTAATCAAGTTTCCTAAGACAATCCTAAATTCTATCTCATTTAGACATGTCTAAATGAATGCAAATCCTAAATCTAATAGGGTGTCGAGAGGGTTGAAATGTCCTGTCAAGGCTTGATAGGGATTATCGCATTAGTTGTGAAACTTGAAATAAGGCCTCGAGAGAGTCACAAATGTGGATGCAAAAATAGAATGTAAAGAGAAAAATAGTATAGCTAGTCAGTGATCGAGGAAAGAAGGAATGCAATCATAATGGGTATAAGGGATAAAAACTCGTGGCTGACTATTCCTACTCACGGAGGGGGAATGGCATGCTAAGGCTTACGTGAGGCCAAACTTGCCCATTTCCAGAGTGAGGAGGGCGGCTCTTTCTAGTAAGAGCACACAAATGACCTAAAATTCTATGTAAAATACATTCTAAATGTCATGCGTTGGATATATTTAAAATAGACAATAATGATAATAATAATGATGATCATGATAATAATAATCATGCAAAGATGGAAAAAACTAAAAATAGAGAAATAGTGTGTGATATGATATGAAATACACACTAGGAGTGAAACTAGCACTAAAATGATCTAAAGGTCTAGTGTTGGATTAACCCATTTTCTATGAGTTTCCACTAGTGTTAGACTAGCGGGAAAGCGATAAAGTTACAACTAGCATTGAACTAGTATGGTGACGTCACAAATTAAACGTAAAAAAAAGTATCATAAAAGTAAATAAACATATAAGAGCATATCAGTCACATAGGAGCACCTAACACATAAATATAGTATCTAAATACAAAATCATAAAAAAAGTAGTAAAACAAATAAGCACATAAGTACACAGAAAGCAAATAGGGCCTAACTATTACGCTGAAAGATATAACTACATTTTTAAGGGAGGAAGGATAAAATAACCTATCTATTTTACTTGCCTATCCAAATACAAAAATTTGTTAAAAAAAATATAGAAAGAAAGTTATCTAACCATTACATTAGCTATCTAAATACAAAATCTTGCAAAATAGTGAAATCTAGTCATCTATTATATTTTCCTAATAAATAAAAAATTACAAATTTGAACAAACAAACATAACGCAACATAAAATAAATACGTACTCGAAAAATAAATAAAACAAGATAAGCACACAAAACACATAAAACACGTAGGAGCACATAAAAAAAGAAAATTTGAAAGCGGTGAAAATACCTCCCTTGAAGACCTTGTACTAATGCTAAGAAAATGAACAAATGTATTAAAGGTACAAGTATTTAAAGAAATAAAACGTAAAATATGAAAAACTAACAAATCAAGATGTATAAATGCAAATCCTATTAAACTAAAAGGGCTAAAGACAAACTTCTATAAAGCTTAAAAGGGTAAAAATTGAAAATTCAAATATATGAGAGGCCAAACAATAAATTCTAGTAAGTGAGGGTAAAATTTGTAAGTTAATTCAGACATAACTGAAGGCAATTAAACAATAAGAGGTCAATATGTAATTATTCGGGACTTAATTAAATAAATAGAAAGTCTTTAAAGGCATGCTAATAGTACTTAAAAAATATAAAGACAAGTCAAAACATAAACAAATAAAATAAAAATCATATAATTACACTAAAGTCCCCCGATTCCCAATTCTCTCATCTTCTCTTTCTCTCTCTTTCTCTCTGTCTCTCTTTCTTTCTCTTCTATTTTCTTTCTATTTCTTCCTTCTCTTTCTGGTTCTCTCCCTTCTCTCTGATTCTCCAGTTTCTTTCTTCTCTCTCTCTCTCTCTCTCTCTCTCTCTCTCTCTCTTTATTTCTCTCTTTTCTCTCTCATTTTCCCCTTCTCTATTTCTATCCTCTCTCTCTCTCTCTCTCTCTTATTTTCTCTCTTTCTGTTTGTTTTTTCAGAATCAATAAGGAACAATTTTTCCAAGTTAGTTTCTCTTTTGAAGCATGGGGAAAGGTAGATGTTGTGGTGGGAGTAGTGGCACGATGGTGGGGATGGCTGTGGAGCAAGGTGGTGGAGATGGAGGAGGTTGCATGGCCATGGACTTGACATTGGTGGCAGATGGTGATGGCTACGTTGATGGGTTTATGTTACTGGTGTCTAATTTGGGGGTGTGGTTGTGAGGTAGTTGGTGGTGGTCCACAATGGCAGGGGATTGTTTGTGCAAGCTTGGCAGTGTGGAAGAGGGGGGAAAGGGAGTGGAAGGGAGTGTTGATGGTTTGACTTTGATGGTTCGTGTGGAATTTGGGCTGGGCGATGATGGGGACTTGTAGTGATGATTAGTGGTTTTGCGTTTGGTATTGGGTGATGGTGGGCTTTGTTTGATGATAATTTTTACTGTGATTCAGGACAGTGGTGAGAGGGCTGCCTGAGTACTTTGTGCTGGTGATATTGTGCAGGTCTGTAGTTGTTTGTTGACATGGTGTAAATTAGGTATAGCAATTTAAGAACAAATACACACAAATCAAGTAATAAAAACCTAATCTCCCAACTTAATCCGCAAGTGCACGGGTCTATTGTAGTGCTTGAAGTATTAGGTATTGCATCCCACAAGGAATCAAATATCTGCAACTATTAAAGCTTTTTCACTAACTTTTGTTATCTAAACACTATTAAAACAAGATGGATATGGGGTCCCTTCAATAGAATAGGTATATGATTGAGAACTTTTGTAAAATCCAAGCAAAGAAGCCTAGAACACAGAATTCATTAATGAATCATGCATGAATGACTTGCTTAAGTTTAACCTTGCCTTGTTTAGAATCCAATTCCATAAGTGTCATAACTATATTTCTCTATGAAATGACAAGATTTCAACTATTCTAATAATGAAACCTTATAAAAAACATGAATTGTAGTGATTCACTTAAGCATCCATTATTCTCATATGAACTACTTAAGCATTACTTGTTCATTTTCCACTGTTACAAGCATTTCTCAATGTCAAGTAGTAACTAAATGACTTGTTTAAGCTGACCAAGCAAAAACAAATATTAAAACTTGAACAAATAAACAAACAAATACAAGCGTAGCAAATTTTGATAATATAAGTCATGCTGGACTCATTAGTTTTATCTATATTCTAGATGAAACCTTTAGTGAATCATGACTAATGAAACAACTAAATGTATAACTTCAAGGCAAAAAATTCATTTCAACAATGGAAAGTAAATAGAAAGGAGTAAAAATTGCTCAATCAAAGTTTAGACAAAGCTTTTCTTCTTATTCACCTTCAAAGTTGAACTTACAATAGCTCTTTTACACTATTCCTCACTATTCTATTAAAAGATGAAGAGAATTCTATTAGTTTTCTACCAAAACTAGTATAAATTGTAACTAACACTACCTTCTTCCTACTAAACTTGTTACAAGAATTCTATTAATTCTCTACCAAAACTAGTATAAATTCTAACTATCACTAGCTTCTTCCTACTAAACTTGTTACAAATGAGTTACAAATAATTTCTATTTATAGATAAAGATTCTTCACATCATTTTCCAACTTGCAATTGCCATTAATGCATGAAATGACGAAGATTTGTATTGAGATTCCAAATGGACATAAAAGTTTTCAATTGTGTGCTAAATGAAATCTCTAGCTGCAAAAACCCTTTCTTCTCCAAAGAAGTCTGTAGAAATTAGCTGGAAATGGATTGCAAGTTACAGCCCTAGAAATTTCACACTGAAATACCAATCAGCGGGTGCCATCCGCGGGTTATCTGACCCGCGGATTTGACCTGCAAATCGTCAATTCTGGGCCTCACTTGATTTTTTGAATTTTGCTAAGCTGGCTTCCATGTGTGCAGGCATTTCCTACATACTTCCATGCATTTTTTTATGTAGAATTAGATCTCCCAAATATTTGCACTATTAATTCTTCCAATTATTCTCCAAGTAGTTTATCTAACTTAACCTTTTTGAATCACCTTTGATTTTGCTTCACCTTGACTCCAATTGATCCAAATTGAGTTTAAATATGATGAACCTGCAAATATGTACAAAACTTGTGCATTAATTTGCTCAAATAAAAATTTCTCCTCAAAAACTCTAATTCTTATAAATTGTTGAAAAATGAGTCATTTGCAACCAAAAGTACTATAATTATACTAAAATATCACCTAAAACATATAATAATATATATAATAATATTGATAAATTAATTACTTATCATTTGTAACCACTCATGGTAGCTATGATGGTGGTTTGGATGGTCAGAAGGTGGTTTTGCTGGTGTTTGATGAATGTTGGTGGTATTGGGCTACTGTCTGTGGCTGATTTGATGTAATGTGTGACTGGTTACGATTGATTAGGGTGGTCTGATGGTGGGGTGGTTGAATGTGGTGAGAGCGGGCTATTTTGTGGGCAGAGGTTGGGAATTGATGGTGGTTGTGGCTGTGTTTGGTAGCGGTGATGGATAGTTGTTAGTCTGTGATATCCACTTGGCATAACTATAGATACTATAGGCAAATATATCTATCGCTCCGTAGTATAGCGTGTAAGGAGTACCGAGTGTCGTACCTACAGGGACTTAGCAAGTATTAGTAATTACTCACAATCTATTATCTAATCTGAATAGCATGATAGGTCAGAATAATAACGAGCTAGTCTAAGTAAATTAATGGATGAGAATGCCAAGAAATCAAACACAGATAATTGATAAGAAAGGGAATGCAGTAATTGCTAACACAAGACTTAGAAGTAGGATTCTCCTAACCCTGATTATTAGCTTTAATTTGTGCCTAATGGATTACCCAATCTTAATTGTCCCTAAAATCCCTTTATTAAGTTGCAATCTTTCTTAAGCTTACAACCTCTATCCCTAAATTGATTGAATGGAATTTCTTTCCAACTCAAAACCCCTAATAGACGCACTTGAATCAATAGATTTTATCTTACAAATGGATTCACACCCAATTAGAAGAACTTATGGAACCCTATTTCTAACGATTTATGAAAGTTCTTTCACTTGAGAGTTGTTCTAAATTAATCGAGTGATTCCTCAATTACCCAACCAATATAACTGTCAAGATTGAATACAAAAAACCCAATCCAATTTATCAATAAATTCACAAGCAAATCAATTAAAGATAGGATTTTTTCCATTAGATAATGAATCAAAACATAATGAACAAAGGTTAGGGTTCAACCCTTCTAAGTCTTATACAAATTTACTCCATAGTCAAGAAGAAAGTTCAATAGGCATCAAAGAAAGCATAGAAAAACTCATTCTCGTGTAGTGTTTCTTTACTCTTCTTTATTGCAGAAATTCCCCTTTGTTGCTACAATTTCTCTTCTCTCTTCAATTCTTGAGTTTTCTTATCTGTCGTTCCTCTCTCCGTTCGCCCTTCTTTTCGCCCTAGAAGAGTATTTTATGTCCTCTAATTTGTTTCCCCCAAACTTGGGTTAGTTCCCCTCAAATTTGCCTTGAAAATATATTGATATCACAGTGTTACGCTACTCATCTGCGGCACGACCGAGGCCGCGGATGAGGAACAATGTGCATGTGGTGTCAGCAACACGGATGACACAGCGGATGGGGGCAGAAACTTCATCTTCTTACGACCAAGCTACTGTTCCTACTCGCGGCCTCATCCGCGGCATAGATGGGAATAGAACTTCAATTTTCTTCAAACTTCATTTTGCACTCGCTAGGTCTCTTCCCCATCTCAGCATACACTCAACCATACTTTGGCATTTAGCAATAAAAGGCGGAAAAACCTATAAAAGCACAGGAAATAAGCCAAATGAGTAGCTCTCATGTAAAATTCACTCGAGTCCAAAAGAAAGAAAAGTAGCAATTATGAAGAGAAACTTGTGGAGAAAAACAAGTAATTCCTAGCCTAAACACACCTAACAACTTAGTCACTTTGGCCCTTATCAACTCCCTCACACTTAAACCATTGCTTATCCTCAAGCAATAAGACTTTAATAATTAGACAATGGTTCAAACCAAGGAAAACCGCACATGCAAACTTAACAACCAAGAGAAATATTTTGCACACAGTTACTCTTACTTCGATTACTCATCATAATAGGCAAAATAGAGGTAAGTATATGTCAACCTTGTCAATATGAATCCATTTCCTTCATACTCGATCCTTTTAAATAGTCAACTTCCACAGTTGTTAGATTAATCCATATACCCATGATTAGTTCAACATTAATCAACAAGAGGACTCGACTCTTTCTCTCTCTTTCTTTCTTTTTTTCAATTAAAGAGAGATAGCTCAGCCTTTCCTTGAGACACGAAGTCATCTTTTGACGTGAAGAACGATATTGGTGATGAAGACTTGCGATTACTCAACACTTCATACGCTCAAGTAGCTATGCTTACTCATAATTTTAGTAGCTTTTTGACGCGAAAGTCGACATTGGTAAATAAAGACCCCCGGTTACTTAGCACTAAAACTAGTGAAGTAGATCCTGAGATAAGTATTATTGTCATTATATATTTTTTTTTTCTTTTCTGGTCATACTTTAGTGAAAGTATAATTGAAGGAAAGGGGACGACGAGAAAAGAAAAAAAAATAATGATAATAATACTTAGCTCAGGATCTACTTCACTAGTTTTAGTGATGAGTAACCGGCGGTCTTCATTTACCAATGTCGACTTTCGCATCAAAAGGCTACTAAAATTATGCTGTAACTTTCACTCTTACTTCAATTATACAGCATAATTTACTCTATTTTGCCTACTATATTTTCACTCAAGTACGAGTTCTTATACACATACTAATTTCTCCTTAAGTATAGCATGCATTAGTTCTATTTGTGCAGGAAAGCTAATACTAATTAATTAAAATAATGCAACTTCCTAAAAATCTTGAAAATTAAGAAATAAGAAACATATAAGTTGGACCATTATTGTGCAAAAATTTTGACAGAGTTTTTCCCTTTTTAGGATCAACCTCCTATCCAGACAATTTCAAATCAACTAATATCCAACAAAATATCACATAAGTAAACAACCAATCTACCTACGACACTCCCCCTCACACTTAAATCACACATGGTCCCCAATGTATGAAAAGAATAGAATATAACAATGAAGGGTCAGGTAAAAATAGACAGTTACTTCCCTTAGTAGATGTGGCCACTTGGTACTTGATTGCACTAAGAGTGTAAATCCACGAGTTGCACAAACTACTCCAATCACATAAGCAGAAGAAACAAAAGAACTACATTATCCCATTAATTAGTGTGGACACCAAATTTTAACACACTCTTTTTTTTTTCCAACATTGGGGGTATTTTTCTATTTTTGGGGTCAAATTTTTATTTTTGAGCAAAAATGGGCAAATTCAATAAGTTCGGAGGGGGCAAAACGGTAATTTTTAATTATAAATATTTTTTCATTAGTTTTAGAGTTTTAAATGTACAATTTGTATTTTTATACATTTTTATGAAATTTTATGATTTTTCGGATTTAACTGGTATTTTTCTGTACATTTCGTCAGTGCAAGGGCAAAATGGTTATTTCGCCTCGCGAATACTATTTTCACCCATTTTTGAATCCCAAATTTGTTTTTAAAATTTTTTAAGCATTTTCTAAATTTTTTTGATTTTTTGGGATCTATTACTATTTTTCAGTAAAAACTTTGTTCGAGGGTAAAACGGCCATTTTGTACAATAAATATATTTTTGACCGAATTTTTTGTTGATATAAAATTTGTTATTACATTTTTTTCTTTTTTCTTTCTTTTTTCTCTTTTCACTTTGTGGGTTTTTTTTTTAGAAAAAGCATGACACTTTTTTAATTTTAATTTTAATTTTTTGGGTGTCAAAAATCTTTTTGTTAAAGATATATTTGTAATTTATTGGTTGGGGGGCATTTCAATCATTTTTACCCATTTCTTGGAGGTTAAGACTTTTGCACTATAAATAGTCACTTTTAGGGGAAAAAAAAAAGTCGAGAGAGTTTTTAGTTTTTATATTATATCAAAAACACTAAAAAACACACTTTTTCCTACATTTTTTAGTACATCTTCAAACTTTTCACCAAAGAACACTAAAAACACCTAGTAAGTTTTTAGCTCATCTTCAAACAAACATACACACTCCATCAAGAATACACACCATATTCCAAGAACATCTTCATATCCTCACACACATCACACCAATAACACAAACCATACATCTTCATACAAATACACACTACACCAAGAACACACACCATACATCTTTTGTTAGTGTATGCCCTAAAACCAAGTTAGTTTTTGAGATTTTTATTACGCTTATTTCGTGTTATACTTATATATGTGGCATTTTCTTTGTCATTTAATACTTGTTATTAATATTACTTGTTAATTTGATAAAGTCCATAGAATATTAACTGTGTATAAGAGATTGTAAGAGTTACAATGATGAGACTCTTATTACACATTAAGTTATATTCTTAAATATCCCTAGTCGTAATATTAATGAGATTGGACATCATTAATATGGGAAGACTAGCACATACTTTGCCTCTACTTATGGTAAGTAGTAGTTGATCTCGTCAACTTATGGCGTGTGACACCTAAGCTGGTATATGGATACTTGTTAGAGAACAAGTTCATTGGATTGATCTGCCAAGAGTTGCTATTCATAGTGCTAATGAATTATACTCTTAATGGCAATGGTGTAAGTGATCCTTAGACTTGAGATTACCATGGTATCTTGAAGTGTGGATTGCTATGCTTTGACTCTATTGCTCGGTGCTCGTAAAAGAGTAGCCCATACGGTAGAGATTGGGTATAGTATGAAGCATGGAAGGATAGTGAGTAATCGATATAGGATTCACCACTCCTTATTATAGGAGAGTATATCTCGGATTGGCCACTTGTTGAAATATAACTTAAAGAATCTTTTGCGCAAAAGTGAAAGTATGACTTGAAAGAGTTTCAAGGTTATACTTTTATGGAAAGTTATATTTCGGGAACAAGAAATCGTTAATTAGTCCATTTAAAGAGTGTGCACTACACTCTTAGGACTAATTGGGATATAGTGTGGTGAAAGGATATTAATTACACGGTAACATTGTCATTGATAGGTGTAGTCTACCATGACTTTCCTATTCACTTGGGTGGTCATGATGCATTGCTAGACGCCACTCATGATCTATAAGTGCAAATTAATTAATTAGTGAATTAATGATAAATTAAAGTGTTAATTTATCTGGCTCTTAATTAATTAATTAATGAGTTATAATTTGTACTTATTGCCAACGTGAATGGAACCTAATAGGGTCACACACAATAAGAACATGGTCTTTGGGTTAAATTGTTATTAAGATAAGTATAAGATACTTATGGGGTTAATTTATGTGATAAATTAACTTAAAGGACTTAATTATAAATATTCTAAGTCTTGATGGAAATTAGTTTCCTAAAAGGAATTAAGAAGCTATTTGGTTTCCTTTTGGAATAGGTTTCCTAAAGGAATAGGATTAGCTTAAGGTAAACTTCCTAAACCTTCTTAGGTTTCCAATTGCTCTTGTCTCCTTAAAGACTAGGATACTACATCTATAAATAAGTTCATGCCTTGACTCTTGATTGATTGATGAAACACAAGATAAAATTTAGAGAGAGAAAAATTGAGAGAGGCGTGTTTTCTCCCAAGAAAAACGCCACACCCTCTTCTCTCTAAGGGTTAGGGTTTTGTCTTCCTCCTCTTCTTGTTCTTGTATTCTTCATGATATTCAAGAGAGCTAGCACTCAAAAGGCAAGGCAAGCAAGCCCAAAGGTTCCTAAAGATCATGTTCGTGTGGATACTATTGGAGGCTCGACACTTGGAGGGCTTTTCATGGTAGATCAACACCTTCATCGAATAGGATCTTGCCCTTTGAAGCATAGAAACCTTCTATGCTTGAGGTATTTGTGCTAAACACCCTTTAATCGTATAGATTACATCAAAGAGATCCATGGCTTAAGGTAATAAATTTTTAAATTTTCCGCTGCGTTACTCCCCTTATTACCTTACAGTGGTATCAGAGCCTACTTTGATTATATCTATATGATTTGTGTTTATTTAATTGTCATAAATATGGATGGTTTGTTCTTGATGAAATTTGTCTCAAAATTGTTTTAGAAAAATCAAGAGTTTGATTTTTAAGATAAGTTCTTAATTGTTTAAAAGTGTTTTAAATAATTAAGATGAGTTCTTATGGTTGTATTCAAGGTTTCTAAATTAATTTTACGTGCTAAAAGGGTTTTAACATATTTTGAATCAAAAGAGTTTTGAAAAAAATCAAAGAATTTCAAAAATCGTATTTTCTGGACACAAACCGCGCTAAAACTCGCGCGCGTTTTTACCCACGGTTAAAAACTCGTACGTTCTGTCAACAAACCGCGGATGAAACCGCGCAAGGTTTGTCCCACGGTTTGTAAACCGCGGATGAACCCGCGCACGGTTTGTTCCACGGTTTGCTGGCAGAGTTCTAGCGAGATTTTTCCTATTTTTTGGAAATCGTGAATTTTTGGAATTTTCTCTATGAAAACACTTTCCAATTTTAATTGTTAATATTTGGAAAGTTAAATTTTGGAAACCTACACCTTCTATAACTTTATTTTTGAGACAAATAAATTCAAGAATATTAATCGAATTAAATTAGGACCATGTGATTTATGACTAGAATTAAATAGAGTAATTTATTTAATTGTTAAATATTATGATGGCATGGTGGATGATTATGGACTATGACCAATGTGATTGAATGGTTGAATTTTTATCAATTTTGATGGTTGGCTTGTATTGGTTTTTAAAATAGGGCCTGCGTGTCCTGCCTTCTCTATTATTCTCATGTAATTCTCTTCTCACCTAACTCCCCTCGAATATAACTCGAGGTTTCTTAGTCAATACATGTAATGTACATTGTGTAGGTTAGAGTTTGGTTTTGATTTTCTAAATTGTTTAGAATAGAATTACATGTGTAATGTACAAAGAAGATGGAGATGGAACCAAGGAGCAACCATGAAGGCTTATCAAGAGTTGAAGACCTCCCAAGGAATGCATCAAGGAGTTGATCACATCCCTTAGGAATTTGACCATATATTTTCCTTAAGGCTCGAGGAAAATATCTTAGTAAAGTCCATAATCATCCACGGTTTAATTATGCATGTTTTTATTTTATATGTCGATATATTTTAATTACATGCTATGATGAGACTGTATATTATATAATTAAAATAAAATCCCTCAAATAAAATATTAAGTCACTAGCCTTCCATTATTGTAGTAAAAATCATTGTTTTTGTTAAGTGTTGACTTGTTGGCCCACCGTCAAGGTCAGTCTTACCTAGAGCATGTTTTTTACTATAAGATATGATCTCCAAATAATGAGCCTGACTTAACAAAAATGCTTTAACTTGTTGGTCTCCATCAAGGCTATGGTGTTTTTGAGGCGATATTAAGTCAATATATATAAGTTGCCTTCCATTATTATAGCAAAAACGAAGAGTTCCTATTAAGTGTTGACACGTTGGCCTCCGTCAAGGTCACCTTACTCGGAATATGTTCTTGCTATGAGATGTGATCTCTGAATAATGGGTATGACTTAACAAAAATACATAACGAGTTTGGCCTCCGTCAATGTTATGATATTTTTGAGGCAATGTTGGGAAAACACATAAGATGTGAATATCAAGAGTTGATACCCAACTATCTAGGAGTCACAAGAGTTGTGATTGATAAAAGTTATCTACCTAATCGAAGTTATCTTTGGGGCATTGGCTTCCGTCAAACCCAAAGTTAATTAGATGGGATCCTAGCCCACTAGGAATTTCCAATGGATTCCCGAATCAATAGATTGAGGGTTATTGATTTGAAATAAAATAGTGGGAGCAAACCAAATAAATTCGAAACTCACATTTTTGGTTTGCAATTATAACATGAAACAAATACTTATACTATCTTTTCACTTGTTGTAGAATACATGTACACATGAACACACTTATCACCCTTATATCTCCATACATATACGATTTTCTTGGACTAGTGTAAGACTTGAGAATAGTTCTTAAGCACTATGGGCTATATCCTTGATACCCACTTCCACCTATCCTATAGTGACAATTATAGTTAGGAAATAATGTGCATACAAGATGCATAAAAGATGATAATGATATTACTACTTATATCATAATGTCATCTATAATTTCTCAGCTATAAAAGTAGCACAAATTGATAGATTTTTTTTCTGTGATTGTGCATCTCAAAGAGTTATTGATACACAATTTAGGACCATTAGATATGAGATATCTAAGGAGTAATCTGTCAAGGAAGAAAAGGGCACTTTATTGCTTGTTAAAGGAAAGTCCTAGCATGGTCTTGAGAAGACCAAGTAGTTATGACAAATCTTAAAGGTGTGATTAAAAGGACAAGTCTAAAGGCACATGTTTTCAATTCTATTGGAAAGGGAATTATAAGGCTCGTTTCAATACTAAGAAGTTGAAGAGGCCAAGTAAAGCTTCTACTTCTAAGTATGTTTATGTTTAAGATAAATTCATCTATTAATTAAGACCGTTGGGTATAAGATACTGGATATAGATCCCATATTTGTAAAATGTGCAAGGTCTTAAAGCATGGTAGACAATAAGTAAGGAGAAAATCAAACTACATGTGATGAATGGAGCAAAAGTTGCTACACTAGCTGTAGAGACTTATACACTTTTTACCAACTGAGCTTGTTCTAGAATTTAAAACATTGTTATTATGTTGTGATACTTACAAAAGAGCACGAAATCAATTCACATTAATTGAAAAGATTTACCATTACAAAAGAGAATATATACTGTTCTTTTATGTAGTGGTGTTCTTTGTGGTATTAGATCACTAAAACAACGTTTTATAAATCCTAGACCTTGATAAGTCCATTCTCAAATATAGACAAAAACTCTATATTTTGAAACAACTATCCTTCTGGCATTATAGACTTGGTCATGTGAATGAGAAACGCACTTCTAAATTACTATAATAGTTGTGTAGTTGGACTCATTTCAATTAGTGAATCATTTGAGACATGCGATTCTCATTTACTTAGAGAGATGACCAAAACACTTTTATTTTAAAAAGGTGAATGTGCTAGTGATTCTCATAGAACTTTAACATATAGATGTTTTTGGCCCAATGCCGATCCATGCTAAGGTTGTTTATCATACTTCATCACTTTCATGGATGATCATATGGGATATGATTATGTGTACCATATGATACACGCATCCGTTTCCTTTGAAATGTTCAAAGTCAATAAAGTTGAAGTAAGAAAAACAAGTTAACAAGAGTATTAAAACACTAAAGATTTGATCTATTTGGCTAATACTAAATGTCAAGTGTTTCAAAGTAATTAAAGAAGAATGTGATTCTTCTCAATGGTCTCCACTTAACACACCATTGTTGATGATGTATAGAAGAGGAGAAGTTGTATCCTATGAGATATGGTGCAAACCATAATGAGCCATACTACAATTCCTAACCTCATTTCAGGGGTTCTTGTCTTAGACGCCAACTTCTATACACTCAACCATGTTCCGACGAATGTCTATTTGTGGGGTATCCTTGTGAAAACAATAGATACCATTTCTATAATTCCCTTGAGAAAAATATTTGTCTCAAGAAATGTCTTTTTCTAGAATAATAGTTTATTCTTAAAAGAGACAGTGGGAGCAAGATAGAACTTGAAAGGTTCAAGAACCATGAATTGACAAAGATCAATAATTGGAACTAGAGCTTACGCCACATGTTGATGAGGCGCAACGGAAGCTCAAAGTGCACAAAATCTTCAAAAGACTAGTAGAGTGCGTTATACACATGAGAGATATAGATTTCTCACACATGAAAGATATAGATTTCTCATTAGAAAGAGCAATAATGTATTAGTCATATATGATGACAAACCTACCAGTCACGAAGAGATTTTGTCTAATGTAGACTCCTTGACGTGGCAAGATGCCATAAAATCCAAAATGGATTCCATGTACAAGAACAAGGTGTAGACCTTGCTCAAGTCACCTAATCGGATAAAACCCATAGGGTGCAAGTAGGTCTTTATGAGAAAGACTGACATGGATGGTAACGTAGTTGCCTATAAAGCAAGATTAATGGGAAAAGGATTCAATTCAAAGGCTTGGCTTTGAAAGAAACTATTTCACCATTGACCATGCTTAAATCCATTTAAGATTTTACTTGCAATAGCTGCCTTTATGGCTATGACAAATGGATATGAAAACTTCATCCCTTAACGGGAATTAAAAGGTATGTATATGACACATCCTTTGGGCCTTCACTACCATTGATAGTCATTAGGTAAGCAAGCTTCAAGGGTCCATTAGTGGACTCTTGTAAGTGTCAAGGTGTTGGAGCATTTGTTTTGATAAGATAATCAAAGAGTTTGATTTTCTCGAAAACAAAGACTAGTTTTGTGTAAATGTAAAGTTGAGTGGGAGCGTTGTCATTTTCTGAATACTATATGTGGATGACATATCGTTGATGGAAACAACATACTTTAAAAGGTAAAAATATGGTTGTCCAAGAATTTCTTAATAAAGGAGAGGCGATCTCTAATTTAGGAATTAAGATCTATATAGGTAGATCCAAGAGGTTGTTTGGTCTCACTAGATCCAAGTACACATGCTAGATGCTAAAGGGTTTAGCATAGTGCAATCGAAGAAGGGGTTTTACCTATGTGATAGGAGATTACTCTTTTGAGAGACATGTGCCTTTGACACTTGTCGAGATTGACAGCATTAATAGATCCCATATGCTTTTGCAATAGGTTCTATTGTATATGCTATCCTATGTACGAGACCCGATGTCTTCTGGCTTTAAGTGTTACGAGCAATTCTGGTGAGTGTCACTAGATGGTTATTAAAGAATATTCTTAAGTACTCTAGAAGCACTAAAAGACTATTCTTGAATATGGAGATTACACTTAAGAAGTGTGGGATTTAAAGATACAAACTTTTTAATCCAATAGGGATGATAAGTAAATCATGAGATGAATTGTTATTCACGTTGAACTGTAGTGGATAAAAGAGTTTTATGATAGACACTACAACATATTCAACAACAAAGGCGAGTACATGGTAGTTTTAGAAGTTACTATGAATCAAGGGATTCTTTGTTGGACAAAGAATAGTTCCTTCTACTGTTTTATGAAACAATTGTGCCATCACTTAATCAAGGAACTAAAGTCTCATCCATGATCTTAAAGTGTAGGTTCGTGCCGCCATCTATTTGTAAAAATAGTTTGATACAAATGATGAAAAGATAGAGGAAGTTCCCACAATGTAAGTGTCACTAATCTTTTCACCATGGCCTTGTCCTAGAATAGGCATGATAGTCATGCTCATGGCCTAAAACCTATAGGTGATTGGTTTTAGTGCAAGTGGGAGTTTGTTAGTGTATGCCCTAAAACCAAGTTAGTTTTTGAGATTTTTATTACGCTTATTTCGTGTTATACTTATATATGTGGCATTTTCTTTGTCATTTAATACTTGTTATTAATATTATTTATTTATTTGATAAAGTCCATAGAATATTAACTGTGTATAAGAGATTGTAAGAGTTACAATGATGAGACTCTTATTACACATTAAGTTATATTCTTAAATATCCCTAGTCGTAATATTAATGAGATTGGACATCATTAATATGGGAAGACTAGCACATACTTTGCCTCTACTTATGGTAAGTAGTAGTTGATCTCGTCAATTATGGCGTGTGACACCTAAACTGGTATGTGGATACTTGTTAGAGAACAAGTTCATTGGATTGATCTGCCAAGAGTTGCTATTCATAGTGCTAATGAATTATACTCTTAATGGCAATGGTGTAAGTGATCCTTAGACTTGAGATTACCATGGTATCTTGAATGTGGATTGCTATGCTTTGACTCTATTGCTCGGTGCTCGTAAAAGAGTAGCCCATACGGTAGAGATTGGGTATAGTATGAAGCATGGAAGGATAGTGAGTAATCGATATAGGATTCACCACTCCTTATTAAAGGAAAGTATATCTCGGATTGGCCACTTGTTGAAATATAACTTAAAGAATCTTTTGCGCAAAAGTGAAAGTATGACTTGAAAGAGTTTCAAGGTTATACTTTTATGGAAATTTATATTTCGGGAACAAGAAATCGTTAATTAGCCATTTAAAGAGTGTGCACTACACTCTTGGACTAATTGGGATATAGTGTGGTGAAAGGATATTAATTACACGGTAACATTGTCATTGATAGGTGTAGTCTACCATGACTTTCCTATTCACTTGGGTGGTCATGATGCATTGCTAGACGCCACTCATGATCTATAAGTGCAAATTAATTAATTAGTGAATTAATGATAAATTAAAGTGTTAATTTATCTGGCTCTTAATTAATTAATTAATGAGTTATAATTTGTACTTATTGCCAACGTGAATGGAACCTAATGGGTCACACACAATAAGAACATGGTCTTTGGGTTAAATTGTTATTAAGATAAGTATAAGATACTTATGGGGTTAATTTATGTGATAAATTAACTTAAAGAACTTAATTATAAATATTCTATGTCTTGATGGAAATTAGTTTCCTAAATCACTTTTGGAATAGGTTTCCTAAAGGAATAGAATTAGCTTAAGGTAAGCTTCCTAAACCTTCTTGGTTTCCAATTGCTCTTGTTTCCTTAAAGACTAGGATAGTACATCTATAAATAAGTTCATGCCTTGACTCTTGATTGATTGATGAAACACAAGATAAAATTTAGAGAGAGAAAAATTGAGAGAGGCGTGTTTTCTCCTAAGAAAAACGCCACACCCTCTTCTCTCTAAGGGTTAGGGTTTTGTCTTCCTCCTCTTCTTGTTCTTGTGTTCTTCATGATATTCAAGGGAGCTAGCACTCAAAAGGCAAGGCAAGCAAGCCCAAAGGTTCCTAAAGATCATGTTCGTGTGGATACTGTTGGAGGCTCGACACTTGGAGGGCTTTTCATGGTAGATCAACACCTTCATCGAATAGGATCTTGCCCTTTGAAGCATAGAAACCTTCTATACTTGAGGTATTTGTGCTAAACACCCTTTAATCGTATAGATTACATCAAAGAGATCCATGGCTAAGGTAATAAATTTTTAAATTTTCCGCTGCGTTACTCCCCTTATTACCTTACATCTTCAAACTAACACACACCACACCAAGAGCACACACTAAAAAATACACACTACACCAAGAACACACACTCTATAATTTTACACACTATATCTCAAGCACATCACACACTCAAACACACGGTCCATTTCACACACACTCCCACACAATCTTACACACTCTTTTCACACATTTGAACACACACCTCACACAGTTCACACACAAACACATAGTCCATGCACATTCACACACTTACACTCCCAAACACTTGCACACACCATACACACTTCCATTCATAACCATGGATTCACACAAGTACGTACATAGACTCATCTCACATTAGTTCACACACAAAACACACACTCAAAGGCACAAACTCATAGTCTATTACATGCAGTCACACATAGTTCACACACACACTGCACACACTATCACACAGTTCACACAACTCTCATGCACTTCGCACACATACACACACAGTCACTCAAAAATGTGAAAACACACAGAGTAATCCACGCACCAGCACACATCAGTGACACACAACTGCACAGTCACACACACACAGCCAAAACAACTTGTAAAACAGCCTACCATAACCCCACGACCAAGCCCCCAAATCACCATCACTCAATCTCCAACCTTCAGACCACCATTTCCAACCCAAAAATTAGTCAAGAACAACCCCTCAAACCACCTATACCATCGCAACTATCATGATCAGCTCATCAAATCTCCTCCCACAGCATTATTACCACTTGCAAATTCACACCACAAATGGCCAACCCAAACCAAAATTCAACCACTGATGACCTTAATCCCACCACTAGCACTCATGTATTGCCAAAGCCCCTTTCATTGTTACTTCTCCACCCTCAAACGGTCCAAGCAATAGGTAAAATGCTCCCTCAATACCACCCTTTGACCATCAAAATACCACCCATTAGCTCTGCCCAAACCAACTGTCTCCCACTGTAACACTCTAGAAATTCATACCAAAACTATTTAATTCATGTTATGTCCATTAGTAGAAAAGAAGACAAAAGAAAAGAAAAGGAAAAATTGAAATGCATTTTATGAGGGGATTTCTTTTATTTAGGGTTTAGTGTTAATCTTTGATTTATTAGTTGGAAGATTTCTTAAGTTAATTAGGTTAAGTAAATAAGATTCTTTCATTAGCAAGTAGGACACCTAAGTACCATATTTGGATTAATTTCATTGGACCATTAGTTTATAATAGTGTTTAATTTTGACTAACTTATTCTAATATTTTCTAGTCTTTTGACCAATTGAACTTTAGTTCAATTTTACTCAAAAATTTCACTTATTCTCTTGCTTTCTTTTCTTTTTCTTGGCTGAATTTTCTTCTTTCTTTTTCTTTCTTCTCTTGGCCGAAATTTCCTCTCTCTTTCACACACATTTTTTTTTTTAGGCTTTTTCCATTTTGTATGATTTTTATATATATACTCTATCATTTATTATCTATTTTAAAATATATATATATATATATATGTTTAGTGCATAACATTTAGATTCCACTACACATAGAATTTTAGGTCATTTGTGTGATTTTTGGCTAAGAAACAGTCATCTACTCACGTGGGAAGCGATGGCGTACATGTCGTTCCCCCTTCCGTGAGTAGAAACATCTAGTCACAAGTCCGTTAGTCCTCCGTACCTGTTATGTTTGCATTCCTACTTTCTTTGTTCACTTACTATCTACATTACTATTTTTCTTTTCCTTTTGCATTTTATTTTGCATCTATACTCGTGACTCCATCGAGGTCTAGACTCGGGTTTCGCAATTAATGCGGTAATTCCGACCAAACCTCAATGGAATATTTTGTCCCTTAACGATACCCATTTTTAGGACTAGATTTGCATTCATATAGTTGCATCCAAATGCGATAAAATCTTAGGGTTACATTAGGAAAATTTAGACTAAACCTCGCAACTAGTTTCGGCTAGGTTGAAAGGGTGCCTTAGGTGCAAGCCTTTGCCTTCCCTTTCTTCAACTGTGACTCCCGAACCTTTTTCTCTTGTTTTTCAAAGACCTAGAGTCGTCTAAAAGGGTTTTCTTGTTTTTCCTATGTTTTTTCAAAAAATCATTTCTTTAAATAAATCATCCTTAATTTTCTTACCTTTTATAAAATATTTTCGGGTGATTTGGTACACCAAAACTCAATACCAAGTGGCGACTCCTGTTTTCACTAAAAACCCTTTTTAGACTCTATTTTCGGGCCCAAAAACCGTCGCATTTTCAAAGTCCCATTTTAGGCCATTTTTCTTTTGTTTTCAAAATAAAGTATTTGTTTGTCACATTTTATCGAATTATCTTTTACAAAGTATGTAAAAAAAATTATTTTTACAAAAACATACACCTTTTTTTCAATATAAATAAAATTACATTAATTCTTCCTTTTCCTTTTTCTCGACTTACCACACTTCACCACACACTCATTTACTTTATCCCTTCGAAAGATGGGGCGCGACATATACTTGATATTATTATTTAATGAAATGTGTTACTTGAGGAAAGATGTGTACTTTATCGAATCTATTCCGCAATGTGTTACATGCTTTCACTATTAAATGTGTTATTTGTATTTTAGACTTCCATAACTAACTTCACCGTTACTTCACGGATAGTTAACCCAGTCATACGTGGAAAGAAATAAGGTGTTGGGTGTTTTAGGGCGTGTTGTTCTTTCCTTTGAGTTGTGAATCCTCTAAGAGGCCAACTCCGGATTGAACTTTCTTGCTCGCGTGTTGGCCCTCCAAGGTTGAGATTACTCCCTGGATATGGTAGCCTGTACGGAGGGTATAAGGTGAACGGTGGTTAGGGTACTTTCTTGTTAATACTGGCATGACCTTTGGCAAGAACCTGAGCTATTATCTCAGTCCTAACGTCATGGTTACATGATCAGTACTTGCTCCTCCTGCGGTTGAGCTTGCTCTCGTAGTTGAGCCTTGTATTCGCCATTGACTACTTGTTAATTAAATTGTTCATACCCTACTTATTTAATCATGTCAATTATTTTGTTCCATAAAATAATGAATTTCTGGTATGGTTGCATGACTTGGGCACTCATTGGGCTATTATAGCTCATCCCGTTCATTTGTTTTCTTTAATCAGGTTTCCCAAAATACTAAAGCTGGAAAAGCTGATTTTGGACATAGTAAATGTTTTGTTTCATGTATTTTGATAGCCTAATTGTGTAGGATTTTATTGTAAATACTATGTATATTTTGGGATGTAAACTTCTTGTGATATTTGTACTTTCGAATGAATTAAATGAATGTATTTTATTTTGGATTAAGTACGGTTGGATGTTTGAGTGAGTGCGTGATTCGAGTCCTGGCGAGAGCTAAGCAGGCAGTCCGCTAAGCCCTTTGGTGCGCCTCTGGGTAAGGTGGGGCTGTCACACCCACCACCATCAGCAACCACTATTTAGTAATTACAACCCAAAATTCAGTCACAGTTTCCTGCAATTTCGTCCAAAGTCAGCCTCCATACAACACCAAAAGCTCTAATCCACTGCCAATCAACACTCCGCTATGCCTGTCCAAAACCACCATATCCCCTAGCCCACTCACAGCCACAATTCACCACCATCAACAATGCAACTTCACTGCCCACCACCAGAAAAATCACCCATTTTCTCCAATAGCACCACCGCTCAACCTCGAAGACCCACAAGTTCCTCTGCCCCAAATTTCCACAGAATTTCAATTCCTTTTCCAACAAAAACAACGCCCAAAGCCACCCAAAACCACCCCCACAAAACCACAATTACTCCAATTAAACCATCAAACAATCAAAATCCATAGGCCACCATCAGCAACCTTCCTCCACCACCACCATTCACCTTCAACCTATCATCATCAGCAGCCCAACATCATTCACAACCAATGCTGCCAGTAAGACACGCACCACCACCACTGGCATCCACCCCATCACTAGCTTTGTTGCCATCAGAAGCTACACATTTTACCGCCCCTAAAACAGGAAATATCTTAGCTCCCTTTTCTCAGTTTCTTGTTATTTTTCATTTAATGGATGAAATTGTATAAAGTGTTTTGACATATTTACATGGGTTTGAAGGAAATTTGGGGGTTTGGGATCTAGGGATGGATGAAGATCTTGGGGGGGGGGGGAAATGGATTTAGTTGAAGGGAAAGACAATTGATAATTTGGGGAAAATTAATTCGGGAGAGTCAACAGAAGCAAACGAAAAAACAGAGAGAAAGCAGAAAGAAGACCCAAAGAAGGAAGAAGAGAAAAAGAAAGTGAACCAGAAAGAAAGAAAAGAAGAAGAAAAGAGCAACAGGAGAGGGAAAGAAACGGAAAAAAGAGAATTGGAAAATAGAAAGAAAACAGAGAGAAGAGAGAGGTTTCAGAGAATGGCGAGAATAGGAGGAAAGGAGAGAAAGGGAAAGGAAGAGAGAAAAAGAAAAGAAATTCGGATAGAGAGAGAGAGTGAGAGATCGAGAGAAGATTGGGAAATCTGGGGAAGAAGGTCTGATTTAGGGAAGAAGAAGACATAAGGAAAGGGGGGTAGTTTTAGTTTTTCTGCATTTATTTAGTTATTAGTTTTTTTAGTTAATAATTTAGGTTCAATTAGTTTATTTTGATAGTCAATTTAAGTTAATTGAATCTAGTTTTTTATTAAATTAGTTTTCTTTAATTCAGAAATTGATTTCCTATTATGAGATATAGATTTAATTTCTGGTCCCTGCATTTGGATTGTTACGGGTATACTTAAAAAACTTCTAGTTTTCTGCACTTAAGTCCTTCATAATTTCGTCTTGATCCCCCTCAGATTTTATATTCTTTCAATTAGGCCTTGGAATTTATGTTTTACCCCGCTTTTGCTGAAATTTATTGATTTGTCCTCCAATTTATTTTAATTTTGCATTTATACCCCTTTAAACTTTGTAAATTTTTAATTTTTACCCCTTAAGCTTTATAGAAATTTATTTTTAGTCCTTTTTGCTTCTAAACTTTACATTCTTAGCCCAATTTGTCAATACTTATATATTTTAGGTTTTGTTTGTTTATACCAAGGTACCTTGACTTGTTTGTTCATTTTGATTAGTATTTGTACCGGATTTTTGAAAGGTATCCCTATTCCTTGTTAATTTCTCTTTGTGTGTTCCAATATGCTCCAACATGATTTTTTATGCATTTTCTTCATATGTTTCTTATTTTTACATACTTTTACGCATTTATTTATTTTATACTACTTAGTTTCAAATTTTTATTATTTGGCAAAAGATGTATTATTTTGTATTTAGCTAACCGATGTAATAGTTAGATTACATTTCTTGTATTTGGAGCAAAAATTTTGTATTTAGATAGCAAGTGTAATAGATAAGTCATTTTTACTTTTTTATGTACTCCTACATGCTCTAATATGTCTTTATATGTTTATTTGCTTTCGATTCATGTTTTATTATTTATTTATATGCTTTATAGGTTTTATTATTTTATCACCACACTAATCCAACGCTAGTTGTGGCTTTATCGCTTTCCCGCTAGTCCAATACTAGTAGGTAATCCCTAGAAAGGGCTAGTCCAACGCCAGACCCTTAGGTCATTTAGTGATTAGACTCATTCTTCATGTGCATTTCATCTCATTTCAGACACTTTTTCTCTCTCTTTAGGATTTTTTCATTTTTGCATTGTTTTTGTATATATTTTATCACTATTACCTATTTTGACAAATGTTTAGTGCATGACATCTAGATTGCATTTTACTTGGAGTTTTAGGTCATTTGTGTGATCCAACTAGAAATAGTCACCTACTTACGTGGGAAGCGGTGGTGTACATACCGTTTCCCACTCTGTGAGTAGGAACATTCAGTCATGAGTTATTAGTCCCTCATACTCGTTATGTTGCATTCTCCACTTCTTCGACCACTAATTAGCAATATTACTATTTTTATTTTTTTTTGCATTCTATTTTTGCATCTACACTCGTGACTTCTTCGAGGCCTCACCTCAAGTTTCATAATGAATGTGATAATTTCGATCAAGTCTCAACGGGACATTTCGACTCTCCCGACACTACATTTAGATTTAGGATTTGCATTCATATAGACACATCCAAACGTGATAGAATTTATGGTTACTTTAGAAAATTTTGATTAAACCTCGCAACTAGCCTCAGCTAGGTTGAAAGGGTATCTTAGGCGCGAGTCTTTGCCTTCCCTTTCTTCAAATATGACTCCCGGACCTTTTTCTCTTGTTTTTCGTAGACCGGAGTTGAAAAAGGATTTTCAAATACTTTTTCTAAAGTTTTTTTTTGTGTTTTTTTTTGTTTTTGTTGTGTTAAACAATTTTTCGAGTGACTTGGTGCACCCTAACTCCATACCAAGTGGCGACTTCATTTTTTAAAATAAAACTCTTTTTCAAAATTAGTTGGCCAAAACTGTTGCACTTTTATTCCTAAACTTTTTGTCATTTAAAATACCATTTTTTTAAAATACATTTTTTTTACCAAAAATTCAATTTTTTCTCACACAGACACAGTTTTTCCAAAAACTTTCTTTTCAAAAATGGTCATCAAACCAGATCGCTTTTGCGGGACGCGACAGTCCCAGACCCCACCGTGCTATCGATTTTGGACATGATAGTTAGTATAGGCCAGAAGTGAATAAACAAAGAAAATAAAAGAAAGAGAAAAATAAGAAACAAATATGTCTTATACAGGCTCAAAAGCAAAAATCAAATAAAAGAAAAAGATAGGAAAGAGTAAGATCGTGATGGCGGTGCGCCCTGTCTATTATGACTGCCTCTTGGCCCTCCGAAGTGAAAAGAGCAGAGAAGGTCCTCAATATCGCCAACTCGAGTGCCAAGGTTGTCCAATTGCCTTTGGTTATGACCTAGGGTGCCCATAAAGTCGGTCTTTAAGTTGCCCACGGAACCTATGAAGTCAGTCCGAAGAGTTCCTATGGCTGCCAAGATTTCTTCATTCCCATACTGGTGTGAATGACCTGGAGAATGTTCTAGTTGGGATGAGGGTTCGATAGTAGGCTCCATAGTAGGTGCATCTTTATCTTTCTCATCCTGTTGGCCTCGTCCCTGTAACATGTCTATTGCTTAGTGTTTGACATCAATGCTCTTCAACACCCAGAGATTCACTATGTCTCTAGTCCCTGTGTCCAATCTGTGTTGACCTTCAAGGTGAACTCCGAAATGCTCCACAATGAGGGAAATGAGTCTAAGGAACCCAAGTCTGGTGGTAGCACTCTATGCCATAGCTATCTTCATAATATAAGCGATGATCGCATTGGGTAATGGGTTAGGTGCATTCATGCTACTGTTCACCATCTCATCTAGAAAGTATATGTCACTGGCCCTAAACTCGTTGAGACTACTCCTCTTGAGAAAGACATTGTGGCCAAAGATGTAGATGATAACGTGATACAGGGCATCGAAGTCCTTGGTGTAGTACACCTCACAATTATCATACCTAGCCAATTTGCTGGTGACTCCAAACTTGGCAGCTCCCTATTCGACAGTCCATGGGCCCTTCCATTGAAATTATCCAACATACCACACTAGGGGTCCTTCATTTCTTCACCCAAGAATGCCAGCCAAAAATGCTTGGTTCAGCTCAATCTGTGTGCCACAAAATGTAGCAGTCAAACTAGTTGCACTATACTCAGATTTATCTACATTCGTGTAGAACTCACGAACCAACTGAGGGTAATAAAGATTTGGAAGCCTCAAATTGGATCCCAACCTAATTGGGCAAAATTGTCGGTAATGTGGAGAATGCTGTCCACAGCTTCATCTACAGTCTTCTCAATGATTAATTCCCCACGCTCATGCTTGCTATACCACTGTGCATTCTCGAACGAGGTGAAGCGTGTGGTATCCTATTGTGGTTGGTGACTGGAGGATCCTTCACCACGAGACCTTTTATGGGCAACATATTTCCTTGGCATGTTGAGTACCAGAAAGATTGAAGGAAGAAAAAGTAAGAATAGGATGACAATTGCCCAAAGGACTTGACTATTCCTACCTAAACCAAACACATCACGTGATAGGTTAGTACTCAAAATCTATTAATCAATACATGCAAACCCTAAAAAAAAGGGAGCAAGTAAGATTAAACAAGTAGAATATCAGCAATTAAAAGCAATAACATCCTAATCATTAAATCTAATTGTGCATAAGAGATGAAAAATCCCGTTGTATAGTCAAAGTATGGATGACACATTCTATATCCTCACAACACGGGTAGCACTTAAGTACCAAGTACAGTGTATGACATACCCATGTCAATTAGGTTAGAAAGATACAAACTACCAATTGAACAAAGCCATGAAAATCTCAATTTCTCTATGAAAGCACCATTCTAGATAGAATTAGCCAGTGAGAAATTCTAACTTAGTTCAGCAAAATTGTGTACAAATCAACTAGTCCAAAGTTCAATTTCCCCCAAAATATGATTGAAAACACATAGATAACCATTCAATCAACTCACAACATAGATGCAAATAGAGAAAAGATAGCCAATAGAATAACCAACAACATGAAGAATTGGCAAGAATATGAAAGCCCATACCTCAAGAATATATTAGCAAAGCAAATAATCCATGAAAAAGGCCACAATTCACTAAACAAAAATCCCTAAAGAAGACCCATGAAAATGGCTCCTAGAAAGTAAAAAAATGCCCAACTGGAAGGAAAATCGTTGAGGTGTATGTGGGTTTGGTGGTGAGAAGTGTGTGGGATGTGAATATAAAGAGGAATTCGGTGATAATGGAAGGGATTAAGGGCTTAGGCGGAGGAGGTTAGGGTTTTGGGTGAATGGGAGAGAGAAAGGGAGTGCAGAAATTGCTGGGGAAGAAGGGATTTAGTGCGTCCACGAGATGAAATCACGGATGGAAGTGCTAATGCTTCTGACATTGGCTGCAGTCCCACCCGCGGCGCAGGTGGGGTGCGGCTGATCTCTTTTTTTTTTTTTTTGTTTCAACCCCCAGTCACAATGTGATCCGCGGCGCTGATGATGGTGCGGTTGGAGATAGAAACTTTGTCCAACTTTTTGCTCCCATCCGCGACATCATTCGCGGTGTGGATGATGGCCCGAATGGGGACAAAAACTGATGGCCGCCCTTTTGGTTGCACCCTCAATCTCATCCACGGCATAGGTGAAAGCGCGGGTGACACAAGAGAGTCGATTATTCTAACCTTTTGCTGCACAACCAATCTCTACGCCATATATCCAAGTTATGCCAAAGAAAAACAAAAATCCACCCAAAAGAAATTCGAAAGAAATGAGAGAACTCTAAAACAAAATCAAGGTTAAAAAATATAGTGAAAATAGAATGAAAACTCCCTTTTCAACCCGAACATCCTCCTTTCTATCCTCAAATCTTATCATTCGGGTGCCAGCTCTTCCCTATAACTTAAAACCTGCATTATAGACATAAGAAAAACTAATAAAACTACTTAACAAAATCACAAATAGACTGAACTAAAAGAATACCAAAATAAAGGTTGGGTTGCCTCCCAACTAGCGCTTTGTTTAATGTTGTTAGCTCGATGCCTTTAACGTTCTTTAAACTTATGGATTATCGAGGTAATAAACCTCCTTTCTTTGCTCGTCATAGTCACCACCTTGGTAAAGTTTTAGGCAATGTCCATTCACCTTAAATGTACTCTTTTCCTTGTGTGAAATCTCAACTGCACCATAGGGAAAAACCTTGTTAACTATGAATGGACCAAATCACCTAAACTTAAGCTTACTTGGGAACAATCGAAACCTTGAATTGAATGGCAGAACTTAATTGCCCTGTTGGAACTCCTTGCTCCTACTAATCCCTTTATCATGCCAAGCCTTTGTCCTCTCTTTGTATATCCTCAAATTTTATATGCCTCTTGCCACCATTCGTCTAGCTTATTCACTTAAAAATTTCATGTTGAACCTGATTTGAGAACTCTATGTGCAGTCACGTTAGCATGATAATGTCCTCCAGTTGGTCCACTATGGCAATGCTCCAAATTTGACTCTGTTTTTGGGTGGACCACGCACCTCATAATCACGTGATTTGCACAAATATGAAATAGATACGGGTCTTCCCACAAGTAATGACGTAAATCAGAAAAGAATTTCTTCTTTTGCTGATTTGTCATACCTTTAGGAATGACTTGTGCAACTAAGTAATTGGCAAAATCAGCAAACCAAGGAGAAAACAAATTAGAGGGATTAATCAAATAAAGCTTCTCATCTAGAAACTCATCGTTTATCTCTTCCTCAAAACGTCTCCCTCTATGGTCATTCTTTAGGCGAGGGAGGTGGTTTGCTGTCAGGTTTTCAGCTCCCTTTTTGTCCTTAAACTCGATATCGAATTCCTGCAACAACAGAAACCAATGAATCTGTCGCGTCCTAAAAAATCGTAAACAAAGGGTGTGTAGTGGTGGGGTCATTGACTGTCACGTCCCGAAAAGACGGTTTGGTCTCGGTGACCCTTTTCGAAAATAAAAATTTTGGAAAAATCGTGTGTATGTGATAAAAATTGAATTTTAGTGAAAAAGATGTATTTTAAGGAAAATTGTATTTTAAAAGAAAACAAGGCCGGGACTAAAAGTGCGACAGTTTTGGCCCAATGATTTTTGAAAAAGGGTTTTATTTTATTTAAAAAAAATGGAGTCGCCACTTGGTATTGAGTTAGGGTGTACCAAGTCATCCGAAAAATTGTTTTAACAAAACAAAATAAAATTTTAGAAAAATTATTTAAAACTCTTTTCTGACTCCAGTCTACGAAAAATGAGAAAAAGGTCCGGGAGTCACATTTGAAGAAAGGGAAGGCGAAGGCTTGCGCCTAAGGCACCTTTTCTACCTAGTCGAGGCTAGTTGCGAGGTTTAATCAAATTTTTCTAAATTAACCCTAAGTTCTATCGCGTTTTGGATGTGTCTAAATGAATGCAAATTCTAAAATCTAAATGTGGGTATCGGGAGGGTTAGCATGTTTCGTCGAGGCTTAGTCGGAATTATCGCATTAATTACGAAATCCGAGTCGAGACCTCGAGAGAGTCACGAGTTTTTATGCAAAATGTGATGCAAAAAAAAAGAAAATAATAATGTATAGTAAGTGAAGAAAAAAAATGGGTGTGCAACATGATGGGTACGGGGGACTACTATCTTGTGACTCAATGTTTCTACTCACGAAGGGGGGAACGGCCTGTACGCCACCGCTTCCCACGTGAGTAGACGACTATTTCTAGTCGAATCATACAAATGTCCTAATTTCTAAGTGAGATGCAACCTAGATGTCATGCATTTAAAAAATGTATCAAAATAAAATAAATAAACAAATAAATAAAATAATAATAGAAATCATGCAAAATGAAAAATAAACTAAAAATAACACAGAGAGAACTAGAGGAAGATTGTAGAGAGTGAGGAGAAATAGAGACGAGAGAGATACAGAGAGATCGAGGGAAATTAGTAGAGAGGAAAAAAAGAGAACAGAGAGAGAGAGAGAGAGAGTTTCCAGTTGAAAGAATCGATTTTGAGGTTGGGGGATTTGTTTTACTTCTTTGTTTTATGATAGTTGAGTTTAATTGATATTTAATGGGTTATGATTTAGTTTAATATATGTTTTGAGTTAGTAATTAATTTTGTTAATTAATTTAGTTTAATTTATTTATTTATTTATTTTGGTATATTCATTTATTCAATTATTATTTATTTTCTCATAAAGTAATATATTTGTGTTTAAACCCTTGTTATTCTCTAGTGTTCTTGACATGCCTTTAAAAATTTTCATTTCTATACAATTGGATTTTTACCCTTTATATGTTTAACCTTCCAAATTTTATATTTCTTTCAATCAGGTCCTCTATCTTTGCAATTTGGTCCCACATTTGCTGGAATTATGTTTTTGCCCCCCCAATTTTGCTTTAATTTTCAATTGCACCCCTTAGACGTACGTGAATTTCTAGTTTTAACCCCTTAAGCTTTATAGAATTTTTATTTTTTTTAGCTCCTTTAGTTGCTACATTTTACATGGTTACCATAATTTGTCAACACTTACACATCTTATGCTTTTATTCACTTATATTGTGATACATTGACGGGTGTGTTCATTTTCTTAAGCATTTACACCAGGTCTTCAAATAGGTATCCCTACTTTTCGTTAATTCTCTTTGTGTGTTCCAATGTGCTCCTATGTGATTTTTAAGCATTATTTTATTATTATTTGTTTCTTATTTTACATGCTTATTACATATTTATTTACTTTATGTTATTTAATTTCAATTTTATTATTTTAACAAAAAGTGTAATTTTTTTGTATTTAGCTAGTCAATGTAATAGTTAGGCTACATTTCTTATATTTTAACAAAATTTTGTATTTAGATAGCAAGTGTAATAGATAGATTTTTTGTACTTTTTTCCCCAAAAATTGTAGCTAAATCCCCCCAATGTAATAGTTAGGGCTTGTGTGCTTTTGCATGCTTACATGTTTATTTCTTTTACCGCTTTCCTTAGGATTTTTGCATCTAGATATTATGTTTGTGTGTTATGTGCTCCTACTTGACTTTATATGTTTTTATATGTTTAATTTGCTTTCAATTCACACTTTACTATTTAATTCGTGTTTTATTGTTATTCCGTCACCACATTAGTCCAACGCTAGTTGTGGCTTTATCGTTTTCCCGCTAGTCCAACGCTAGTGGAAAATTTCTAGAAATGGCTAGTCCAACACTCGTGGCTTTATCGCTTTCACGTGGTCTTCTTCTTCCAGCTCTCTTCCTGCTCTTTCTCTTTCAGTTTTGCTCTCTCTCTGTTTCTCCAATTTCTTCTCTTTGCCCCTGCTTTTCTCTCTTTCTTTTCTGGTCTCTGGACTCTCTCAGTTTTCCCTCATTTTCATTGTCTTCCTTCTCTTCTGATTCTCCGCTTTCTTGAAATAGAGGAGATGCGATTGGGAAGGAGGACTGGCGTTTGGGCATTCGAATCGGGGTTAAAGGGAGGTGGATTGGAGGTGGATGGGGTATCATAGTGGCTATTTTCGGTATTGAGGAGAAGATGGTTGTAGTTGTACTTTCGGCAGTGGTGGGTCAAACATGATATTTGGCTTCTGGTGGCGTTGGCTTAGGAGATTGTGGGTTGTGGGTGGAGGACGTGAGTGATTTGCATGCTGGGGTTTGGAGGTGGTGTTGAACAGCTAGTTCTGATAACTAATCGGAGACTGGGCGGTGGGGTAGTGAGTAAAATTGGTGTCGGTTTTATTGTTTTTCTTGTAGGTACTGGAGCTTTGTGGGGGAGGTGGGCTGATTTCTTGTGTGGTTGTGTGTTGATTGTTTTGAATTGTTATGTTGCTTTTCTTTGCAGGTTTGTCAATGGCAGTGATTGTGGGGTTTCGGTTGCTAGATGTGTCTATTTTTGGGTAGAAACTGATGAATTTGTATTATCGATGGTAGTTCCGGGTGAAATTGGAGATGTGGTGTTGGTGTTCCGGTGGTGGAACCGATTGTGGTATAGTCTTGGGTTTATTTGGCAATTGTTGGTTATGGGTTGAGGAAGGAGGAATTGGAGGTGATTCTGGTGTTTGAATGGTGACGGAAAAGGGATGGTGGTTTGCAGATGGAGGTTGGGTGGTTCGATTGATTGTTTGGGTATTGACGGTGGGTGATTTTGGGAAGGGAGCTGTGGGAAATAAACCCAGGAGGAATAAATGTAAACTCAGAAAAAAAATAAAACCCAGAAACAACTCTTAAGCAGGATCAAAAATTTAACTTAGATCTCAAACAAATTAATACAGTTTGATCAATATTTACATGGAATAGTGGAAGCAAAAGTGAATCAATGCAAAAGCTAAGAATTTACCTTTGAGTTTGGAGATAATCAGATGATGATGATGATGAACGGTTGAATCTGATCTTGATTAGGTGATAAACAGTAAAATGAGGTTGATGAACAGTAGCCAGAAAAATGAATAAACGGCTGTTGTGTGTGTGTGTGTTTTTTAAGGTGAATAGGTGTATATTTGATCCTAAAAGATAAGAAAAGTGTGTTTAGGGTTTTTCAATTTTTTTCCTCCTTAGTTTTTTGTTGATAAAAGGGGTATTTATAGGCCACTTATCTTGGTCACAAAAAATGTTATAAAACAATGAAAACGCCACCGGTAATAAAAATACTGATTTTATTTAAAAAAATATTTTTTTAACCCCAAAAATTAAAAATTAATACAAAAAATTGACAGAAATCTCTAAAATTTTCAAAATAATTCAAAGTAGATTTCAAAAATAAAAACTAGAGCTTTAATCTGACAAAACGCGCTCGGGGTGTCAAATGACAATTTTGCCCCTAGACAACGAAAATACACAAAAAATAGCCATTAATATAAAAAAATTACCAAAAAATAACAGTAAGCTTAAAACACTAGAAAATGCATTTACGACTCAAAATTTGACAAAAAATGAATTTAATCTGTAAAATGACGATTTTCCCCTTGGATAATAAAAATTCACAGAAAAATAGCTATTGATTTCAAAAAATTACCAAAAATTAAAAATAAGCTTAAAACACTAGAAATTGCATTTACAACACAAAAATTGACAAAAATAAATTTAAACTGTAAAATGACGATTTTGCCCTTGTACAATGAAAATTCACAGAAAAATAGCTATTGTTTTCGAAAAATAAAAAAAATTTAGAAACATGCTTAAAGAATTAGAAAAATGAATTTGAAACCTAAAATGAGCTAAAATGGTGTTCCTGAGGTGAAATTACCATTTTACCCTTGTGCTGGTAAAAGAATACCAATTAAATTCAGGAAAATCATAAAAAATTAACAAATTCACATGAAAGTAAAAATATGAATTTTAAAAACCCCAAAATTTGATAAAAAATATTTACAGATAAAATTATTATTTAGCCCTCCAGATTATTAGAAATTAAAATTTGGCCCAAAAAACGTAAATATGTCCCCGAATGTTTGAAAATAAATGGTGTGTCAAAATTTTATGTCTACAGAATCAATCTTTATTTTGTATCATTTTTATTAAGAAGGTACTTTAGTGCTGAGTGGTTAGTGTAAACAATGACATTAGACAAGATAAGATAAGACCTAAATTTGTCAAAAGCAAACATTATGACAAGCAACTCTTTCTTGGTGGTGGTATAATTCTCATGAGCATCAGTTAGAGTCTTGCTTGCATAGTAAATGGGTTGAAAATACTTATCTTTTCACTGCCCAAATACTGCTCCCACTGCACAGTCACTAGTATCACACATTAGTTCAAAAGGTAAAGACCAATCTGGTGCTATCATAATGGGGGGATTAGTCAATTTTGCTTTCAAAATAAAGAAGGCATCCATGCAATTCTTATCAAAATTAAAAATTGCATCTTTTTCAAGTAATTGAGTTAGTGGTCTAGCTATTTTGAAAAAGTCCTTAATGAATCTCCTGTAAAAACCAGCATGGCCTAAAAAACTTCTAATTGTCCTAACAGATGTAGCTGGAGGCAATTTCTCTATTGTTTCAATTTTTGCCTTATCTATCTATACCTCTTTTAGATATTTTAAGGCCCAAAATAATACCTTCTTTAATCATGAAGTGACATTTTTTTCAATTTAATATCAGATTAGTTTCTTCGCATCTCCTAAGCACTCTACTCAAAATTTTCAAGTATAAATCGAAGGAATCACCAAAGACAGAAAAATTATCTATAAATACCTCCATGATGTTCTCTACTAGTTCATCAAAGATAGCAAGCATGCACCTCTGGAAGGTCGTTGGGGAATTGCACAACCTGAATGGCATCCTACAGTAGGAAAATGTATCATACGGGCATGTAAATGTCGACTTCTCTTAGTCCTTCGAAGCTATTAGAATCTGAAAGTAATCTGATAACCCATCTACGAAGTAGTAATATTCATGCCTGGATAGCCTTACCAGCATCTAATCGATGAAAGGTAGTGAAAAGTGATCCTTACGGATTGCATCATTCAGCTTCTGATAATCGATGCGGACCCTCCATCTGGGGATAGTCCTCATGGGTATCAGTTCATTCTTATCATTCAAACGACTGTCATGCCTCCTTTCTTTGGCACTACCTGCATTGAGCTCACCCAAAAACTATCAGAGATAGGGTAAATAACTCTAACATTTAATAATTTAATTACCTTAGATTTAACCACATTCTTTATGTTAGGGTTGAGCTGTCGCTGTGATTGCACTACTGGCTTGAAGTCTCCTTCCAGTAAGATCTTATAGGTGCAATACGAATGGCTAATTCCCTCTATATTCGCTATCTTCCATGCCAATGCATTTTTGTGTTTCCTTAGTAGCTTCAGTAATCTTTCCTTCTTAGCACTGCCTAAATCTGCTACGATGATCACTAGTAGTTTGGAGTCCTCAGCTAAAAATGTGGATTCGAGGTGCTCAGGCAGTTGCTTCAACTCCAACTCAAGTGGTTCTTTAATTGAAGGCTTAAAGTTACCATGCTTTGATGCTCCAAATTCCTCATAAGTCTTTCTCTTTCTTATTGTCTATATAGCGTCTAAATGCATCACTTGATGGATAACTTCAAGTTGGATGCATTGCTCCTTTCACCTTGGATAATACAAACCTCCAATGGATCATTCAGTGAAATTTCCTGCATAATAAGGGATGAGTCGGCATCAATTATATCCATGAAATAACATAAATCATCTCTATCTAGAGAATGTTTCATGGTGTCAGAAATTCTAAACACCACTTCTTCATCCTCAACCCTAAAAGTTAATTTTTCAGCATGCACATCAATCAAAGCTTTAGTAGTTGCTAAGAAAGGGCGTTCTAAGATCAAAAGAATTTCTATATCATCCTCCACATCTAATATGACAAAATCAATTGAGAAGATAAACTTATCAATTTTTACTAACACATCCTCTATGATTCCCTTACAATACTTAATTAATCTATCAGCCAATTGTATACTCATCTTAGTGATTTTTTATTCACCCAACCCCAATTTCAAAAATATTTCATAAGGCATTAAATTGATACTAACACTTAAGTCAACTAGAGCCTTATCAACGAATAAATTACCAATATTGCAAGGGATAGTAAAATTTCTTGAATCCTTGCTTTCTAGGGTAGTTTATTCGGTAAGATAGCAGAGCACTGCTCGTTCAATGTCACAATAGACAACTCTTCAAGCTTCCGCTTGTTCGTCAGCAGGTCCTTCAAGAATTTGGCATACTTGGGCATTTGCGCAAGAGTCTCAATAAAAGGTAAGTTAATATGTAATTGCTTAAAGAGCTCTAAGAACTTAACAAATTGTGCGTCCTAATGATCTTTTTGGAATTTGTTGGGGTATGGTATGGTAGGCTTGTACTCTTTGACCTCCTTCTATTTTGGCCTTTGATCCTCCTTGATTTCCTCTTCAGGCTTCATCCTGTCTTCACTCTGTTTGTTAACAATGTTTTCCTCCTTGCTTATCCCTAACTCAAGATCCTTTAGCTCCTTACCACTCCTCAGTGTAACTACCTTGGCTTGCTCCCTTGGATTATTCTCTGTATTGTTAAGGAGTGCTCCTTGAAGTCTCTTTGAGATGATCTTGGCTATTTGGCTAATCTGATTCTCAAGGTTATGAATTAAGGCTTGTGATTGTGTAGAGATGTCTCCATTCCTTGCATGCAAATCTCTGAGGAATTGATATATTTTGTCATCAATTCCTTCAGATTTGATTTCTTCTTTTGTAGAGTTGGTTGCTAGTACCTAGGTGGGAACTGCTGCCTTTGCTGTCCTTGATTCCCTCAAGAGAAATTAGGGTGATTTCTTCACCCTGGATTGTATGTAATTGATAGGATCCAAGGAGCACCTACATATGTGAAGCATTGCCTAGCACATTTCAAGCTAAAAGGACAGTCATTCATCAATGATATAGGCGTGCATGAATCATATCCAAGTGTTGCATACGAGTTGAGTATGAATGTTGGGCTTGAGTTATGTGATGATCAAGCTAGTAGATTGGGCCAAGGTTTAATGTATTGGCTTTGGATCAAATCTAATTATAAAGATAGCCCAATTGAAGGTTCTAAGTTGTCCATAACAAGTATACAAGGGGCTGGTTACTTGGGCTCACTTGGAGGGCTCTTAAACTTGCAAGATGGAGGCCCAATAGTGCACAATGGAGACGTCCAGCCCAAGGAGACTTTTATGGACGAATTTTTAATATTTTCTAGAGCTTATTTTGTGTTTTGTTAGTTTTCCAAATTGTTTACAAATTGTTTTAGTTAATTTTCCAAATAGTTGAGTATTTAGTTTTTAGTAGTTGTCTTAAACTTCAAGTTCTAGAATTCTCTTGTAAGCCTATTTATAGGTCTTCATAATTCAATAAAAATATCAGATTATTCCTCAAAAATTTGCATGAATAGTGTGTGCTCTTTTTAAGAGTGTTTTCTTGGTTCTTGGATTAGAACTACTCTTGTCTTATCAATCCTTAGATTGTGGCGACAACAAACCCTAGCTTAGAGTTCATTCTTTCGCGTTTGATCAAGTCTTTAGAACTTTAGTTTAGGCATATTGAACTCACTCACATTGGTCCTAAATTAGAGTTTTAGAACTTTGTTCTTCGTTGGAGAAGGGTTCGAAGCGTACAACTTGGATTCATCAAGCGGTCTTGGCAATCTCGCTACCCTTGCGCACATCAGTAATGCTGTAAGGATTATTCTGTTGCCTCGGTGCATTGCTCATGTATTGACACAGCTCCTCAATATGGTCCATTTTACCGATCGCTTTGCATTCCTAATTGCTACCTCTCTCACACAAATCGCACTGTAACAATTGAGATTGTCTCTGTGCAATCGTCATCTCCTCTATCTTTTTACTCAATGCCTCCACCTGGGTTGCTAGAGCTGTGACTGGATCTACATCATAAACATCAGCTGCTCTATTGGTCTGGGATCGTGCAGATTGCCATTGATAACTATTCATGACCATCTCCTTGAATAGTTATTGGGCTTGCTTCGATGTTTTGCTGTTAAATATACCTCCTGCTACAGCGTTAATCATCTGCCTAGTAGTTGGGTTGAGAGCGTTGTAAAACGTTTGAATTTGAAGCCAAGTAAGCAACTCATGATGTGGACACTTCAAAAACTCCTTAAACTACTGCCAAGTGTCATACAGTGTCTCTAACTCTATTTGGACAAATGAGGATATGTCGTTTCTTATTTTTGCTGCCTTAGCGAGTGCAAAGTACTTTGCGAAAAATTTCTCCGCTATTTGGTCCTATCTGGTTATGGACCCTCTTGGAAGGGAGCTCAATTATTGCTTTGCCTGATTTCTAAGTGAGAAGGAAAATAACCTCAGGCGAATAGTATCATCCAAAGCTCCATTTATCTTGAAGGTGTCACAGATTTTCAAGAAACTTGTCATGTGGGCATTCAGATCTTCATCAAGCAAGCCATCAAATTGAACGAATTGTTGGACCATTTGGATAACATTAGACTTGATCTCGAAATTGTTAGTAGCAACTCTTAGCCTAGCTATGTTGGACTCTGTGCCCATGAGGAGGAATCTAGCATAGTTTGACATTGTTCTATGCCTCACCTGTTGCTGTGGTGGTGGTGGTGCATTAATTGGGTTGAGCAGATTTTCATCAAACAGAGGATTTTGGACGTGAGTTTGGAGATTGTTTTCGTCAGCCATTTTCACTTGCACTTGGTGTTTCTGGTCAATCTCCTCTACTCTTTGCAAAAGTCTCTCTTTGAGAGCTTGACGGAATATCCTTTCAACCTCAAGATCAAAGGCTAATGGAGTTGAATTGCTACTCCTGGTCATACACTAGGTTAGGTCCTGTAGTAACAGTGCAAACCAACCAAATTAGTAAAGAATTTAACGAATTAAGTTGAAAATGAAATAATAAAAATGAAAATTCGATGACTAGATTAATAAACCTAAAGCTTTCCTAATATTGCCTCAATTCTCGGCAATGGCGTCAAAAACTTGATATCCGCTTGACTTAACTATAGATACTATAGGTAAGTATACCTATCGCTTCGTAGTATAGCGTGTAAGGAGTATCGAGTGTCGTATCCATAGAGACTGAGCAAGTACTAGTAATTACTCACAATTTATTATCTAGTCTGAATAACACGATAGGTCAGATAATAACGAGGTAGTCTAAGTAAATTAATGGATGAGAATGCTAATAAATCAAACACAGATAATTGATAAGAAAGGAAATGCAGTAATTTCTAACAAAAGACTTAGAATTGGGATTCCCCTAACCACGATTATTAACTTTAATTTGTGCCTAATGGATTACCCAATCTTAATTGTCCCTAAAATCCCTTTATTAAGTTGCAATCTTTCTCAAGCTTACAACCTCTATCCCTAGGTTGATTGAATGGAATTTCTTCCCAACTCAAAACCCCTAGCAGATGCAATTGAATCAATTAATTTTATCTTACAAATAGATTCACACCCAATTAGAAGAACTTATGGAACCCTATTTCTAGCGATTCATGCAAGTTCTTTCACTTGAGAGTTGTTCTAAATTAATCGAGTGATTTGTCAATTACCCAACCAATATAACTGTCAAGATTGAATTTGTGCATAAAAAATCCAATCCAATTTATCAATAAACTCACAAGCAAATCAATTACAGATAGGATTTTTTCCATTAGATAACGAATCAAAATATAATGAACAAAGGTTAAGATTCAACCCTTCTAAATTTTATACAAATCTACTCCATAGTCAAAGAAGAAAGTTCAATAGACATCAGAGAAAACTTTGAAAAATTCATTCTCATGTAGTGTTTCTTCACTCTTTTTAGTTGCAGAAATTCCCCTTTGTTGCTACAATTTCTCTTCTCCCTTCAATTCTTGAGTTTTCTTCTCTGTCGTTCCTCTCCCCGTTCGCCTTTTTTTTGCCCTAGAAAAGTCTTTTATATCCTCTAATTTGTTTCTCCCAAACTTGGGTCCAATCCCCCTAAATTCGCCTTGAAAATAGATTGATATCGCAGTGTTATGCCAGCCAAGGCTGCGGATGAGGAACAGTGTGCGCCTGGTGTCAGCCGCGGCGTCATCTGCAATGTGGATGACACCGTGGATAGGGGCAGAACCTCCATCTTTTTACGGCCAAGCTACTGTTCCTAGTCGCGGTCTCATCCGAGGCACCGGTTCAGGTACAAATGGTAATAGAATCTTAATTTTCTTCAAACTTCATTTTGCACTCGCTAGGTCTTTTCCCCATCTCAGCATACAGTCAACCATACTTTGGCATTCGGCAATAAAAGGCGAAAAAATCTGTAAAAGCACTGAAAACAAGCCAAATGAGTAGCTCTCATGTAAAATTCACTCAAGAGTCCAAAAGAAAGAAAAGTAGCAATTATCAAGTAAAACTTGTGGAGAAAAACAAGTAATTCCTAACTTAAACACACCTAAAAACCTAGTCAATTTAACCTTTATCAGTCTGTGAGGCGGTTAGATTCAAGGAAGAAGGTGGTGGCAGGTGATAATTGCCAATGTGTAGCAGTTTTTAAGAGTACTTAGGTTAGACTTTTTAGGGTTTTTCATTAGTTTCTCTCTATTTACTTGCTGTTTCTTCTTATTTGTGAGTTTAATAGTTAAACAGTGTGTAATTACTATTTACTTGGGTTATTTTTGTGTTTTCATAAGGTTTGTGATTCCATTGCCAATTTGAATCACGTTGGATCATAATTGGATGATACTTTAAAGGGTGATTGAAATTAGTGATAAGTTGAACTTAAGAATTTGTTAAAGTGGTGCAAAGGAATCAAGTGAAGAAAAAGAATTGGAAAGATATGGGTTGGCAACATCGACGTATTTCAGTGATTTGAAAATAACTTGAGTTAGAAATATTAGATTTAGGTAATTCTTAAGCCACTTTGATGCTAAGAGGATGCTCTACAATTGATATGAAGACATCAAAGTCCAATTCTCATGATTCCATAGAACAATATCCATGTTATTGAAGCACATTTGCACTGCAACGTTCTTTTGACCACTTGTTAGTATCTTGGTGATATCTCAGCCTACAGACATCTAAATAAGATGATTCTTGTGGTCTTGAAAATCTAACTCAAAGGGCTACAACTTTGGTGTTTTGAGCAAAATCTGATTCGGCCAACTTTCTGACTAAATCCGCACCCGCACGGATAGGGATAGAATGTTAGCGAAGAAGAGAAATTTCTGACCGTATCTGCATCGAGTAACCGCGAGTGGATACGGCGCTCATATACACTCCAAAAAGCTGTGATTTGGTAGATTTTTTAGGCAAAACTTGGAAGATTTAATCCGATCTTTGGAGAAACACAAGGGGGCAACTTCTAAGGGTTCTAGAGGAGAGAAACACCATAATAAGAGACTAGAACCCTAGAAAGCACAATCTTTGGTACATCTTACACATAATTCACCTCCACATATCTAGAGGGATATAGAGGGAAGAAAGTAATAGTAGAGAGACAACTCAATAGCTTCTATGGTGCAAATCAAGAAGATTTTATCAAGATGCAGGGGAGGATTCAAAAAGGCTGCATGAGAATGAGCTTTCTCTTTCTTTTGTATCTTTTGTTAATTGTATTCTTGTAATCATGAATTGAGTTGTTTATTATTTAGATGGGATGAACCTTATATTTTTATGTTTATGATTTTATTCTTTGTTTAATGAAAAACCTACTTTGTCTTAGATTTATTCTTGAGTTTATTAGTTATTGAATTGGAATTTGCATGCATCCTTAGATTCAATATTGATTTCATATAGGTAGATTGAGAAATTACCTATTTGATTAGATCATCTCTTGAATAAAGAGGTTTTCATGGGTTGCCACAGATAGAATTACACGAGTCTCTCCGGTTATATTCAAATCTAACCAAAACTATAGAATCCATAAAACCTTAATGCTTCTCTTTGGGGTTTTGATTGAGAAGAGATTCCAATCAATCAACCAAAGGGATAGGGGTTAATACTTGAGAAAGATTGAACCTAATTAAGGGATTTTAGGGTCTAAGTGATTGGGTTATTCATTAAACAAAGTAGAGTCATAGCATATTTGATTTAGGATATTTTTTATCTAGATTCATCTCTACTTTTATCCATTCTCTCTATTGATTTCTAGATTGTGGTTTAATTAGGTAATTCGTTTAGTTAATTTGTATTTCCAATTAATTTGTTATTCGCTTTGTGAAGTTAGATAATAGAAAGAAGGTTAGTACTAGTACTCACTGTAAGGTAATAGCATAGGTAACGCAACGGAAAAATAAAAACTTATTACCTTAACCATGGATCTCTTTGACATATCTATATGATTAACAAGGGGGTTTGCATGAAAATTACCTTAAGCATAGAAGATTTCTATGCTTCTAGGCAAAGATCCTTCGAAGAAGATGTTTGATCTACCACGAAAAGCCCTCCAAGCGTAGAGCCTCTAACGATATCCACACGAACAACTTCTTTGGGAACCTTGTAGGCTTGCTTGTTTTGACTTTTGAGTGCTAGCTCCCTTGAATTATTAAGAACACAAGAAGAAGAAAAACCTAACCCTTAGGAGAGAGAGAGAGAGACGCCTAGAGAGAGAGAGAGAGGCGTGCCTTTTCTTTCTTCTATTTTCTCTCACTAGTTTTCTTTTTGTGTAGCAATAATTATTCAAGAGTCAAAGCATGAACCTATTTATAGAGGAAGTATTCTAGTCTTTTAGGAAATAAAACTAATTAGAAACCAAGAAGGTTTAGGCAACTTACTTTAAGCTAATCCTTCTCCTTTAGGAAATCTATTCCATAAGGAAACCAATTAGTTACTTTATTTCTTTTAGGAAACTAATTTCCTGCAAGACTTAGAATATTTATAAATAAGTCCTTTAAGTTAATTTATCTCATAAATTAACCCCATAAGTATCTCATACTTATCTTAATTACATTTTAACCCAAAGATTTTGTTCTTTATGTGTGTGACCCATTAGGTTCCATTCACGTTGGCAATAACTATAAATTATAACTCATTAATTGAGCTAGATAAATTAAACACTTTTAATTTATCATTAATTCACTAATTAATCAATTCATACTTATAGATCATGAGTGGCGTCTAGCAATGCATCATGACCACCCAAGTGAATAGGAAAGTCATATGGTAGACCATACCCTTCAATGACAATGTTACAGTGTAATTAATATCCTTTCACCACACTATATCCCAATTAGTCTAAAAGTATAGTGCATACTTTTAAATGACTAATTTACATTTTCTTGTTCCAGAAATATAACTCTCCATGATGTATAACCTTGAAACTACTTCCAAGTTATACTATCACTTCTGCAAAAGATTTATGAGTTAATATTTCCAAGAAGTGGCCATTAAGGGATATACTCTCCTATTAAGGAGTGGTGAATCCTATATTGATTACTCACTATCTTTCCATGCTTCAAACTATATCCAATCTCTAACCTATGAGCTACCCTTTTACGGGCACCGAGGAATAGAGTCAAAGTATAGCAATCCACACTCAAGATACTATGGTAATCTCAAGTCAAAGGATCACTTACACCATTGCCATTAAGAGTTCAACTATTGGCACTATAGTTGAAACTCTTGGCGGATCAATCCAATGAACTTGTTCTCAAACAAGCATCCACATACTAGCGTAAGTGTCACGCACACCATAGTCAATGAGATCAACTACTACTTACCATAAGTAGAGGCAAAGTATGTGCTAGTCTATCCGTATTAATGATGTCCAATCTCATTAATACTATGACTAGGGATATTTAAGAATATGACTTTATGTATTAGTAGTCTCATAATTGTAACCCTTACAATCTCTAATACACAGTCAATATTCTAAGGACTTTATTAATCAAACAAGTAACATGGAAATACAAGTATAGATGATAAAGAAAAATACCACATGGATAAATATAACATAAATAAGTGTAAAACAAAACACCTTTAAACCATCTTGGTTTTAGGGCATACACTAACACTCACATAGTCCCTGTAGGATCAACACTCGGTACTCTTATACACTGTACTACTGAAAATAATATGTGCACTTGCCTAAAGTATTCATAGTATAGCCAAAGGGATACCAAGTTTTTGGTGTCGCTGCCGGGGACTTGCAATATTAGGAACCCTTGAAGTTTATTAATCTAGCCATTTTTTCTTTTATAGTTGTTTTATTTTTCTTTTTATTTATTTATTTATTTATTATCGTATTAGTTTATTGTTCTTTTGATTTGATTAGTTTTGTTACACTGAATTTGTAGGTTTTGTTTTAGTGCATGACTAGAAGCAGCGCTTCTACTCCACTGGGATTTGACTCAGAAGTTGATAGGACATTCTATCAAGTTTTGAGGAAAAGGTTTTTGCAAAAAGTAGAGAAAATTGAACAAGAATACCAGGGTGAAGTGAAGATGGCAAAAGAACACAATAACAACCCTTCTCCTCCTCATATTTAGCAAAATCCCCTCTTTGATGAGAACAGATTTTATTCTCTGAATGCTCAAAACCAGCAATCTCGACAGATGACTATGTTAGAATATGCGAGGCCATCACTAAGAGGAACGAAGTCTAATATAGTCTGGCTACCTGTTGCTGTGAATAATTTTGAAATAAAGCCAAATGTCATACAAATGGTGCAGCAGTTCGTTCAGTTTAATGGCCTGCTTGATGAAGATCCTAATGCTTACCTTGCAAATTTTCTAGAAATTTGTGATACTTTTAAAATCAATGGGGCAACTGACGATGCAATAAGGCTGCAACTATTCTCATTCTCATTAAGGAGTCGAGCAAAACAGTGGCTAAGTTCTTTATCAGAAGGATCTATCACCACTTGGTACTAGATGGTGGAGAAATTTTTGTCAAAATACTTTTCACCTGCCAAAACTGCCAAGATGAGGAATGACATCTCCTCCTTTGCTCAGCTTGAAGCAAAGACCCTATATGATGCCTGGGAAAAATTCAAGGAGTTGCTTAGAAAGTGCCCTCACCATGGGTTACCAATGTGGATGCAAGTGTAGACTTTTTATAACGGGTTAAATCCAGGCACACAACAGATGATAGATGCAGCAGCTGGGGGCACGTTGAATAGTAAGACACTTGAGGCAGCCCAAGCACTAATTGAGGAGATGGCCATGAATAGCTATTAGTGGCAACCTAACCATTCGAGGCAGATAAAGCCAGCTGGTGTCTATAATGTTGATGCAGTCACTGTCTTAGCAGCTCAAGTGGAAGCCCTAAGTAAGAAGATGGATGTCATGTCAGCTGCACAAAGACAATGCCATTGGATGCAGTGTAATAATTGTGGGGGTGGATTTTGTGACCAAGAATGCAAGGCGATTGGTGCATTGGAGCAACCTAGTGAGCAAGTGAACTACATGGGCAATGCACCGTGATCTCAAGGCAACTCCTACAACAGTACTTATAATCCGAGATGGAGGAACTACCCTAATTTCTCTTAGGAAAATCAAGGTTAACAAATGCAGCAACCTCCACCCAGGTATCAGCAGCAGCAACCCTTCAATGAGAGAAAGTTGAGTCTCAAAGATATGTTAAGGAAGTATATTGACACATCCGAAACTCACATGAACAATGTGAAAGTAACTTTGAGGAACCAACAAGCATTGATCCACAATTTGGAGGTCTAAATAGGACAAATCGCAAAGATGGTATCAGAGAGACCTCATGGTGGCCTTCTAATATTGAGCCAAACCTAAAGGAACAAGTCAACGTCTTCACCTTGAGGAGTGGACGTGAATTGATTAAGGCTCAGAGAAAGGAAGAAGAGACAAAGGATGTTACAATTGAAGAATCTGTAGAGGAAATACCAAGAGAGGCAATAATAGGCAAAGAAGATAAAAAGCCTCTTGATACTTACACCCCACCAGTGCCATACTCTCAAAGGCTACAGGGGCCAAATCTGATACTGAGTTTTCTAAGTTTGTGCAAATGTTAAAATCTTTGCATATTAATATTCCTTTTATTGATGCTATTTTGCAGGTTCCCTCATACGCTAAGTATTTGAAGGAGATCATCACGCAAAAGAGGAAGTTAAAGGAGTATGAGGTGATCGCACTTTTAGAGGGATGCAGTTCAAAGTTATAGAGTAAGCTTCCACCCAAGCTCAAGGATTCAGGTAGCTTCTCTATCTATTATACCATAAGAAGTTTGAATTTTCTTAATGCACTATGTGATCTAGGTGCTAGTGTATCTATAATTCCTCTACCTATAGCTGAGAGATTTGGGTTGACTAAGATTAAGCCCACAAGCGTTAAATTGCAATTAGCAGATAGGTCAATCAGGCAACCACAAGCAATTATCGAGAATGTTTTGGCTAAAGTGAATAAATTCATAATTCCTGTAAATTTTATAGTTTTAGACATTAATGAGAACCCTGATATACCTATTATTTTAGTATCCGCGCGCGGATAGAGACCGCGGATAGAAACAAAAGGATTTTGAAGTTTCTGATGATATCCGCGTTGCTTATCTACGTGCGGATACAAGTTATCTGTGTGCGGATAAGCGTATGGTTAAGAAAAAAAATATTTTGAAGTTTCTGACCCTATCTGCGCCATCTATCCGTGCGTGGATTCAAGGCGCGGATAGGGTCCTGAAAGGTGTAAATAACGAAGAAAAATAGAATTTTTCTGTGATTTGTTCCTTTCTACCTTACGAAACCCTAACCCCTAATTTGCCCATCCCCTCATCTGTTGATTTTCAATCAATTTCACTCTAGATTCCCCTCACCCACGCACTCTAAGGCACACCCACGCCATTTTTGCACGAGTTAGAGTGTTAAACTTGGGTTTTGGGGTCGTCTATACACCCAACAATTTTTGGAGTTTCTTGTGTGATTTGCGTGCTTTTTTGATTGCTTCTTACCTTAATCTGGTAAGTCAAGTTCTATTTATGTTTCTTTATTTATGCCATGGTTGAATTTTTAGATTTTCATCGTGTTTTTTTTCATTGAATAAATTGTTAGTGTGTGGTGATTTTATGATATTAATCTACATTTAGAAGTGTTTATGATTATGTTTGAGAATGAATAAAGTATAGGCTAGGAGCATGTGTAGTCCCTGGGTTAAAATTGAATGTTTACCATCTTAGTTATAGAATGTGCATGATTTTCAATGGGTTGGTATTTCACTCAATTTCTAGCCATCATATTAGAGAATGCTGGTGAAGATTATTGAGCAATTGAATGGGTATTGGTTGGATGCATGATTGTTGTTCAATTTTGGTTGCATCATTGATGATCTAAGGGTTAAAAATGAATTAATTTTGAAGTTTAGACACTCTAGTTAGCCTTAAACACTGTAATTGACCAATGTGCTTTCTAGACATGTTTTGTGGGCTTACTAGAAGATTGAAATTACAAATTTATTCATTAACTCTTTCGTTTGGATTTTTAAAATTGGGAGAGATTTATGCGTAATTAGGAGTCTTTAACTTTTCATGAGAAAAGACAATACATTATACCTTAGAATTTTGATTCGTTATTTATGGGCTTTTCTAATAGGTATCATGCCGAGATCCAAGACAACCGCATACCCCCGTAGGACCGGTCATCCTTCCAAGAGGGCAAGAGATGAGGGCTCCTCTAGACAAACTGAACAAGAGCTTCAATGGGATGCCACTCATTTTCTCGCGTTAGATGAGGAGAGGTGGTATTGGACACGGAGAAATGTAAGGTTCATTGTCGAGAAGAGCCTAGCAGATGATGTGGATAATCATTTCCATATCACTGAGGCCTTTGCAAGATTGAGCTAGGAAGGCATCCTTAGGCTCCCAAATTACTTCTATCCTGAGCTGGTTAAGCAGTTCTATGCTAATATTCAAGAGAAGGAGAAGTATAGTGGTTCATATGTAGATACAACAGTGAGAGGGAGAAGGATTGAGATTAACTGGGAGACATTGTTTGATATCATTGGTTGTAGAGATTTGGGGAAGGATATGATTATAAAGAAGAAGTTTGAGTGAAAGAAGAGATGTGCACCAGAAGACGGTGCTACAAGGTTTGGGGTGGCTCTGACGTATTCAAGGAAAGACCATAGAAGGGTAATCCACCTCGACAAGTTTACTCCCATGTACCGGCTCATACTCTTCTTCTTTGGCTATAATGTTCTGCCAAAGAAGAGTAGCAATAATGAGTGTCGCCTCAGTGACTTATATTTTTAGGATGAGATGTTCCATGGAGGTGCGGAAGATCATAACCCACTGAACTCGGTTATCACCATTCAAATCCTTAAGGTGGCTTGTTCGGATTCGGAAGGAACTTATTTTGGGTTCCCACGCTTGATCTCTCAGGTAATTAAGGTTTACAGAATGAATGTGGATGGCCAAGAGAGACAAGTGATCAATCTCCGAGATGTAGTGTGTAAATTATAATTACATGTGTAGTGTGTGACAATTAGATTAATATGGTGAAATGCTTATTATCTTTTGAAAAGTTAAAAAAAATGAAGAAGAATGGGCGGATTAGCTCGGCTTGGGCAATTGCCAAGCTAGGCAAGTGGTGTCAACACCTTGGGTAATAGCCAGCAAGCTAATAGCCTAGTCATCACTAGCTTTTGACCAATTAAGCCACTCGAAAACAAAAGGAACTATCAGCAACAAGGGGGTAACATATACGTCGACAATAGTAGATTGCAAGTAGACAATAGAAAGGAAAGGAATTAACCCAGCCAAACGAGGTAAATTTTCTTAACATTTGAGCATATTTGTAAGCTATTAAACTAATATCATTGAGTACTTGGTGGATAAAGTATGAAATCATAGCTGGGAATTTTAGAAAATCCAGATTGGTGAACCTTGATGAAAAGAACTCTCATATGTTAGTAACTTGAAAGTAACAGGTATTGTAGTGGAATTTTGACAAGGTTATGAGTAAAATCAGGTCATGATTCCCTGTGACGCCTCCAACCAGGGCCTATCCCAAACCCTGATCGGGACGCCTGCCTAGCTCGCGCTAGAACTTAAATACAAACACTCATACACTTGAAATATAATCAAACGCTAAAAGTTACACATATCTTCAAAAAATAATTACAACATTTGAGCTATTTGAATCTCACATTACATTTATTTGACGGCTAATCCTGAACAAAGGGAAACTGTGACAGCCCCACCTTACCCAGAGGCGCACCAAAGGGCTTAGCGGACTGCCTGCCTAGCTCTCGCCAGGTCTCGATTCACACACTCACGCAAACGTCCGAGCGTAATTAACTTAAAATAAAATAAACTAAAATAAAATGGAATAAATAAAATACCCTCATTTTATTTATCATAAAGTACAATTCACATCAAAAGTTTACGTGTCATAATATACATGATTTTTCACAAAGATAGCCTAATACAGTTCGGCTATTACAATAACTAAAACATCTAGTATACTCAAAATCAGTAGTTCCAGCTTTAATTTTTTAGGAAACCTGAGTAAGGAAAACAAATAAAACGGAATGAGCTATAATAGCCCAGTGAATGTCCAAGTCATGCAATCAAATCAAGAACTCATTATTTTAGTAAATAAAATAATCGAGCAATAAATTAATAAATCAAGATATGAACAATTTAAGTTAACATGTAGTCAAAGGAGGATACAGGGCTCAACTACGGAAGCAAGCTTAACCGCAGAAAGAGCAAGTACTGATCATGTAGTCACGATATTTGGACCGAGATAATAGCTCAGGTCTTTATCAAAAAAACATATCAGTTTTATCAAGCACAAACCCTAACCACCAATCACCTTATAACCTCCGTACAAGCTACCACATCCAGGGAGATATTCTCAACCCTGGAGGGCCAACAAGCAAACAGGTTCAATCCGGAGTTGGCCTCTTTGAGGATTCACAACTCGAAAGGGAAAGAACATCAAGCCCTAAAACACCCAACACCTTATGTCCTCCCACGTGCAGCCGGGTTGACCATCCGTGAAATAACGGTGAAGTTAGTCACGGTAGTCTCACGCACACACAAATAACACATTGGTCAATGAAAACAAGTAACACATTGCGGAATAGATGTGATAAAGTACACATCTTTCCTCAAGTAGCACAGGTATTCACATAGTAATTGCAAATTTTCGCATAATATTTATCAAATAAAATATCACATTTCATGCATCATGCACACATAAAGACACTCACCTTGAAAGCCTAAGAAAATATCTCGTGAAATGGTCGTGATGTGTTTTCGGACCCTGAAATTTAAAAAATAATGATAACATAAAAACTCAATTAAAATCCTAGTAAATTTAGTAAGAAAAATCAAGAAAAATACCCCACTTATTTCTAGGGTTTTGGTTTTAGGGTTTCTAGGGTTTAGAGCTTACTTATTCTAAGAAAGTCTAATCTATCACTAGATCATTTCTAAAAATTCCTACACTTAAATTTTCCTCAATTGAACACATTCTAAGCTTAAAATTTCACTTATCCATTTTTCTTCTTTTAATTCTACCGAAATTTCGGCAGCATTTCCCCTTAAATCGGACTAACCAAAATTTTTAAACCTGTAAGAAAATTCAACAACCCAATCCATTCAACATGTACCACAACTTCTATGATCAATTTAAACTCAAATTCAATCAAGATTCCACTCAAATTCAAAATCCCTACTCCAAGAATCATCACCCAACTCTGCACAGGGTTGGTTTTCAGCCAACTTCGTGCCATTGCTGGGGTCAATCCACTAAGAACTAGGGAATTTTGATTACATGGTTTGAAAGTACGTTTATAGGGCTACAACTTTCGTGAAGATCATCAATCCAAATTCCAACTAGAACAAGTTCAAAATCAGCCCTCTAGTTGGCTCATCATCAAAACTGTTTCACGCAGAATCAAGTTTTCAGCCAACTTTGCAAACTTTCTGCGATTAATACACAATGAACCACAGTGCAAGCTTTACACCGTTGGAAAGCCCTATCAATCTAGTTTCCAAAACAACAAGAATCACTCGAATCCAAGTTATCTACATCAAGTTATGAAAGTTTTACTAAAACTGATCCAGCATGACTGTTATTCAAATACTACTAATATTCAAGGTTTAAATGGTATTTACTAGTCTATCTAACCAAGAAAACACTTAATTTAATAAGTAAAACTTCAATTCAAACTAAGTTCTTCAAGTAGTAATACCAAGAATCTAGTTTTATACTTGAACAAAAGACTAATTAAAACTTGAAATTAGTAGGAAAAGTTCATAGCACATACCTTGATCAAGCTTAGAAGGTTGCTTAGGAAGAAGAAAAACTAAATTTCTATGGTGAAATTGCCCTAATCTTGGAGAGAAAGCTTCAAGAAGTTGAGAGAAAATAGAGGGCCGGCCAAGATGGCAAGGAAAAGAGAAGAAATAGGCTAGAAAAAAAAATAGAAAAGAAATAAAGAAAAAGGTAGGTAAAATGATAACCAATTAAAATGTAACAAGAGTAAGATTAGAGTTTAGTCTTTTAATGCATTAGTGGCTAACTTGGTTTAATTTAATTGGTGGAAAATATTGGTCACTTATCTCCTAACAACTTGCAAGACTTTGGCACAAATTTTAAAGCAAAAAGAGAGAAAAAATAAGAGAGAGAGAGAGAGAGAGCCGGATTTTAGAGAGAGAAAGCAAGGGAGATTAGTGAAAATTTTAGGTCAAAATTTTGAACTAAAGCTCACTTAATCAAAAGTCTTGAAAATGATAGAGTTAGTTAGTTAGTCAAAATTAAACACTATTATAAACTAATAGACCAATAAAATTAACCCAAGTTTGGTACTTAGGTGTACCACTTAATCATGAAAGAATCTCATTTACCTAACCTAATTAACTTGAGGAAAACTTCCAACTAATAAATCAAAGATTAACACTAACCCTAACTAAAGGAAATTCTCTTATTGAAGGCATTTGATCTTGACCTTTCTTTTTCCTTTTCTCACCATTTTATATATATCTTTCTACTAATAAATATAACATGAATTATATAATTTTTATACGAATTTCTGGGGCGTCACAGAAACCCTTTCTTTTCACTTCTTGCCCTATTTCCCGTGGTTAGATACCTGTAAGGAAAATAAGTTTAAACAAGGATGAGCTTAAAGCCCAATGAGGTCCTTTCTTTTTAGATCATCGAAAAATTCTTTAAAGCATATTTGTTTGAAAAGTGGATTTACACATATGGAACTAATATTAAATCAAAGAAACATGTGATAAAAAAGGATACGCACGATCAAGTCAAGTACTGTTCAGGATTGAGTCATGTACCGCTCAAAATCATGTCAAGTACTGGTCATGATCGAGTCAAGCTCAAGATCAGATCCAATACCCTTCAAAATCGAGTCCAAAATATACCGCTCAAAGTCCTGTCTAGTACCATGTGAGATTACATGATTGTCACGACAAGTACTGCCCATGGGCGAATCAAGTACGTTGGCCTCCGGCCCTTCACCAATTTATTGCCTCCGGCAGTCATCGATTTGGTAGCTCGAGTTCTACCCAAGTACTTTTCCCATACATCCCCTTGTCCTACAAAACCCCCTTGTAGGTAGGAAGGTGTTAAGAGACTAAGGTAGCCAGAACTTGGTGACCAGGCTCGCTGCCGGCTCAACCAAGACCAACTACTCAAGGTCGGGCCCCAAATCATGCACAAGTATAACATGCACAAGCATACTTTGAATTTAAGAAGTACCAGTACTGTAACATCCTAGAAATTCATACAAGAACTATTTAATTCATGTATGTTCATTAGTAGGAAAAAAATATAGAGAAAGAAAAAGAAAAAGGGAAAACCGAAAATGCACTTAAAAGAGAAATTCTTTTATTTGGAGTTTAGTATTAATCCTTGATTTATTAGTTAGAAGATTTCTTATGTTAATTAGGTTAAGTAAATAAGATTCTTCATTATTAAGTGGGACACCTAAGTACCCAATTTGGATTAATTTCATTGGACTATTAGTTTATAATAGTGTTTAATTTTTACTAACTAATTCTACCATTTTCAAGCCTTTTGACTAATTGAGCTTTAGTTCAAAATTTGACTCAAAATTTCACTTATTCTCTTGTCTTTTTCCCCTCCTCATGGCCAGCCCTCTCTCTACCTATTTTTCTCTCTTTTTGCTTTAATATTTGTGTTATAAGGTTTGCTTATTACTAGGAGATAAGTGATGAAAATCTTCACTAATCAAATTTCACCAAGTTAGCAACTATTACATTAAAAGCATAAACCCTATCATGACTCTTGTCTTGCTATAATTGGTCACTCTTTTTCTCACTTTTCTCTTTATTTCTTTTCTCTTTTCTTGGCCTATTTCTTTCTCTTCTCTTTCTTTTCTTGGCCGGCCTCCCTATTCTCTCTTTTCCTCTCTTTTACTCTCATTTTCTTGAAGCTTTCTCTCCAAATTTTGGACAATCTTCACCATAGAAATTGAGCTTTTCTTCTTCCTAAGTAAAGTTTTAAACTTGTTTAAGGTATCTACTATGAACTTTTGCTATTAATTTCAAGTTTTATTTAGCCTTTTGTACAAGTTTAATACTAGATTCTTATTATTACAACTTGAAGATTTAAGTTTGAATGAAAGTTTACTTGCTAATTAAAGTGTTCTCTTAGTTAGATAGACTAGTAGATAGCATTTAAACCTTGAAATTTCATATATTATATGTTGCTTGGTTCAAGAAACTTGGACTTGAAATCTTGAATTTGAGTAGAATTTTGAGTGAAATTGAGTTTGATTTGAACATGGAAGCTATAGAACTTGTTGGAAATTGGATTGGTTGGTTGATTTCTTGCAGGAAAATTTTGGGTTAGTCCAATTTTAAGGGGAGATACTGCCGAAATTTTGGTAGAAATAAAGAAGGAAAAATGATAGAAGAAATTTCTAACCTAGAATATGTTAAATTTAGAGAGTTTGGTGTGCAAAAATTTTTAGAAAATGATCTAGAAACAAATTAAATTTTCTTAGAACAAGAAAACCCTAAACTGAAAATCCTAAATCTAAAACCCTAAACCCTAGGGTAAAACCCTAAACTCTAAAAACCCTAGAACCTAAACCCTAAAAATAATTGGGTTATTTCCTAAACTTTCTTACTAATTTACTTGGGGTTTTATTCGGGTTGAGCTTGCTCCCGTAGTTGAGCCCTGTATTTGCCATTGACTACTTGTTAATTAATTTGTTAATACCTTGCTTATTTAACTTGTCAATTATTTTGTTCCATAAAATAATGAATTCCTGATATGGTTGTATGACTTAGGCACTCACTGGGCTATTATAGCTCATTCCTTTTATTTGTTTTCCTTTACCCAGGTTCCTTGTAATATTAAAGCTGGAACGGCAAGTTTTGGATATAGTGAAGATTTTACTTATTTTGGATAGCCAAACTGTTTGGGCTATATTGTAAATAATATGTATATTTTGGCATGTAAACTTTTGTGATACAAGTACCTTTAAGTTACATTATATGAATGTATTTTATTTTGGGTTAAATACGATTGGATGTTCTGAGTGAGTGCTTGACTTGAGTCCTGACGAGAGCTAAACAGGCAGTCCGCTAAGCCCTTTGGTGCACCTCTGGGTAAAGTGGGGCTGTCACAAGTACTGTCGATGTGATAAAGTACACAACCGAACTTATATCAAGTATCATTAGCATTCGACAATCACAAACATGTACAAGTACACTTTACAAGAACAAGTATTTTCCAGTGCAATAAAGTTTACAACTGGGTTCATAGTAAGTACAACTATACTTAGTAATTACAAGTACTTCCCAGCATGATAAAATACACAACTGGTTCATAACAAATTCAGGCACAATTAACAATTATAATATTAAGTCAAGTAATAACAAGTCACATTGTTAAGCTTTTCAACAAGTTACATGATTTTCATAAAAATCGATTACAATAGATGGAAATGATTTTAGGATACTCACCGATAAGTTTGTTTGCTTGTGAAAATCCTTAAATAATCTTGAATTCCTCTATCCAAAGCCCCTATTGATTAAAAATAAAATAATTGATATTTAGATTAAAACTAAAGAGGCAAATTTATTAAAATTTTAGAATTTATAAGGCAACTCTTAGAGACCAAATGGACATAACTAAAATTTTATCCATCGAAATTCTCCACTCATAATACTTCTATAAACTAGACCCAATTTGAAACATTTTTCATGAAGACAAAAAGTATTAATAAGCACCATATCTTTTTCAAATTCCAACTCAAAACCAGCTTAGTGAAGAACACTTGCCATGTTCTCACTTCAACCAACTACTAAAACTTAGATCAATATAACTTTCAATAGAGAAATCACTCGAGGGATTTGATTATATGTCCAGAAATTACATTTCAAGGGTTATAATTTTCATGAAGAACACTAGATTAAATTCTAACAGGAGCAAGTTGAAAACAAGCCACAAATTTGGCTTATCACCAATCCTGTTTGCACAGGGTTGGTTTTGCAGCCACTTCGTGTGAATTTTGTAGCTCATCGACTAAGAACTAGGATATGAAAATTGTATGGTATTTATCGATTCTATTTATAAAATGGTGATATTTGGATTGGGGAAAAGACATTCCTGTGAATCATACATCCTTATTCATTTGTAGCCAAGATAATATATCAAGAATGGAATGGTTATCGAGATATCATACCCTTGTAATTTGACTGATGTCCTATAAACATACAAACTTAATACCTAGATTTTTAGATCCCAATTGGATTAATGCTTTAGTGATCCATATAGAGGGCCTTTTGGCATGCTTAAATTATTATTGGAGATAAGGAATTCTTGAGGATGATTCTACCAAAAAAAAAAAAGTACAAGTTATATGTTAAGTGTAGGTAGGTTCTGGTTAAAAGGGGATATCATTCTGAGTCGTACAGATCATGAAGGAAGCTAGTACAAAATGCCCCAACAATATTTATCGCGAATGTAGAGAAAGGTTAAGAAATGCATTAGATATGGAAGTATAGGGCATTGGACTAGTGATTGCCCAAGGTTCAAGAGGAGAGATTAAAAGATAGAATGGGAAGCTAGCTGCTAAGTTTAAGAAATAAGAAAAATTGGGAGTAAAAAATAATAATAATAATAATAATAATAAAGTGAATGTAAGTTGGCATGTGCTACTATGTTGGGAGAGGAGGAAAGATGAAACAAGTGATTAGGCAAGGCCCTTAATGCCTAAATTATTAAGCTAAGGAGTGACAAAAGAAAATAATGAAAGAAATAAAAGAAAGGCTAGTTGAAGGATGGAATTTTGCTGGAAGAAAAAAAAATTATTGCAGCATGAGCTGTCCATTTTTTGAGAATTGTGGGATAAAGCAAGCTGGTGAACACACAATACAAGCTGCCAGCTTCGATCAAGGTTAGAAAAATAAAGAAATCAAGGAAATAAAGAGAGAAAAATGGAGGATAGAAGTTGGGAAATAACGAAAGGAAACTGGTGGAGGAAAAACTAAAATCAAAGCTGGCACTACAAGAAAATTCCCCTATTGTGGCACACTTAAGAGGGCACTATTTGGTAAATGCCTCAATAAACACTTGTTAAGGCATTAGATAGATTGTTCCACAATAGCACTTGTTAAGTAAAAAAGAAACAACAATTTATATGGCTAAAACTGATAGGGAAAATTGAAAAAAAAAAAAAATATAGAGTAAAACATTTGTAGAGGCATTTTGAAGTGCCTCAACAACCATATAAAGGGGGAAATTTTGTTTAGTGTAAAAAATTTAAAAAAAAAACACAAAATTGGCGCTTGAGTAACGCGGCAAATGAAAAAGGCCCCAAATTCCCAAATTTAGAAAGATTTCTCATTTACCTGTCTTTCTCCCTTTCCCTCTTCCTCTCCCTCTCTCTCTCTCTCATATTTCCCCCAGTTCCGAAATACCTATTACAGCATACATATTGGTTTAAACTTGGAAGAAGCTACGAGATTCACTCCAATGACATCTTATTGGATAGCTTAGAGAGGCTTCGTTGGGTATTGCACACAGACAAGGTCAGTCATCCTTTTCTTTTTTCACCCCAAACCTATTTCTATGTATGACTTGCGATTAGGAGAGGTTATGTAAAATAAATGGAGTAGGAATGTCTTGTGAACTTAATGAGATTGAAGATTTTTATACAAAATCTTCAATTTGAAAAGAGTTTTGGAGAGGGAGGATGGAGGGTTTCTACTTTCTATTGATACTATTTTATTTTAATTGATTTTTGTAAAGAAAATATATTAGATGATTATTCTAGAACTTATTACAAAAAAATAAAAAAAAGAAGAATAAATTAATGGGGTGTGAAAACTTAAAATCATTGAGGGGAATTAAGGCTAGGAGGAACAATGATAATGATTGGGCTAATTAGAGGGAAAAAAAATGAGGGAAGATTCAAGGATACCAACTATTTCGCTCGCTGGGATTGAATCTCGAGCTCTATAATCTCTGAAAATCTTCACATCCTTCTGAAGCAGAAAAAAATCAAGAAAAAGCATTAATTGGTTCAAATATTTCGTTTGAAAAACCGGGATGCATAGCATTGGTGGGCTATGATTGAAAAGAGAGAGGGCTTGAGTGGGGGACTTTTCTCTTCAACGGGAGAGAAAAGCTGGAATTGATAAAGGAGAATATAGTTCTAGAGAAGATGAGAAAAACATTAATGACTAGTGGATTGGGTGAAGTTGACTGCCTAGTGGCTTTTTGGCAGCTTAAAATCACTCTTATCTTCTGTTTATAATGTCTTTTGAGTTATTCTCTATTACTATATCTCCATTCAATTTGAGTATGTTCCGTCACAAAGACAGACGTGCTTAAATTTACACATGATATGAGCCCAAAAGGAAAATAAAAATAAAGAATACCAGTGATTCGGGTGTCATGTTGAGGCCTTTCCAAAAGTGAATCAAAATAATCTTAGGATTCAACGCTAAAACCTGGAAAAGATAATGTGACCCCAATAGAAACCAGCAAGTACAACTTCCAATGACCAAATATAGTTAGATGACTAGATAGAGATTAACAGATGTTGGGGAATGCTCCAGAATGTAGATGGTAGCTGTATATACACCTAAGGAATTAAAAAATTCAGTGGTAAGCTAGTGATTCACGCATCACTATGTAGTCTAAGGTCGGCATTGTTTATTTGGAAATGGTTAGCTGGTTGTGTAAATAAAAGATTTTCTTTTCATGCAATTAATTTCATGAGAAAGGCATAAATAAATGTTATGTCAAAAAGAATAGAGAATGAGACCTAATGAGAAAATGCACACTGCATAACTGTGATATTGGGATTGATTTCAATTGCCTCATGAGAAAATATAAGGTTTTTTTTTTATTTAATTGTTAAGTTTATTTTGTTGCATAAATCATCTTTTTATTTGAGAACAAAATACATAGTACAACTATACCTTTGTATACACACCGTGAGTCAATAACAAAGTTAGCAAATATCTGGTACAAAGTATGGAAAAGTACAGATTCCACACTGGTTATCTTACTGAAATATATGGAATTTTTTTATTAAAAATGACTTAAGACTAAGAGGGATTTACATGCTATTAAAAATTATTTTTTGTTTCTTTTCTCCTCATTTATTCCAAATACCATTTCATGCATACTTTTATCTACTGCAGCTATTGTTCATAACTAATGAACATAATTGGTTATCTTAGATGAAGATTAAAGAAATATTTGAGTTGCCTCTGGACACAAATTTAAAAATGTCCTAGTTTTCATGTAAGTGACTCTTTCTTATCTATATCTATTACTATTTACTTGTCATGAAAAGTTTCAATTAAAGTTTTATATGACTTAAGTTGTACACTGCTAGTCTTTGACATGAGTTTTTGTTAGGCACTTGTACCTTGAAATATGACTTGGCAAGACTATCAACTTAAGATTATATACTTCTCAACGTAATTGATTTGTAATTGTTTGATAATACTTAGCTTGACATGTTTGACAGTTATTATTTTAAAAAAATTAATTAATTAACACTTGAGAAACATTAAAAATTGACTAAACATGTACTACTTTAACAATGACCCATTTATACTTGTACAAGTATATTTTCCTTTCTCTAGAAACATTAGAAAAGTGACTGAACATGTCTTCTAATGAAATATTGATACCTGTATGTTAACCATACTTCTTAACAACCAAATTGGCCTAGATTAGGCTAATGTCAATCTTTTTAGTTTGGTTTTAGAATTTTTGACTAAAAAATTGCATTAAGTCCTGTTTTAAAATTTACTCAAGATAATTGCTTTTGCTTTATTTTGGACAGGTTTATATTTGCTAGAAAATATTTGATTGAGAGAAATTGTTAGAGTTTGTTATTCTTGAGTAGGTACATTATTTTATTGGTCTTATTTTATACTTTCAAGTGTCTAATTTGTTCTGTTTTAGTTTGCATTTGAATATGGAATTGGTAATTTATGATTTGAATTTCAGTATTGAAAGTATTCATACATTAAAAAGGTTATGCAAATGAAATTTAGTAGTTTAGTCTAATTTATTTCTGTCTTGCAATAAATTACATGACTGTTAGTTATTTTAGCTTTTATCTCATGTAAAATGTATTATTTCAGGTACTCAATCGATAACACTCCTTTAATTAGTTTTTCTTAATTGCTGAAGTTTTATTTTTACATTATGTGAACTGAATTTTAGTTGTGGTTTATTCACTTCATTAAATTTTTTATATGTTACGCGAATTGAGTTTGTTGTTCAGGGATGGCTAGGAGTAAGAGAAGGAGGAATTCCAGTAGCAGTCAACTTGTTGATGAACCAATTGAGGAATGTGTAGAAAATCAGTCTATAAGGGTGGAGGAGCTTCAGGACACAGGTATATGTAACTATATTTGATACTTTTTATAGCATATTGTTGGTTATAAACTAATAAATGTTTTTCTTTTTGATTTAGATGATGAGACTAACGATAACGTGGAAGCAAAAAAAACCCGAGGGCCGACACATATGGCTAGTGTTTGGGGTCAGCCTACATCTCGTCGTTCTAAAGTTAGATTCAACAAACTTGGTAAACCAATTGGCAAAAATAAGTCAAGATTGACTGAATTCTTGGGTACAATATCAAGAAACGGTTTATATGCTCCAATTGATGTCCAAGATTGGCGAAAAATTGACATATCTCTAAAGAAAGACATGTTCAAGATTGTGAAGGTAAAAAAGTCAAGTCATTTTATACATGTATCAATATTTGTTAGTGATATATGATATTATGGTTGGAATCTAAGTACTTGAAATATGTTTCAGGAAAAGTTTGATGTCCCTCCTAGTGCAAAAATCTGGATTCTCCGTGCTTTGGGCAAGTATTGGAGGAATTGGAAGGCCTGGATTAAGGCAACATACTACAAGCCAGATATACCACTCGGAACTCAAATGCTGAATTTAGATGTGCGAGTGGTAAAAGATCAATACAAAGCAATTGCAAGTTATCTGGGAGTTAGAAGATACAAAGGTATATGCATATTTCCTTTACATAGTAGCATATCAGATTATTTTGGAATTCTAAAATATTTGTATGTGATATAGAAAACTAGTGAAAAAAATAAAAATGCAAGGGCAATGAAGACCATGAATCATAATACCGGGAAGAAATCATTTGCCCAAATTCGAGCAGACTTGGTAAACATTTCTAACTATTTTAGTATATTTTATCTGAATATTATTTCAATTTGTTTAAACAAACCATTTCTTTGATACCGAAAAAAAAATTAGGACACAATCCTTCACGAGTTGAGATGTTCAATTATTGTTACACTGACAATAACGGTAACCCATCTAGTAGTGAAGCAGCTAGTCTTATGGTAAGTAAAATCTTTTATTATGCTGTCTACTTGCTTTGAAATATGTTAAAAAAATGTATCCGTTATTTTTTAATCTATACTAGTATTGAACAAATATAATATATGATATACATTTTATTCTTTATACTTGTGCAGCATGCAATGAATGAAAAAGTTAGTCAATTGCTTCCCGACACTGAAGATTCTATTGGAAAAAAATAATATATTTGCACAAGTAGTTAGGCAAGATAAGTACGGCCATGTGCGGAAGTATGGTTTTGGTATATGTCCAACTGATGTGTGGGGTGATAAACCTAGTCGAAGTGGATCTCAGCGATTAGTGTTGGATCAAAAACATGAACTATTGGATATGAAGGCAAAATTTGCACGGCAAGAGGAACAAATTAAAGATCAAGCAAGAGAACTTGCTAACATGAAAGCTTATTTGGAGCGAGAAAATGGTCATAACTTTATGAATCAATCAAGAATTACTTCAACATCATCTAATCATATGTCAACCTTCAATTCGAGTCTTAGACCTCTTAAGGTAAGATTTTCTTTTAATGCATTTGCGGTAATGGTAGTCCTCTTTGGTTAGTAATGATTTGATAGTTAAATATGTTGCTATTGCAATATGGATACCTTTTTGGTTTAGTAGTTTTTATATTTGTTACTGGACTTTTTTAAGAGTATAAATTCATAACTTCCTTGCTACAATGTTTTTCATTGCACAACATGGGATGAAAATTTGATGTGATTGTTTTGCTTATGGCTGCTTTTTTGATGTTTTGAATTTTGCATTTTCATTTTAGGAAGGAGACTATGTTTCTCTTTTTAGCTTAGATGAGCCAACAAAAATTGTGGCGGTTGGACGGCTTCAATCTCTTGATCCTTCTATAGTATTTGGGGGCCAACCATTAGGCATGAATTGGTGTGAAGTCCTAGTACAAGTTATGGTTGAACGTGATGAGCATTTGATTAGGCCTTATTCATATTTACAGACAGTTGCTGATTCAATTGGTGCTCCTATAGCTTGGCCAACTAAACTAGTATATTTTCTTTTCTCCAGCTTTCAAATCATGTTGATGGTCAATATTTTACAAGTTTTTCTCATTTGATAATTTTGACTGATTTTAATGCGCTTATACTGTAGGTAAAAATTTGTGAAGATCACTGATGTGTTGTAACTCAAAATAGACAAGGTGTTCCCTCATATGGAGGATGCCTATCCATTTTTATGGAAGTGTTCCAATTAAAAATGGACAAAGTGTTGTTGCATATATTAGAACAAGTTGGTCTGCTAGTATTTTGATTGATTTTAGTTTCTCTATTGCTACTTAGTATTTTGCTACTCAATGTCTCACAAGTTGATTAGTAGGAAATTTCAGTAGTAGCTTTTTGATGAATGTTAAGTCAAATAGTGTTCTTTTTTTTTTGGCAATGATGATAGGCTAATTAGTTGTTTAGATTGCTACTAGTAGTTATGAGTACTTTATAGTAAATTAATGATTATGGTGATAATTTTCAAGTGATATCTCAACCAAATATTGCTGATTTTTGTCATTAAATGTGAGAATCTCCATTATGAATGTATGATTATATTCCTATAACAGCTTTCCTATATATTCGTAGTGGTCTTGTGGCTGGGCATAAAAAATTATGTTGTTATAACAGGTTTTTATATATTTCTAGTAGTCCCTATGGCTGGACATAAAAAAGAAAAAAAAATTTAGTTTATTGAGGCACTTGTAAGTTTCACGATAAGGGCTTCTGCAACAGAATTTTTGTTTTACATTGTAAGTTTTTGAGGCATTTTAGAATGCCTTTAAAGGTGATTATAAAGGAATTTGCAAGCATCTCCATCTAGATATGTAGTGTCACATCTGCATGCCTCAAAAACAGCCATTTTCTCACAAATAACACTGCCTCAATAAATGACTGTTAAGGCATTTTTAAGTGCCAACTTATACATTTGATGGCATTGTTTAGTGCCTCTAAAACGTTGAGCTTTTGTATATTGGATCTCAATTAAGGCATTTTTTTGTGTAAGCATTACAGTCTTATTATGGCACTTTTAGATGTCTAAATTGCATTTTGTGTTGTGACACTTTATTGTGCCTTTAAAACTTTTCGTGACATAGGTTTTATATGGCACAATAGGAAAGTGCCTCAAAAATTTAAGTGCCTTAAAAAAGTATGAGTTGTGGCATTTTGATGTGCCTCTATAAGCTATTTTTGTTGTAGTGTGGAATTTTAGGCTAGAAACTTGGGGCTTTGAGAACCAATTCTTGAAGAAGATGTGGAGCTTCAATTTGGCAAGTAAAGTTACCCAAAATTTACACAAGAGCTCCTACTAAAAGAAAATTAAGATCAAAAGAGAGATAGTTGAAAGAAAGCTGGAAAATTGGGAAACAACCTCAAAACTTGAAGCTTGGAAACACTAGCTAAGGGTAACATCCTTTCTACATTTTTTGCTTATTTATATTTGTTATGTAGCTAAGTATGGAATGTAATTAATAAGAAAAGATGTTATATTTGATGATTTGGAAAAGAAAATGGAGTGGAAACTAAGAAGTTCATGATAAGAAAAGTTTGTGCATGAGCCAACCCGTATACGTAGTCTAGCTAGACTAGCTTCGGTAAATCGGTCATAACTTAGTGTAGAAAACTTACTCGTGGATTGATACCAGAAATGACATAAATATGACTGAAAAACCAACCCTGCGCAAATAGGGTTGGGTGGATTGATACCAGAAATGACATAAATATGACTGAAAAACCAACGCTGCACAAATAGGGTTGGTGATGAGCTAATTTGGGGACTGATTTCGAACTTGTTATTGTTAAAATTTGAGCTAGTGACCTTCACAAAAGTTGTAGTCCTGCAAATTTATATTGGAACCATATAAATTAAAACTTTAGTAAAACTTTCATAACTTGGTCTAGGAAAATTGAATCGAGGTGATTCTTGTTGACTTAGAAACTAGATTCATAGGGCTTCAAAACGATATAAATTAAGTACCAAATTTCTTTGTACATTAATCACAGAAATTATATAAATTGAGCTGAAAATTTGATTATGTATGAATAGGTTTAGTGAAGGGCTAAATTTAAGCGAGATTTTGAACTTGTTCTTGTTGGAGTTTGGCTCATGTTCTTCACGAAAGTTGTAAATTTTATAATGGAGTTTTCAATCATGTAAACGATACAATCTAATTCTATGTGTATTAACTCCAGCAATGACATGAACTTGGCTGAACATCCAACCTGCATGAATAGGATTAGTGCAACGTCAACTTGTAGACTAATTTTGAACCTGTTCTTGTTAGAATTTGACTTGATGATCTTCACAAAAGTTGTAGCCCTTGACCTGTAGTTTCCAATCATATGAGCCACAACTCTTGATTCTTTGTAGATTGAACTCACCATTCAATGAAAGTAGGCAAGAAAACCAAACCTGCATAACAGGGTTGATGATGTGTCAAGTTGTGGTTTAAAGTTGCACCTGTTGTTGTGAGAATCTAAATTTGTTTTCTTCATGAAAGTTATAGTCCCTAAATACTAGTTTCCATACCTATAAATGGTGAAGCAATTCAAGTTTTCTACCAAAAGTTATGCTCGATTGAATCTAGACACTTGGGATGACTATAACTTGAACATTAACAATTGATGAACTACTTTGTAATTGAGATTTAGCTAGATTATAATTGGATTTGGAATTGGATGTCTTTGTGAAAAATGTTCTAAATTGAGTCTAGTTTATATGGCATCAAGTTGGTAAAATTTAGTGGAGGAAAAAATAGAGTTAGACTCATATGTATACAAGCTCCTCTTATAAGAAACCCTAAATTTTATTATTTATTCATTCACCTCAAGTGATCATTGATTATATTGTCTCCTACTAATAGGTGATTCAGGCAATCTCAATAGTGAGCATTTGGAGAACCTCTAATCTTAACATACCAATGAGTGTCCTAAAATCATTTTTTTATCTATTAACATTGATTTTTACAAAAAATCATGTCACCTGTTTGAAAAGCTTAACAGTCTCGTTATTACTCGACTCGATATTATACTTGTTAATTGTACTTGAATTTGCTAGGCATCAGTTGTGTACTTTATCACACTGAGAAATACTTGTAATTGTTAAATGTACTTGTACTTACTATGAACCCAGTTGTGCATTTAATCGTACTTGGAAACACTTGTTCTTGTGAAATGTACTTGTACTTGTGCATGCATGCTTGATTTGGGCCCCACCTTGTGCATGTTCACTTTGGCTGAGCCGGCAGCGGGCCTGGTCACCAACTATTGGTTGTCTTGGCATCTCGGCACCTATCGGCCTGCGAGGAGGTTTCGTAGGTTAAGTAGGTGTACGAGAAAGTACTTGGGTAACTCTCGAGATTACCAACCGGCGTGATGTGGCCACAGAATAAATATTGGCGTGCAAGACTTGAGAATTATTGGACCAGCCCAGACACGGGATGTTACAAATGGTATCCGAGCGAACCTCGTGTGATCTCTTCATGGGGTGAGATTGGGCCTATGGTATTTGGGCTGCGACTACACAAGGAAGTGAAGGAACTAAGTGTTGTGCGGGGCTAAGTGCTACATCAACTTAAGGGCGGGAGCCATCTCTAGAGCCTATACGAGCCACCTCTAGAATCCGACACAACCGAATGGACAGTCCGGATATGAATTGGGCTTTGCGAGGACGCAAAAGCCTAAAGGAGAGGTGAATGTGATATCCCACATCGGTGGGAGAAAGAAAAAGTGATTAGTACATAATATTTTGCGTTTGGGCTACTAAATAACTTGGCTTAAGCATTTTGAGCCCAATGTTCAAAGGTTAAAAGTTATTGGACCAGCCCAGACGCAGAATATTACATAGTGACTACTACCGTACTTTAGAGCTTAAAATTATTTGATGCAGTTAGAGAGATAGAGTACGGTGCACAAGCTGCAGATGAGGGGGTACTATTTGAGCCTACTAAGCATGGATACAATATAGGACTATCTTCATCATAGGCTCCACCTATGCATGGATCTGATGCGGGGCATGAAAATCAAGAAATCGTGATGGCTATTTCATCATTGAGGGCAGATTTCATGGATGCCTTGGATACATTAAAGGTAGACATGCTTAGTGGCTTCCAGAGTCTCAACGAACAAGTGGGGAGCCTCGAAGATGAAGTAAGAATGCTTTGGGGTTTAGGTGGTTTAGTAGACGAGCAGCAGGATGACATGCCCCTATTGTAGCTTAAGTCATCCACCACTTCTTACTTTTTCTTATCTTTGCTTTTATTGTCTTTTGATTTCATTTGGTCTATATAAAACTCTAGTACTGCTTTATTTTAGTTTTTATTTCTATGGCTCTGGCATGTACTAAGATTTAGTCAAATGAAGCACTAGCTCTTGTTTTCATGTGATTGCAGCGCTAGTAGTAGATTGTTGGATCACGTGCCTAAGCTACTGAATGACAATCGCTATAAGAAAAGGGAAGTATTAGTTTTCCTTTCCTGATTTTATTTTTCTTCACTCCTTTTATTCACACGTTGAGGGCAATATTTGAGTTAAGTGTGGGGGTATTGATAATTGCCAGAATTGTCAATTATTTAGTAGTGTTTAAGTTAGGTTAAGAGAGCCTTTAAGTGTGTTTTCTTTATTAAATTGTCAATTTTCCTTTGTTTTGTGTTGAATGCTCGAAGTGTGTGGATTTTATACATTTTTCCATTATTTTATCATTTTCCAAGTGTTTTCACTCTTTCATCTTCAAATTGGACTCATGCGGGTGGTTATGGCACAATTATCAATTGAAGGATTGAGCCAATAGACGAGATGAAGTTGGAAACCCAATTGGAGTTGCAGAAAAAGGAAAAGAAATCGATTCTGTTCGAATTCGCACTGTTATCCGCACACGGATAGCAGGCGCGGTTAGGAACAAAAATACTGTGAAAAGGAAAAATATAAAAAAAAAGTTCTTGATCATATCAGCGCCTTGTATCCGCGCATGGATAACAAGTACGGATAGGGTTAGAAGTTTAGCTGAAGAGAAGAAAAGAAGAAAAAGTTTCTGACCATATCCGCGCCGCCAATCCGCACGTGGATAGCAAGCACAGATACAGGTAGAAATTATGGTTTGTTACTAAACTGCGGGATTTTAGTAGGGTTTTCGAATTACTGAAGTAGCAGCTCTTTGATAGGACTCTAGGGCGACGCATAGACAAATAATAGATAGTTTAGAGTAAAAAAACACACACTTTTGACACAACTTTGATAGACAACTCAATCAAGGGCTAATGACAAAGGAGAATTGCAGCAATAAGTGAGGAAATCTGTAACAATCAATGAGGAATAGTGAAAAACAACCATGAGAATGAGTTCTTTTAATTCTTCTTTGTTGATTGTTGAACCTTCTTTATTTGCTATGAAGTAGATTGCTTTAGATTTAGATGGGTTGAACCCTAACACTGTTGTTATGTTTTGATTTGATGAATTAATGGAAAAACTTCTCTTTTTACTTGGTTTATTTATGAGTTTATTTGATTGATTGAATTGGGAATTGCGTGCGCCTTTGATTCAATGATAGATTTCAATTGGGTAGATTGAGAAATCACTTAATTGATTTAGATCATTTAATAAATAAAGAAACCTACAAGGATCGCTAGAGATAGGATTACATAGGTATCCTCGGTTAGATTCAAACCTAATCTAATTAATAAAATCTATAGAATTGTGAAGAACACTCTTGGGGTTTTGATTTAGAAGAGATTCAAATCAATCAACTAAGGTGTCAAGGGTTCTATACTTGAGAAAGAATAGAACCTAATTGAGGGATTCTAGAGTCAAGATAAATTGAGCAGTCCATTAATTAAGGATTAAAGCATAATAAGAATGTTAGGGGGATTCTCTAGTTGATTCTATTATCTCCAGTTGAAGTATTTAGCATAGTGCTTAGTTTATATCTTCATTTGTTGATTAGGTTAGATAATAAATTAAGAGTTATTACTAGTACTTGTGGTCTTCATGGGAACGATACTCAGTACTCACAATCCATTATACTACGGATCGATAGGTATACTTGCCTATAATATCCATAGTGTAGTGAGCGGATATCAGCAGACTATAGTTTGGGTGGTTTACTAGTAGATTGTGACTTTTGTATGGATGGTGTGGGGCTGACCAATTAAGGTTTTGCTGGTAGGAGGCAATTCTTGGGCTTGTTAATGGTGATTGCAAGTGGGGATTGAAGCTTGGCTGTGGCTTGTAGCATTTTCTGGGTTTACTAGCTTATGGTTGTCGGCTAGAGGCTTTGGGCGGAGTAGAGATGGTTGGCATAGGCTTTATTTTTTTATGACAGTGATGGTTTTGCTAGTTGTGATATGCAGGAAGGTGGAAATGGTAGGAGGCAATGGTACTAGTTGATTGTTGAGTGGTGGTAGAGGCTATTCAGGTGGGGGAGGAAATTAACAATGGAGTGGCAAAGGAACAATGGAGGGATAAAAGGGAAAAAAAGAAAGAAGAAGAAAGAAGACGAACAAAACAAAACCAGCAAGAACATGACCCAAAAATTAAAAGAAAATTATTTCTTTAGAAAGCAAACATTAGATTTACGTATTAATCAATAAAAGATGTAAATAATGAACAAAAGTTGATGGTATTTACCTTGATTAATAGGTTTTGAATGGTTTGAAGCAAGTTGATGTGTTCTTCTTGTTTTTCTGGTTTTTGGTCTTACAATGTGCCAAAAAGGTGTATTAGTGTATGTGCTCTTGATTTTTGTATGTGAAAGAAAAGTGTGTTTGTGTATGTGTACTGAATTCTTGTGTGTTTGTGTGTGTAGGATTTAAATGTGTGAAAATATGTGTGAGTGTGTATAAAAGATTTAAGAATTTTTCTTACCTTTTTTTTTTCTCTTCTCCTTTTATTAACTAAAATGGGAGTACTTGTAGTATGAGGGGATAAGATTTGGGAATCTTTTCAAAATTTATCATTCAAATAATGGATAAAAGACTAAAATACCTTTGATAATAGAATTAAAATTTTACCCTTAAAATAATTTTTTGATACACAAAAAAATTACAAAAATGTCACAATTTTTTTCTAATATAAAAAAATGGAAAAACTAGAAAAATGCAGACTTTATTAATAAATTTCGGGTGAAAATGCATTTCTATGTAAAATAACCGTTTTGCCCTTAAATTAGTATTTACCAAAAGAAATAGTAGTTGACTCCGAAAAATTATCAAAAATTAAAAATAGGTTTAAAAACTTAAAAAAGGAATTGAAATTCAAAATTGACTTTAGGGTGCAAAATGACTATTTTGTCCCTACATTGATGAAATATACAAAAAAATATTATTGGTCCCAAAAAATTGTTAAAAATAAGTTTAAAATCCTAAAAAATGAATTTAGAACTCAAAGATTGGCCAAAAATAGGCATTCAAGAGATGAAATGACCATTTTACCCTTAAAGGCGTTATTTCCAAGAAAACAACAATTGACCCTAAAAAAATAAAAAATTTTAAAAACGTACTTAAAATTTTGAAAAATAAATTTGGGACTAAAAAAATGGACGAAAATGGTATTCACGAGACAAAATGACTATTTTGCCCCTGTACTAACAAAATATATAAAAAAATAGTAGTTAAACTCGAAAAAATCACAAAAATTTAGAAACATGTATGAAAGCACAAAATACACATTTAAAGCTAAACAACTGGTGAAAAAAATATTTTCATACTAAAAATTACCATTTTGCTCCTCGGAATTGTTGATTTTGCCATTTTTATTCTAAAACTGGAATTTGACCTTGAAAATAGAAAAAAGCCTCCCAATATTAGAAAAATAAATGGTGTATCAAAATTTAGTGTCTACACTCTTTACAAAGAAGAATTCACACTTAGTTCAAAAATACAAAACAAAAGCAAAACACTTTTTCTTGCTCAAGTTCACTTTTAATGCTCAATACAACTTAATACAACAGTTAGCAATAAATTCAAAATTCATTGCTCATATACTTCATCAAAAATGACTTACAACTACCCTTTAAAGGTCAAGCATTAAATGTAAAAAAACTAGCTGTTCGGATGTTCGACTGGCCTAACTCTCAGGCTGCTGGCTGAACCAACGTCCGAAGTCTGTATTGTTGTGCTAAATATTATTACTTCAGACGACCGAAGAAGATGGCCCTCGTCTGAACCAGTGTCTAAAAATTTTTTACTTTTCTGGGTTTTGTTCGGACGATCGATAGGACGTTCGATATGCTATTCGAAAATTTCTAACTTTTTTTGTGTTTCATCCGGACAGTCGATTGGGCATCGATATGCTGTCCGAAAGCTTCTATCCATTTTGAAGGATGTTTGAATGTCCGAACAGTTGTCCAAAAAAGCGTCCAAAAGCTTCTGTCCTTTTTGGCTGGCATTTGAATGACCGAAGCACTAGCTGAAGACTTGTCCGAAAACAATTCAGACGGCTGAAGAGCTGGATTAGTGTTCCAATAAGTGGCCGATCCATACTACCTTTTTGAATCAATCTTCCAACATGAGCAAATGTACTTAAATCCTGTTTAATATTACACAACATTTCTAAACAAGGATAATTAGTAGGATTGTGGTTTGTTATCATCTAAATTAGCATTATATTATCCTTCTTTTTTATGATGACAAACCCATGATATATAGAGCAAAGTGAACATCATAACACCATTTCACATTTTCCATATAAGAACACCATGTTTCAAATAAATCACATACATAGTCCCCCTTTTGGCATCATCAAAATTAGAAAACTCCCCCTTAATGATGCTTTATACTAACAAAACCAATGAGTAAACAACAAATAATACCAAATAATAGAAACCAAGAAGAAAATACAATAAAACTAATAATCATTTTTTATAATCACTAAATAATCTTTAAAACTGAAAAAAAATTCCTAAATTAGGAAATACCAAAAATACTAATGATCAACTAATAATTTACTAAGTAACTAAGGACCCTATGGCTTTCTACACTTGTAAAGTATAATAGCTAACTCTTTAGATGACACCTCGGGTTGAGTAGTAGGAAGAGGTAAGTGAGCTACTAACAAGGTGTCCTTTGAGTCATCCTGGATGGTATGAATCATTTCTCGTGCTATACTCTCTACTCTAGTCATAGGTATCTCGTACTCTCGTAGTGGCTATACTAGTGGCTCATGTGGCTGCTCCTGATCATGGATCTGCTCATCACCCTGAGTAGATTGAAGCTCTTTCATAAGCTTAACTTGATTTTCTTCAATCTTAATCTACCTAGTTTATTCTCCATTCTCTTATACAACTTTTGATATAGGGACAAATTTTGGGAAAGTGTATCTTGTGATGCATAAGGAGGAGGAATAGAAGTGGTCTGAGCCTGAGTAGATGAGGATGGCTCAAATGTAGTTGGAGATGATGGCGAATGAGATGTAGAAGGAGAAAGAGGAGGAGTGAATATAGGCTGAGTAGGTGTCCTAAGAGCCAAGTATTAAGTTTTAAACATCCACTCATCATTAAAAAACTTAAGGTAAAATATCTCAAAATATGAACAAATGAATGATGGATTTTCAATAGCAGAACCTGTGATAGGAATTTGATAGAATTTAAGTATACAAGTTAGAAATTTACCAAAAGACATATTCCTTCGAGTATTAGAAATGCAATTAAGAATAAATTCACACATGCTAAACTCGAAATCAAGTGAAATTTCTTTCAAAACACATACAACTCTATCCTATTTGGTTCACCCCAATGACCAAATATAGGAGTCAATAAATTAGACACCATAGCAAATAAGATTCTGTGAATTAGTTCTAAAGAAGATGGTTCAGCTTTTGCAGCCACTTGAAAAGAAGCTTTAAAGAATGACTGCAGCTCATCAAAGTTGAATTGATATTCAGATGTAGCCTAAGATGAGAAAGAAAAGATTCTAGAAATAGGGGAGTCTTCTTTGGACTTGAATTTAAAAATGTGATTTATGTTTGATGAATTGAAAATGATGCCAAGCATATTGATTCTAGAAACAACAAAATTAGATTCACCTTTTCTAAGATTAGTATAGAATTGGATAAGCATCTTAGGATAAGATTTCACATTTAGAAAAAGTAAATACCCCCAACTTTGTTTCATAAATTTGTCACAGATAAAATTCAACTTTAATCTCATAAGCCTAGATTCTAAGCAACTACACTGAAGGAGAACATTTTCTTAATAAAAATCAAATACCTTTCTTCAGCTTCCTTGTCAACGAACTGCGGCTGAGGAGTCCTGTTAATTGTTTGAGGTCCTTTTCCTCTTGTCCCTATTGCCATTTGCACCAGCACTAGACTCACCTCTAGTTCTTATTGCTGACATAAACTTTGGGGATGCATCCAGGGGAATGGAAAAGGAATACACACCAAAAAAATAGAAAAAATACAATCCCAACTCAAGGATCAGTGGCTTTTATGAGCCAAAAAACTAATAATTACCAGCAAGTGATGATGAGAAGCAAGTTTTTAAGGGAAAAATTGGCTTAGAAAACATCCAAGAACACGAATTTGACAGATGAGATTTTTGCAAAAAAAATTCTAAATCTATTGAATTATTGGATGAATTTTTAAGATTAAAACAAGTTTACAAGCTATATTCACATAGAAGATGAAGCTTTTGAAGAAAAAATTTTACTTACCTAGTGGAAATTGAAGTTGGTTTGAGAGATTTTCAGTAGAGAATGAAAGAGGGAAAGAGAAATTTTGAAAACTAAAGTTCTAGACTCTTTGTACACCTGAAAATGACACGTTTTGCCATCTGAACAACACTTTTGTCGTCCAAACGTGTGTCCAAACTAGGCTAGGATTCTAGAATACGAAGCGTTCAGTTGTCCGAATTGAAGAAGGGCGGTCGATCGAACGATTGTCCGTTCTCAAATTTCAAAAGCCACTTCGGGTGTCTGAAGGACCATGTTGGTCATTCAATGGTTTTTAATTTTTAAAAAATAAGAAGTGTTCAAACGTCCAAAAACCTCTTTTGGTCTTCCAAAAGTTTGAAAACCCAGAAACTAAAAGGACATCAATTGGTTATCTGAACCACTACTTAGGCCGGCTGATCGAGAGACAAAATGCCCAGTTTTGTTCTTAAAAACTCAAATATTCAAGGGGTAAACTTTTGTAAAAATATCAATCAACTGATCATTTATACACATATAATCAACGCTAATCTCACCTTTTTGAACCAAATCTCTAATAAAATGATGCTTGATGCCAATATGTTTAGTTCTATATTGTTGAATAGGATTTTTGGTCAAGTTGATAGCACTAGTGTTATCACACTTAATGGACACACTTTTGAAATGCAAACCAAAATCTAAAAGAGTGTGCTTCATCCACAAAAATTGTGCACAACATACACCCACGGCGATATACTAGGCTTCTGTCGAGGATAATGATATTGATCCTTGTTTCTTGCTAAATCATGATATAAGGCATTTTCCTAAAAGATAACAAGTCCCACTAGTACTCTTTTAATCTATTCTACAACCGGCAAAGTTGACATCGGAATATCCTATAAGATCAAACATATATGATCTAGAATACCATAGTCCATAGTCTAATGTACCTCTTAAATATCTAAAAATTCGTTTAACGGCTAACAAATGAGATTCTTTAGGACAATATTGAAACCTAGCATAAAGACAAACGGCAAACATAATATTAGGTCTACTGGCGGTAAGATAGAGCAAACTATCTATCATACCTCTTGTAGATACCAAATTTTGATACACCATTTATTTTTTCAACATTGGGGTATGTCTTTTCATTTTTGGGGGTCAAATTCTAATTTTTCGAAAAAAAGGGACAAAATTAACAATTTTGGGAGGCAAAACAGTAATTTTAAGCTATAAATATTTTTCATTAGTTTTGAAATTTTTGAATGTACATTTCTGTACTTTTTTTACATATTTTTAAAATTTTGTGATTTTTTCGAATTTAATTGATATTGTTATGTACATTTTGTCAGTGCAAGGGCAAAATGGTAATTTCACCTCGTGAATACCATTTTTGCTCATTTTTAAGTCCCAAATTTTATTTTTCAGGTTTTTAAGTATTTTTCTAAATTTTTTTGATTTTTTTGGGGACGATTGCTATTTTTTCTGTAAATACCGCGTTCAGAGTCAAAATAGTCATTTTGCACCCTAAACGTATTCTTTACCAATTTTTGAGTTCTAAATTCATTTTCTAAGATTTTAAGCTTATTTTTAATTTTTGACAATTTTTGGAGGCCAATAACTATTTTTCTGCGTATTTTGTTAATACAAGGACAAAATAGTCATTTCACACCCAAAATGCTTTTTTGTCAAATTTTTGTGTTTCTAAACTCATTTTTAGGTTTTTGAACCTATTTCTAATTTTTAGTAATTTTTTGGGATCATTTTCTATTTTTCTGTAAATATTGCATTTATTGGGCAAAACGGTAATTTTGCATAGAAATATATTTTCTCACTCAAATTTCGTTAGTAAATTTATTTATTTTGCACTTTTTGCTTTTTCCACTTTTTCAGTTGTTTAGAAAAATTGTGACATTTTATTTTTTTTTTAATTTTGGTTTTAGTTTTAGTTTTAATTTTACCGAAAACTATTTTTAGCATGAAATTAAGATTTTATTACTAGGGATATTTTAGTCATTTTTTACCAATTTCTTGAAGGGCAAGACTATCTTGCACTATAAAAGCTCATGTTGCAAAAAAGAAAAAAAGGAGAAAAAATAAAAAACCCAAAAACACACTCTTATCTCAAGAAAAAAGATAAAAAACACCTACTACCTCACCAAAAAAACACACACTCCATCCCCAGTTACTGATTCATCGTACGGTCACTGTTCATCATCAGATTTGTCTCCAAGTTTTGAAAGGTGAGTTCCTAGTTTCTCTCTTTGTTTGATTCATTTTTTCCTCCATTTTTCTTATATGAATCTGATTACTGGTATTCATTTATTTGAAATTTTGGTTAAATACGTTTGTTTTTGGGGTTTGAATTTTTCTGGTTTATTTTTTTTTCTAAATTTGTTTTCCTTTTCTGGGATTCGATTCTCTTCATTGCTTCTTCTCTTTCACCATGTCTTCTCCTCTTTTCTTCACTCCACCGTTTAATACTCTTACCACGTCTTCCTCCACTTTCTACCACCTACTCAGCCTAAACCCTTCCACCCAAAATCCACAAGCAATGAAATCACCTCCTACCCAGACTAGTCAACCAACTGTAGTCATATTGCCACCAGAAAAAACAAGCAAAATCAGTCTCCTTCCCTAATCTCTTTCATCAGCAACCTGCAAACAACAACATCAAAACCTCCCCTGATACTACCACAAACCACCACTGCTCAGCCCTACTACCCAAGCATTAACCATTAGACAACCCAAATTTCATCAAAGCCCTATCCAGATCATCTCCATCAAACGAACAGCAAGCACAGCTTGAAATCTCTACAGTCATTAAGACCACTGCTAGCCTTTTCCCCTCACCAGAATCATCAAAACAACAACCCACCAGTTTCTAAACGACCCATAGCCTCCAATCGACTAGTCGGCCATATCTCTACCAAGCAACAGCCCGAAAATCTTCACATACGCACAGATTACACACACACATCATACACATTCAATTACACACATCACATAGGCATTTCAATCACACACATCACAAATGCATGGTTAAAGCAAAAAATTCCAGTTACAAGACCACTACCTACAAAACCCAAAATTTAATCAACAAAAAGTAATACCAATTAATTATCAAATTACCAGACCCTTTCATCACCAATACTACCAGAAACACAAACCATGGCAGCCCCAAAATAGCACCATAGCAGCACAAATCACAGCCTAAACCCCAAATTACAACCACAAACGCCAGTAATCACGACCCCAGCAATTTCAACAATCATTGCACCACTAGACAACAACACAAATCAACCACAACCACCAATTGCCCAAACCTACAAAGAAAACAACAAAAACACCAGCAGCAGTTCATCTATTACCCAAATCAGCCCCTAAGCCATCCAATATCTTGTCGGAATGGCCCTCCAAACTTCCTAATTGCACGAAATTAGTCACTACGAACCACCCTCAAGCCTCCAATTTTGCCACAGCCTGCACCATGACCAATTCTCTTCCACCCCTGTAACCATAAACAACTACCACTACCACAAAGGTCACTTGCCCAGTCCAATCACGGATCACCACCATATCTTCACTATTCACCATCGTCTCAACCATTCACCACTACCCTCACCAATAACACAGTCCCAATTTTTCCATTCCACACCAGTAGCCCCAAGCTAACCGATCCAAAGCCATCCACCTATAATAGTACTAGCCCTATCTCAAAGCCCAATCACCTACCATCAGTCACTTATTTCCTCCTAATTCCCTTGCTTCATCAGGCCTCCACCTACAAAGCAACCCCAGAATCGCAGCGCAATTACTTCCTAGTTCTCCAAATCAGCGACGAATCACCAGTTCAAGCCATCAAAATCACCTCTGCCACACCACCAATTTTGCCATCACTCAACTACCATCCTCTATGACTATCAGCTCCAACAAACAGCCACAAACTACCACTACATCTCATCTCCACCATTCCAACAAAACCACCACAAACATAAACCCCAACCACCTGCACTCAAAATTCACTAGTAAGCCTCATCGAAACTTGTACGAAAGACAAACAAAACAACCCACAGAGCCCCTCCTCTACTGATTATCATCAAAACCACCCCAAATAACACCCCTAAGTGGCCCACCTAGGCCCCAAATTTGCAATCAAGCCACGCCCAAAAATACACCCCTCTCAGCTCAACCCCCCTAAAACCCCACCAGCCTTCATTTAAACACCCCCCAAATCAGACATCAAGCATCTCAATTTCGACTTCCAGCTCATCGTCGCACCACTACATGCTACTATTTAAGAGCAAGAAAGGGTAGAGAAAATTGAGAGAGGGAAAAATGATAAAATCAAAGAGAGAGAGAGAGAGGAAGCCGTGCGAAAGAGAAGGAGAAAGTTAGAGGAGAAGAAGAAGGAAACTGGAAAATCAGAAAGACAAGATTAGAAAGAGAGATAGAGACAGGGCTTGGGGGGTTTTGGCTGAGAGAAGAAACAGAAAGAGAGAGAAGAATAGAGAAATAGAAAAGAGAAGAAAGAAAAAGGTGAGAGGGAAATTGAGCAGATGTTGAAGAAGAAAGATCTGAGATTTGTTTTAGAAAAACCAATAGGAAGAGTTTTAGTTTTTAGGAGGAGCATTTTTTTAGCATTCGTTTCTTTTGATTATTGTTATTATTACTAATCTGTTGATGTTAATTTAGTCTTGTTTGCTTTAATAAACTAGATTAGTTTAGTTTAGTATCATTTTAGCTAATAATTTCATATTAGAAAAGTTTAGTTAATTAATTTTGTTTTGAATTCAACTAACTGCTTTAGTAATTGCATTAATAGTGAATGTTTACCTCACAGCCCTAAGGTTTTCAAGTAATATTAATATGCCCCTTGATCTCTTTTTGTGTTTCTACATTTAAGTCCGTGGTAATTTCGTATCGACCCCTTTGGTTTAGTTTTCTTTTAATTAAATCTTAATTGCTTGCAATTTTGTCTTGTACTTGTTAGAATTTACTATTTAACCCCAATTTTGCCTTAATTCTCAAATTTTCCCTATGATTGTTGAATTTTTAATTTTACCCCTTGATTAGTTGAATTTTTAATTTTACCCCTTAAGCTTTATAGAAATTTAGTTTTAGTCCTCTTAGTTGCTAGACTTTACAATTTACCCCAATTTGTCAAGATTTACATGCTTTGTGCTTTACTCATTGATATTGTGATACATTGACGTGTGTGTTCATTTTCTTAAGCATTGGTACCGGATCTTCAAAAGGTACCTCTATCACTTATTAATTTTTCTCTATGTGCCCCAATGTGCCTCTATGTGATTTTTTATGCATTTTCTTTCTTTCTTATTTTACATGCTTTTTTGCGTATTTCATTTACTTTATGCTATTTTTCAGATTTTATTATTTGGTGAATATTTTGTATTTAGTTAGTCAATGTAATAGTTAGATTACATTCCTTATAGTTTTTACAAATATTGGTGTATTTAGATAGCAAGTGTAATAGATAGGTCATTTTTACTTTTTTCCCTCAAATTGTAAGTTAAATCCCCTGGTGTAATAGTTAGGGCTTGTGTGCTTATATGTTTTATCGCTTTCCTTAGGGTTTTTGCATCTAGATATCTTGCTTACGTGTTATGTGCTCCTATGTGCTCTTATATGTCTTTTTATGTTTATTTGCTTTCAATTTATGTTTTTTAGTTTTTTTTATTATGTTTATTAGTTCTTATTATTCCGTCACCCAACTAGTTCAATGCTAGTTGTAGCTTTATCGTTTTCTCGCTAGTCCAATGCTAGTGGGAATTCCTAGAAGGGGCTAGTCCAACGCTAGACCCTTAGGGCATTTTAGTGTTAGATGCACTCGTGTGCATTTTATATCATTTCACACACTATTCCCTTTTTAATTTTTCTTCATTTTGCATGATTTTTATATATGTATACAATCATCATTATATCTATTTTTTTAGTATTTGACAGTGCATGACATATAGGTTACATTTTCCCTTAGATTTTTAGGACATTTGTGTGATCCAACTATAAATAGTCATCTACTTACGTGGGAAGCGGTGGATTAACAGGCCGTTCCCCCCTTCCCCGCATGAGTAGGAAAATCAGCCACGAGTTATTAGTCCCCCGTACCCGTTGTGTTGTATTCCCACTCTCTTTGTTCACATACAACTTATATTACTATTTTCTTTTTTCTTTCAACATTTCATTTTGCATCTATACTCGTAACTCTCTTGAAGTCTCAACTCGGATTTCGAAATTAATGTGATAATCCCGACCAAGCTTTGATGGAAAATTTTTTACCCTCCCGATTACTCACATTTAGATTTAGGATTTACATTCATATAGACATATCCAAACGCGATAGAATTCAGGGGTTATTTTAAAAAAATTTGATTAAACCTCACAATTTCCCTTGGGTAGGTGGAAAGGGGGCCTTAGGCGCTAGCCTTTGCTTTCCCTTTCTTCAAATATGACTCTCAGATCTTTTTCTCTCGTTTTTTCGTAGACCGGAGTAAAAAAAATAAGGTTTTAATATTTTTCTAAAATTTTTTATTCTATTTTGTTAAAGGATTTTTTGGTGACTTGGTACACCCTAACTCAATACCAAGTAACAACTCAATTTTAAAATAAAACTTTCTTGCAAAATTAGTTGGCTAAAACTATCGCACTTTTAGTCCTGACCTTATTTTCTTTTAAAATATCATTTTTACTAAAATACACTTTTTCTCTAAAAACTCGATTTTTATCACACACGCACATTTTTTTCAAAACCTATCTTTTCAAAATGGGTCATCGGACCGGATTGCCTTTTGGGGCGTGACAGTCAACGACCTTGCCATGCTTTAGCGATTTTCGAACGTGATAGATTTTGACGACTCCACTGAGGATTACTAGTGAGCTCGAGCACTTGGATTAATCACTTTTTTCCTTCTTTAACCCTTCTATTTTATTGCGTTTGGATGTTAGGATTATATATATATTTTTTTAGGATTTTTAGAGTTTTATTTTTTACATTTTACACACCTCATTTCTCATTTATCTATGTGATGAATGGTTTAATTATATTTGCTTTATTCGACCGCGCTTGCATTTAGAGAGGGGGTCAGTCACCTTTAGAGCCCATGCTTTATTATTCTCTCTTTTCATAAGGAGCACTCCATACGTGAATTGTGATATATTTTTTACCCTTTTTCTCTTTTTGGTGCTTGTCACCCATCCATCCCTTTAGGATCAAGATCGATCTGCCTAGACATGCAACCTCGCATTCGTGCATGTAGCGGTATCTAAGGAATCACTCGAACCACCGACTTGGCATTCGTGGAATTGACGGATTTGTTACTTTTTGGATCCCTCAGTCTGAAGGTTCGGGAACCGAAGCCTTATTGAATTTAGATGCATTAGTGAGCCCAACCTCATGCATCCATGTAGAATTAGCCTAGAGTAGAGTCAGTCTTACCCTATCAGGCATGCCAGGCACGAGAGGAGGGAACCGACCTCTTTTATTTTTCGTGGTTATGCCATTTAATGCTATCTATGTGTATTATTTGTTTTTACCAATGTGTTATGTGTTATTTGTTTAACAAACTAACACGCTTTTTTTTATTTCTTTAATTGCATTCACAACCATAGAATAAAGAGCCTCGGCATGGTACTCTCGTACGAAACCAACCTTCTTTCGACACGTTTAAATTTTTGTTTTCATAATTAATTTTTTCGAGAAAGATGAAATGAGATTTTTATAAAATTTTAGAAAAGTGCATTTGGTTGTAAATAAAATATCCAAGGGTCTAATCATTGTAAATTTTGTAAAATTCTAAAAATTTAATTTTTCAACGTGCATCTTTTCAAATAGGATTTGCAGTTCTAAACATTTTTTGAAGTTTAATTCATCATTGTTGTATCCATCAGTTTTGTCCAAATTGATTTTTTAAAAATCAATAAATGCATTCAAAAGGGCGAATTTTTGTACAGTTTGTGTTCATCTTTTGCAAAGAAACTATGTGTCATTTTGCCTAGGATCGTGCATCCGTTCAGTAGCGTAAACAGCATATGTTTATTTACTTTTTCAAGTTTGGCAGCCCAAACATTGCATTTAACTTATCAGTATTTATTTTGTCCAGTAGCTTGGACTCATTTTTGGTCTATTAGTTTAAGCACTTTGTTTGGTCTTACAGTCTTTACCGCTTTATGTTATCTTTGTTTAGCATTTCAAATGTTGCATTTCCTTCTCTATTTTGATCATAAGTTTTGAAAAATTAAAATCCTTGTGTTATCATTTATAATTGTGTTTTGCATCCATAGTTCACTTACATCTGAACTTCGTTTTACCTAATTCCCTTTACTGGGATACGTAGGCAGTTCCTAGAGAGCATAATTGCATGTTTTTGTATATTCATTTGTTCATTTGTTTACATCCCACCACATTCTCATACTATGCATGTTTAGATGTTTTAGTTTGCATTAGTATTTGTTTTTACATTTAGGTGAGTCAAAATTTGGTGTTATCTACGTCTTTGTCTGAAATCTCTACGAGATTCCCGACAAAGAGGGGCAAACTGTAGACATCAAATTTTGACACACCATTTATTTTTCCAACATCGAGGTATGTCTTTTCATTTTTGGGGGTCAAACTCTAATTTTTCAAAAAAAGGGGGAAAAATTAACAATTTTGGGAGACAAAACAGTAATTTTCAGCTGTTAATATTTTTCATTAGTTTTGAGATTTTTAAATGTACATTTCTATACTTTTACACATGTTTTTCAAATTTTATAATTTTTTCGGGTTTAATTGATATTGTTCTGTACATTTTGTCAGTACAAGAATAAAATGATAATTTCACCTCGCAAATACCATTTTCGCTCATTTTTTAGTTCCAAATTTTGTTTTTCAGGTTTTTAAGCATTTTTCTGAATTTTTCTAATTTTTTCGAGAACGATTGCTATTTTTCTGTAAATACCGCGTTCAGGGGCAAAATAGTCATTTCGCACTCCGAACGCATTCTTTACCAATTTTTGAGTTCTAAATTCATTTTCTAGGATCTTAAGCTTATTTTAATTTTTAATAATTTTTCGAGACCAATAACTATTTTTCTGTGTATTTTGTTAGTATAAGGGAAAAATAGTCATTTCACACCCAAAAAGCCTTTCTGTCAAATTTTTGTGTTTCTAAACTTATTTTTAGGTTTTTGACCTATTCCTAATTTTTGGTAATTTTTTGGGACCATTTTCTATTTTTTCTGTAAATACTGTATTTATTGAGCAAAACAGTAATTTTGTATAGAAATATATTTTCTCGGCCAAATTTTGTTAGTAAATTTATTTATTTATTTATTTTTGCACGTTTTGGCTTTTCTCACTTTTTTAGTGTTTTAGAAAAATGGTGACATTTTATTTTATTTTTTTAGTTTTGGTTTTAGTTTTAATTTTAATTTTATCGAAAACTATTTTTAAGATGAAATTAAGATTTTATTACTAGGGGTATTTTAGTCATTTTTTACCAATTTCTTGGAGGACAAGACTAGCTTGCACTATAAAAGCTCATGTTGTGGAAAAGAAAAAAGGAGAAAAACCCAAAAACACACTCTTATCTCAAGAAAAAAGATAAAAAATACCTACTACCTCACCAAAAACACACACTCCATCCCCGGTTACTGATTCATTGTACGGTCACTGTTCATCTTCAAATTTGTCTGCAAGTTTTGAAAGGTTAGTTCTTAGTTTCTCTCTTTGTTTGATTCATTTTTTCTTCCATTTTTCTTATATGAATCTGATTATTTGTATTCATTTATTTGAAATTTTGGTTAAATGTGTTTGTTTTTGGGGTTTGAATCTTTCTGGTTTATGTTTTTTTTTTCTCTGAATTTGTTTTCCTTTTTTGAGATTTGGTTCTCTTCATTTTGTCTTCTGTTTCACCATGTCTTCTCCTCTTTTCTTCACTTTACCGTTTAATACTCTCACCACGTCTTCCTCCACCTTCTACCACCTGCTCAGCCTAAACTCTGCTACCCAAAACCCACAAGCAACAGAATCACCTCTTACCCAAACCAGTCTATCAACGGTAGTCAAATGGCCACCAGAAAAAAACAAACAAATCTGTCACCTTCCCCAATCTCTTTCATCAGCAACCTACAAATAGCAACATCAAAACCTCCCCTGATACCACCATAAACCACCATTGCTCAGCCCCACTACCCAAGCATTAACTATCAAATAACCCAAATTTCATCGAAGCCCTATCCAAATCACCTCCATTAGACGAACAACAAGTAGAGCTTGAAATCTCTACAGCCATTAAGACCACTGCTAGCCTTTTCCCCTCACCAAAATCATCAAAACAACAACCCACCAGTTTCTAAAACCGCATAGCCTCCAATCGGCCATTTCTCCACCAAGCAACAGCCCCAAAATCTCCACATACGTATAGATTACACACACACATCATACGTACATTCAATTACACACATCATATAGGCATTTCAATCACACACATCACAAATGCATGGTTAAAGCAAAAAATTCCAATTACACACCACTGCCTACAAAATCCAAAATTTAATCAACAATAGTAATACCAATCAATTATCAAATTACCAACCCCTTTCGTCACCAATACCACCGAAAACACAGACCATGGCAGCCCCAAAACAGCACCATAGCAGCACAAATCACAGCCTAAACCCCAAATCATAACCACAAACATCAGTAATCATGACCCCAGCAATTTCAACAACCATCGCACCATCAGACAACAACACAAACCAATCACAACAACCAACTATCTAAACCTGCAAAGAAAACAACAAAAACACCAGCAACAGTTCATTTATTACCCAAATCAGCCCTTAAGCCATCCAATATCTCACCTGAACAGCCCCCCAAACTTCCTAATTACACAAAATCAATCACTACGAACCACTCTCAAGCCTCCAATTTTGCCACAGCCTGCACCATTACCAATTCTCTTCCACCCTTGTAACCATAAACAACCACCACTACCATAAAGGTCACTTGCCCAGCCCAATCACGGACCACCACCATCTTCCACGTCGACCACCACCATATCTCCACCATTCACCATCGTCTCAACCATTCACCACTACCTTCATCAACAATACAGCCCCAATTTTTTCGTTTCATACCAGTAGCACCAAGCTAACCGATCCAAAGCCATCCACCTACAATAGTACCAGCCTCATCTCAAAGCCTAGTCACTTATTTCCCCCCAATTCCCTTGCTTCATCAGGCCTCCACCTGCAGAACCACCCCAAAATTGCAGCCCAGTTACTTCCAAATTCTCCAAATCAGTGACCAATCACCAGTTCAAGCCATCAAAGTCACCTTTGCCACACCACCAATTTTGCCATCGCTCAACTACCATCATGCACGAACATCAGCTCCAACAACTTTAAACAATCACAAACTGCCACTACACCTCATCTCTACCGTTCCAACAAAACCACCACAAACATAAACCCCAACCACTTGCACTCAAAATGCACCAGTAAGCCTCACCGAAACCTGTACGAAAGACAAAAAAAACTACCCACAAAGCCTTCCTCTGCCAATTATCATCAAAACCACCCCAAATAACACCCCTAAGTAGCCCACCTAGGCCCCAAATTTGCAGTCAGGCCACACCCAAAGTTACACCGCTCTCGGCTCAACCCCCTGAAACCCCACTAGCCTTCATTTGAACACCCCCCAAATCAGTCATCAAGCATCTCAATTTCGACTTCCAGGTCATCGTCGCACCACTACATGCTATTGTTCGAGAGCGAGAAAGGGTAGAGAAAACTAAGAGAGGGAAAAATGATAAAATCAGAAAAAGAGAGAGAGAGAGAGAGAGAGAGAGAGAGAGAGAGAGAGTGAGTGAGAAGCCAAGTGAGAGAGAAGGAAAAAGTCAGAGGAGAGGAAGAAGGAAACTGGAAAATCAGAGACAAAAGATTCAAAAGACAGATAGAGATGGGGCTTGGGGGGTTTTAGGTTGAGAGAAGAAACAGAAAGAGGGAGAGGAACTAGGAAATAGAAAAGAGAAGAAAGAAGAAGGTGAGAAAGAAATATAGAAGATGTTGAAGAAGAAAGATCTGAGATTTGTTTTAGAAAAACCAATTGGAAGAGTTTTAGTTTTTGGGAGGAGCATTTTTTTTTAGCATTCGTTTCTTTTGGTTATTGTTATTATTACTAATGTGTTTATGTTAATTTAGTCTTGTTTGCTTTAATAAACTGGATTAGTTTAGTTTAGTATCATTTTAGTTAATAATTTCATATTAGCCAAGTTTATTTAATTAATTTTGTTTTGAATTCAACTAACTATTTTAGTAATTGCATTAAAAGTGAATGTTTACCTCACAGCCCTAAGGTTTTCAAGTAATATTAATATGCCCCTTGATATCTTTTTGTATTTCTACATTTAAGTCCATGGTAATTTCGTATCGACCCCCTTGGTTTAGTTTTCTTTTAATTGAATCCTAATTGCTTGCAATTTTGTCTTGTACTTGCTAGAATTGACTATTTAACCCCAATTTTGCCTTAATTCTCAATTTTTCCCTTTGATTAGTTGAATTTTTAATTTTACCCCTTAAGTTTTATAGAAATTTAATTTTAGTCCTCTTAGTTGCTAAACTTTACAATTTACCCCAATTTGTCAAGATTTACATACTTTGTGCTTTACTCATTGATAATGTGATACATTGACGTATGTGTTCATTCTTTTAAGCATTGGTACCGGGTCTTTAAAAGATACCCCTATCACTTATTAATTTCTCTTTATGTACCCCAATGTGCCTCTATGTGATTTTTTATGCATTTTCTTTCTTTCTTATTTTACATGCTTTTTTGCGTATTTCAAATTTTATTATTTGGTGAATATTTTGTATTTAGTTAGTCAATGTAATAGTTAGGTTATATTCCTTATAGTTTTTACAAATATTAGTGTATTTAAATAGCAAGTGTAATAGATAGGTCATTTTTATTTTTTTCCCCTCAAATTGTTAGTTAAATCCCCTAGCATAATAGTTTGGCTTGTGTGCTTTTTCGTGCCAATGTGCTTATATGTTTTATCACTTTCCTAAGGGTTTTTTCTTCCGGGTATCCTACTTACGTGTTATGTGCTCCTATGTGCTCTTATATGTCTTTATATATTTATTTGCTTTCAATTTATGTTTTATTATTTTGATTTATGTTTTATTAGTTCTTATTATTCAGTCACCACACTAGTTCAATGCTAGTTGTGGTTTTATCATTTCCCCGCTAATCCAATACTAGTGGGAATCCCTAGAAATGGCTGGTCCAACGCTAGACCCTTAGAACATTTTAGTGCTAGGTGCACTCGTGTGCATTTTACATAATTTCACACACTATTCTCTTTTTAGTTTTTCATCATTTTGCATGATTTTTATATATGTATACAATCATCATTATTAACTATTTTTTTAGTATTGACAGTGCATGACACATAGGTTGCATTTTCACTTAGACTTTTAGGATATTTGTGTGATCCGACTAGAAATAGTCGTCTATTTACGTGGGAAATGGTGGATTGACAGGCCTTTTTCCCCTTCCCCCCATGAGTAGGAATATCAGCCACGAGTTATTAGTCCCTCGTACCCGTTATGTTGCATTCCCACTCTTTGTTCACATACTACCTATATTACTATTTGTCTTTATCTTTCGGCATTTCATTTTGCATCTATACTCGTGACTTGCTTGGGGTCTCGACTCGGGTTTCGCAATTAATGTGATAATCCCGACCAAGCCTCGACGGAACATTTTTTACCCTCCCGATTACTCATATTTAGATTTAAGATTTGTATTTATATAGACACATCCAAACGCGATAGAATTCGGGGGTTATTTTAGAAAAATTTGATTAAACCTCGCAACTAGCCTCGGTTAGGTGAAAAGGATGCCTTAGGCACAAATCTTTACCTTCTCTTTCTTCAAATGTGACTCTCAGATCCTTTTTTTCTCGTTTTTTCGTAGACCGGAGTAAAAAAAATAAGGTTTTAATATTTTTCTAAAATTTTTTATTTTTTTTTTGTTAAACGATTTTGGGTGACTTAGTACACCCTAACTCAATACCAAGTGGCGACTCCATTTTAAAATAAAACCCTTTTTCAAAATTAGTTGGCCAAAATTGTCATACTTTTAGTCCCGGCCTTATTTTCCTTTAAAATATCATTTTTCTTAAAATACACTTTTTCACTAAAAACTCGATTTTCATTACACACACACTTTTTTTCAAAACCTATCTTTTCGAAATGGGTCATCGGACCAGATCGCCTTTTTGGGGCGCTACAGTCAACGACCCCCCATGCTGTAGTGATTTTCAGACGCGACACCTCTATACCCCTTTTTATCCACCTTAGTATCTTTTTTATCCTTATCTAACTTAGTGGAAGTACAATTGGACTGCCTACTTGCCTTGAATTCTTTTACCAAATCTTTTAAATAATTCCCTTGCATATTCGGTTTGGTTTATAAAAATATCATTTTTCAATTGATGAATTTGAATACCAAGGAAACAATTTAATTCTCTTGTCATGCTCATTTCAAATTCATTTTATATCAAGCAAGAAAAATTTTTAAAAAGGGAGTCATTTGCAGTGCAAAATATGATATCATCAACATAAACTTGAACAATGAGAAATTCATTTGAGTTAGATTTTGTGAACAATGTGGTATCTACAATGTCTCTTTTAAAACCATTTTCAATCAAGAAGTTGCTCAACCTTTCACACCAAACTCTAGGAGCTTGTTTTAATCCATATAAGGCTTTGAAAAGTTTAAAGACATGATTTGAAAATTTTTCATGTTTAAATCTAGGAGGTTGTTCAACACAGACTTCTTGATCAATTAAGCCACTTAAAAAAGCATTTTTCACGTCCATTGAAAATAATTTAAAGCCTTTAAATCATGCATATGCAAGACGCATCCTTATAGATTCAAGCCTAGCAACCGGTTACAAGTTTCATCAAAATCTATTCTTTCTTCTTGAGCATAACCATTAGCTACTAACCTTACCTTATTTCATACAATTTCACCTTTATCATTCAACTTATTCCTAAAAAATCTATTTTATGCCTATTATCAAGTAATCTAATAATTTTTCTACTAAAGTCCATACCTTGCTTCTTTCAAATTGATTAAATTCCTCTTGTATGGCTACTATTCAAAAATCATCTTTCAAAGCATTTTCTACATTCTTAGGCTCAAGTTGGGATAGTAAAGCAAAATTATCTACTAAAAGTTTAGTAGAGGATCTAGTTTTAACCTTTTTGGAGGGATCGGCTATAATAAGCTCCTTTCGATGGCTTGATGCAAAGCTCCAAGTGTTGGATAGCTCCTTTAAAGTATCATCATCTTTCTTTTCATCAACTTTCTCTTCACTATGACTAGCTCCTTCCTTTGGTATATTTTTACCTTCTTGAATTGTGAGTTTCACCAACCTTTTTTAAACACCTAAATCATCATCTTCACAAACATCTTTTGGAACAATATCATGTAATTCACTAAATGTAACATGAACAATGTCTTCTACTACTAAGCTCCTTTTATTATATACTCTATAGGCTCTCTTGTCACTAGCATATCCAAAAAATATACCTTCATCCCTTTTCGTATCAAACTTGCCAAGGTTAGGTTATTAATTGAACTGATTGTGGTTGAGTGTTAATTTCTAATAATCATGGGTTGTTTATTCTTCTTCAGATTTATTTTCTTTGTACGATTCTAGTTTTACTAATTGGTATTAATTTAGTTTTGGAGTAGCTTTAATCTAGAATTTTTTGTTAGTCTTTTTCAATTTAATTGGAAGCCTTAGACAAATAAAAGTGAGTTGATAGGTGGCTAAATAATTAATTCTCATGGGAACGATCTCTACTCATTACTATATTACTTGTCATGATTATGTATACTTGCAGAAATTGAGCAACATGATTTTGGCGCTGTTGCTGGGGATTAAGTTTATTTAACATCATAATCAGTTCAATTTTGCTTGATTTAAGGTACAATTTTTTTATTTTCTATTTTACTTATTTTTTATTTTTGTTTACTTGAATAAGTGTGAGTTTGGGTATATGCACAACACTCGACGAGCAAACTAGCAACTTGAGGAGTACAAACCCGAAATCACCAAATATTTGAAAGAAATTAAGAACCCAAAGTAAGAAGAGGAAACACTTATGGCACATGAAGGTGAAGAGCGTCCAAGAACTCTCTTAGAGTTTTCAATGCCGGGAATGAATGGGGCTCAACAAGGAATCACAAGACTGGCAGCCAATACGAATAACTTTGAAATTAAATCATCTCTGATCCAAATGCTTCAAGCAACTGTGCAGTTTTATGACTTAGCTAATGAAGACCCTAATGCTCATATAGCTAATTTCTTGAAAATTTGTGATACGTTTAAAATGAATAGAGTGTCGGATGATGCAATTAAGCTAAGGCTCTTTCCATTCATATTGAGGGATATGGCTAAAGTTTGGCTCCAATCTTTACCGTCACAATCTATCACAACATGGGTGCAATTAACTCAAGCATTCCTAGCAAAGTATTTCCCTCTTGCCAAGACAATAATAATTATAAATAAGATCACCAATTTTCAGCAACAGGAGGGAAAGTCACTGTATGAAACATGGGAATGTTTCAAGGAGTTGGAAAGAAGCTGTTCACATCATAATCTTCCTAGAGAGTTGTTGATTCAAACTTTTTATAATGGAGTGAATACAATTACAAGAGAGACAATAGATGCCGCAGCTGGAGGTTCATTAATGAGAAAGACCACGGATGATGCACATGAGTTTCTCGAGAAGATGGCCAACAATAATTGTCTGTGGCCAACGAAAAGAGTAAGACAGATTAATTTAAAAGAGCAAAAGGGAGACCCAATGACCTCATTACAAGCTCAAGTTGCTAATTTAACTAGGCAACTTAACGATTTGAGAGTTTCTTCAAATTCTATTGCAGCTATTTAAGTGGGATGTGAGCTTTGTGGTGACATGGGACATAGTAGCAATGAATATGGTATTGAAAGTTTTCATCATATTGAACAAGTTAACTTTTTAGGGACTCAAGTGCAAGAAAAGTCGGTCAATAATCCTTACTCCAATATTTATAATTTGGAGTGGAGGAATCACTATAATTTTTTACGAAGTAATAACTATGGTAATTCAAATTTTAACAAAGCGAGACAACAAGGGCTACTGGGATTTGAATTGCCTCCTTATCAAGATAGGTTATAATCTTTTGAAGCCCAGATAGAGAAGTTAATGGAAGGATTGGGTGAGAAGATAACCAACCAAAATGAAAACCAAAAAAAGATGGAAGTGAAGTTCAATCAAGTAACGAAGAACCATGCCTCTTCCATTCACAATTTGGAGGTTCAGATTGGACAGCAAACTAATGCCATGTCTTTAAGGAATCTTGGAAGTCTCCCTAGCAACACTAAGGTGAACCCAAGGAGCAACTCAAGGAAATCACATTAAAGAGTGGAAAGGAGTTGTTACCACCTCAAGAAAAGCAAGAAAGAGGCAAAGAAGGAGTGTAGCTACGAGAGGAGGATAAAATGCAAGAAGAAGAAGAAAAGGCTCGAGTAAAGATGCTACCTCCTCTATATGTACCCAATGTGCCATTCCCTTAAAAATTGATGAAGCACCAACTTGATCAACGGTTTGCAAAGTTTTTAGAGAAGACTAATAAGTTTCAAATTAATATGCCACTTGCTGAAGTTTTAAAGGAGATTCCTCACTATACCAAATTTCTTAAGGACATAATCACAAACAAAAGAAGTTAGGATGATAATCAAACGGTTTCTTTGACCGAACATTGCAGCTCGATTATAACAAGCAAATTGCCAACTAAGTTTAAAGACCCAAGGAGTTTTACAATTCCATATGTAGTTGGTAATTTAGAATTTTCTAGATGTTTGTGTGATTTAGGTGCCAGTATTAACATGATGTCTTTATCTATTTTCAGGAATTTTGGGGAAGGAGATATCAAAAATAATTCCATGTTGCTGTAATTAGCAGATCATTCAGTTAAGAAACCATCTGGAAGAAGATAAAATTTTTGCAAAACTTTCTTTTTTGATCGACCCAACTGATTTGCCCAAAACAGAAGCTGACGATGATCCAACCTGTAAAGAAAAACCAGGACTTTTGGTGAGAACGGAAGCACCTAATCCTATATCCTCAGAAAAACCACATTCTTTAGAGTTCAAACCTCTACCTACTTTTATAAGGTATGTTCTTTTGAGACATGGAGATAACTTGCCTATCATTATCTCAAACAAACTCTCCATGGAGCAAGAGAAGAAGGTAATAAAGGTAATAAAAAAGAGGATCAAAGCTATGGGATGGCAAATATCAGATATTAGGGGGATTAGTCCCTCTTTCATTATGTATAAAATCAATTTTGAGGATGGAAGTCAAGCCATGGCTCAAAGACAAAGAAGGTTAAACCCCAATATGAAGGAGGTAGTCAAGAAGAAAATTATCAAGCTACTCGATACTAGTATCATATACCCTATATCTGACAATTCTTAGATAAGTCTAATATAATGTGTACCCAAAAAAGGAGGGATGATCGTGGTAGAGAATGAAGAATGGGAGATGATCTCAACAAGAACGATAACGGGATGGAGAATATGCATTTACTACCATAAGCTCAACTTGATTACAAGGGAGGATCACTTTTCCCTTTCGTTTATCGATCAAATGTTGGAGAAGATAGTGGATCATGCATACTATTGCTTCTTGATGGATACTTCGGATATAATCAAATTTTATTTTTCCCAATGAATCAAGAGAAGACCACATTCACATGTCTTATAGGTACCTTTTGCTTATAGACGCATGCCTTCTGGATTGTGCAATGCACTTGCTACTTTCTAAAGGTGCATGATGTCTATATTCTCTGACTTGATTGAGGACATAATGGAAGTTTTCATGGATAGATTTTTCAGTCTTTGGTGATTCTTTTGAGCTTTGTCTAGCCAACCTTGAGAAAGTTTTGAGAAGATGTGAAGAGACATGTTTGGTACTTCAATTGGCAGAAGTGCCATTTTATGGTAGAAGAAGGAATCGTTTTGGGGCACAAAATATCCAAAGAAGGAATAGAGATAGACCGAGCAAAGATTGAAGTCATAGAGAAACTTCCTCTCCTGACTTCTCTTAAGGGAGTTCGTGCTTTCTTGGGTCATTCTGGATTTTATTGACGGTTTATAAAGGATTTTTCTCTTATTGCTAGACCTCTTACTAATTTATTGAGCAAAGATGTCTCTTTCAATTTTGATGTTCCTTGCTTGTGTGCTTTTGACAGGTTGAAGAAGGCACTTGTGTTGGCACCAATAATTTCTTCTCTGGATTGGTCCCAACCATTTGAAATCATGTGTAATGCAAACAATCAAGCGGTGAGATGTGTGTTAGGACAGAAAAAGGATAAGAAAGTGCACGCCATCTACTACGCCAGTTGCACACTTTCACGAGCTCAAATGAACTACACTACAACTGAAAAGGAGATGTTGGCAGTAGTCTTTGCAATAGATAAGTTTTGTTCCTATCTACTCGGTTCGAAGGTGATCATTTATACAGATTATGCGGCTCTACGACACCTTTTTGCCAAGCAAGATGCGAAGCCTAGGCTAATTCGATGGATATTGCTTCTTCAAAACTTTGATATCGAAATTAGAGATAAAAAGGGCTTAGAGAATGTAGTGGTAGACCATCTTTCTCGATTGGAAGGGATAGTTGAAGGTAGTGTAGAAGAGATAAAAATTAATAAAAAATTTCCTAATGAGTCTCTCATACGAGTTCGTGAAATTTGTGCACCATGGTATGCTAATGTGGTCAATTTTTCTTGCTTGTGGCATAATTTCTATTGAATTCTCTTACCCACAAGGAAAAAGATTTTTGTCCGAGGCCAAACACTATCTACGGGAGAATCTTTTTCTCTATAAATTTGTGGAGATGGACTGATTCGAAGATGTGTACCTGTAAAGGAGACATTTGAGATTCTTACTCATTGTCATAGTTCATCGTATGTTGGTCATTTTGGAGCAAATAGAATAGCTGAGCGTGTTTTGAAAAATGAGTTTTATTGGCCTACGTTATTCCAAGATATTAGAAAATTTGTTAGTCACTGTGATCGTTATCAAAGATCGAAAAATATTTCAAAGAGGAATGAGATGCCTCTTACTAATACACAAGAGGTGAAAATTTTTTGTGTATAGAGAATTGATTTCGTGGGACCGATTCCATCATCTTATGGAAGCAAGTACATCTTAGTGGGCATTGACTATGTATCTAAATGGGTGGAGGCAATAGCTTTTACAACAAATGAGGCTAAGGTGGCGGTCCAATTTCTCAAGAAACTCTTTGCAAAATTTGGAGTTCCCCGTGCAATTATTAGTGATGGTGGCACACTTTTTTGCAACTGACAATTTGAATCTCTCCTCAAGAAATATGGAGTGCATCACAAGATAGCTATACCATACCATCCCCAAACAAGCGGTCAAGTGGAGGTCTCAAATAGGGAATTAAAAAGAATCTTGGAGAAGATGGTGAATGGAGCAAGAATAGATTGGGCTAATAAGTTGGATGATGCTTTGTAGGCATATAGGACAGCTTTTAAAACACATATTGGAATGTCTCTATATAGGTTAATCTTTGAGAAAGCATGTCATCTACCAGTTGAGTTGGAACATCGTGCATATTGGGCAATCAAGATTCTAAATTTTGATATGAAAGTAGCTGGTAAGAAGCAGTCATTGCACTTAACAAGTTGGATGAAATTTGACATTTGGCTTATGAGAATGCTAAGCTTTATAAGGAGAAAACCAAGAGATGGCATGATGCTCACATTGTTCCCAAGAAGTTCAAGGAAGGAGATTTTGTTTTGTTGTTCAGTTTAAGATTGAGATTATTTCTTGGAAAGCTTAAATCTAGGTGGAGTGGACCATTCAAAGCGACAAAAGTATTTAGTCATGGTGCTTTGGACTTGGAGAATTCCAAGGGAGAGCTATTTAAAGCAAATGGGCATCATTGCAAGCCATGTTTAGGGAAACTCGTGGATCACCATAGGGAAATTGTTTCTCTTCTTTCTCTCACTTAGCTAATGGCATAGCAAAAGTCAAGCTAATGACTTTAAACAAATACTTCTTGGGAGGCAACCCAAGCTATCTTCTTTATTTACAAGTTTTCCTTTGATATTATTTAAATTATATTTATTATTTTGGACATTAATTTTAATTGGTTTTTGGTCTTACTTTTGTAGGCTCCAAGCCCTTTGCTTTTAAGAAAAGAAGTTTGCATGCTTTTTTTTAATAAAAAAAAGGTGGCGTGTATTAGTTTTTGTTTTGGTCGAACTAGGCCAGATCGACCGAAACAGATTATTTTTTAACTTGTTGAAGTGGCCAAATGGTTACTTGTCTGGCCCACATCCACCAACTCACCCTAGCTCTTTTGCCCTGTTTTTCTTTCATTTTTCTTCCCTCCTTATTTTCTTCTTAGCCGCCGCCCACCCTCCCCTTACAACGCCTCTCTCTAACTCTCTTCCTGCATCAAATTTCCTCCCAAATATTTCAACCCATTCTAACCTCTTGTAGCACCATGCCACCAAGATAAAAAGCAAAGGCATCTGAGGCATCCTCTAGGAAGGGGAAGGAATCATTGTCTTCAATGGAGGTCAAAGATATTTCCTCCCAGTATGGTGTCTCATTCCCCATTTACACCCAAGAGGAGGGTGACAGGTATCTTTCTTTGACCAAGAGACACTTTGCTCTTCCTATATGTTTAAATTTTGATGTTTTGAAGAAGCTTGAACTTGAAGAGAAAATAGAGGAATTTTGTGGAAGGTTGGGACTTAAGAAATTTGTGAAAAATTCTCATTATACTTGCAGGGATTTAACTCTTGAATTTATACCACTCTTGAATTTGATCAAGGCAATAACAAAGTGTAAGAATGTAGAATACTTGGTCAAAATGTTGTTATTGATTATGATCTTATGTTTCAAGTTTTTGGGTTTCCTGAGAGTGATATTTCTAAGCCTAGTGAGGATTTTTCTTATGCTTTGTGTTGGAAGAATTTGATGGGTAAATCGATTTTTGATCCTCATAATTCCCCAAATGGCATTATTCAAGATCATGCCACTCTTATTTTTCATAAATTCCTTTGTCATTCAATTCTTGGGAAGCAAAGGGGCAACAAAGTTGTTGCTCAAGATTTGTATTTGTTGAATTGTTTGTAGGGTCCGAAACAACAAGTCTCGATCATGCCAATTATTTTTCAAAATTTCATCTATGTGCGTCAACATCACAAATGCACAATTGTATTGAGGCAAGTCACTAGATTGGCCATTCATTTGGGCATTTTGGACACTGAGGTGTCAACTTTGAAGGGGTATGAGAGCCTTTATTTGGACGTGGAAGCATTGAGATGCGCAAAAATTATTTAGCCTGGTATGCATCTTAAACTTGCTCTATATAGACAATGTTATAAGACCCATTTGGCTACCAAAGCAAGTGGTTCTTTGAGACAGAATGTTGTTTCAGACAATGAGGAGGGTGAACAAGATGTTGCGATGGTGGAGCCACTCAAGACCATGATAGTTGAATCTCAACAAAGGGGGAGTGCTTAAGGTGGGAAAGGGAAGGCGAAGATGCATGCTTAATCAAATGAAGATAAGAAGGCCGGATGGAGACAAGTTTTGCACCAACTTGATGATATGGAAGTAATGAACTGCACTATGAGTGATCAATTGACTTCCATGACGGATGTTAATAGGAGGATTGTGACCCAACTTGATTCAATTGATCGCCATTTGTCGGATGTAGAGAGTGGCTAAAAGTACCACAACTTCAAATTGTTGAATTATATTGAATTCTCGGGTCTCCATGTGCCGTCTCCACCACCTCCACCTCCATGAGCTAGGGGAATATTGTTTTTCTTACTTTCTATTTTTTGTGCTTTATTTTGTAATTGTGTTTAGGTATTTTGTGGACAATGTCTATTTGTGTTACTTGTGTCTTTGTTCCTCCCATTGAGGACATTGTGAGAAATTAAGTGTGAGCGGAGGAACTAGTAGAATGATTTGTTGAAGTATTTTTTTTTGTGTTACATTTTTGTGCAATTAATAGTTGTTAGTATCTTGTGTCTTATGTTTAGTGTTATGCTTGTGGTTTTATGGCTTTACAGCAGGCTGGTTTAAATTTGTGTGCTTGACTTGTTATTGAGTAGATGAACATGATCATTTGGGTGGAAACATGAAGATTGAATTTCTTCATTAGGTTGAAGTATCTATCACTAGCACGTTAATTGGATAAAGTTTTTTAGCTTGAGAACTATGAGTAGTAGTAACATGATGAATACACATAATTGGTATATTTGTTCTTTAGTATTAGAATCTTCATTACGTTTTTCTTAGTTTTTTTAGTTACATTGTATTGCGAAAGAATTTGGTTTGTGGAAGAACATGTTGAAGTCAAGCTTGTGAGGATGTATTTGAGTTATAAGATTGAGGGTGCTCAATGAAACAAAAAATCAAAAAAAATTGAAAAAAAAGGTGAATGCGCAAAGATCATAAAAGTTAAATTATTCCGTTGATTTTAACCTTTAGAAATATGGGTTGAAATTATTAATAGTGCTAGTAACCACTTAAGATTGTGATTTGACTAAGTAATCGAGCCATTTTATGAGTCCCATGTTAGTGATTTGCGTAAAAAGGTTGAATGACATCTTAAGTAAGGTTAATTTTGCATAGGGTGGTATGGAGCGTAAAACGCACCCACGAACCAAAAAAATAGAGAGAGAAAAGAAAAAAAAAACTGACACCCTAAAGCTTCATGTGTGATTCCTTTCTTGTAGGGCTTTGATGGTTCTTTTACAATTTAAATTGTTCTGACAATACTTGGTAATTCTTAGACTAAGGTGGATTGAAGCAATACTTCTTATTGTCTTTGATTTTTGTGTCAATTTTGTGTGATTATCCTTGTTGATGACTATTCCTTGCTCTCGAACTACTTGACATTGAGTTTTGGAAAAAATTTAAGTGATAGATGCTTTGGCTTAACTAAAAGAATTTGGTTGGATTATTGAAATCTGAATGATAATGCTAGTTTGCTTAAGGACAAGCAAAAGTCCAAGTGTGGGGGTTTTTTATGTGTACCCAATTTATAGGTGTTTAGAGAGTAATTTGTGTGGTTTCAATTAGAAAAATTTAGTCTTTTTGGAATACTTTTATTTGATGAAAGTATTTTTAAAAAAATGGAACCAATTTGTATTGTTTTTGGCAGGTAGAAGTGAAGAAAATTGGATGAAATTAAAAGAGCCAAGAAGGAACAAATGCAATCAAAGTTCTAGCATTCTGTTTCGGGCGAACCAAATCTGGTTTGATCAAAACAAAATGCTGGAACTTTGACTGCATTTGTTCCTCGATCGAAACAATAGTTGCGAGTTTAGCGATTTCTTTCCTTTTTCAACTCAAAGACTTGATTTTCTAGAAGCCTAAGTACTCATAAATATGGAAAAACACGAAAATATAAAAGAGAAGCGACGACAACCCTAGAAAGACACCCTACAATACAAGAATCATCAAGGAAGAGATCAAGAAGAAGATTAAGACTCAAGATTGCCGATTTTACTCTTCTCTTTCTCTTTCCTTTATGAATTCTTCAGTCTTTATAGATTATATTGTTTTGGATTGTAAGACTATGAGCGGCTAAATTTGTTATTAGGGATTAATACTCTAAACATGGTGTTCTTTTGATTAATCTATATATGAGCCATGCTTTTATTATATGATGCTTGTTATTCTTAATGCTTAATCATGCTTGGTCACCATGGTTATGATTTATGTTATGCTGCGCATTGAGAGATGGTAGCATAATAGATCTACAATCATCAATCTAGTTACTTATTGGCAAGAGATTGTGATAAGTAATTAGATATCCATAGGAGTTGCTTATATTAGCCTTATTAGGTTGATTGTCTAATTGGTTAACGCCATGAGAGTGGATTAATTTGCTTTTCAAGTGATCAAACTAATGTTTAGTGATTAAATGTCAAGACAGTTTAATTGATGCCTTTGGAAAACTCGGGTCATAATAAAGCATTGGTAATTTATAGGTTAATTAATTGAACTGATTGTGGTGTTTTTTTATTTATTGGCAAAACCCCTAGATGGGGAGGGGGGATGCCAGTCCCAAATTTTATTAAAATAAAAAACCAGGATTACAAGCGTTGGAGGGGGGCTAGGCTTGACTTGTAGCTGAGTGGATACCAGTATTCTATTAGATATGGTACGTTTTGTGATGAGCCATGCAACACTTTCAACTTCGTTTTAGGGATATGTTGTGGAAACCGCCTTTTACACACTCAACCATGTTCCATCAAAAGCTGTTGATACCGTTTTATGAGATATTATTCGATAAGGAACCAGTTCTTAGTCACTTAAAAATTTGGGTTATTCTACTTATGTAAAGCAAATCACATCAGACAAGTTTGAAGCTAAATCTGACAAATGTTTGTTTGTGAAGTATCCTTAAAAAATCGATGATACTATTTCTACAATCCTCTTGAGCAAAAAGTGTTTGTCTCATGGCATACTATCTTTCTAGAAAAAGAGTTTGTTCTTGAGAGAAGTTGTAGAAGTAAAGTAGAGCTTGAAAAGATTAACTATGAACTGATCAACAATTAGAACTTGGATTATGATGCATGTTGATGAGGCGCATACGAAAGCTCAAGTTATACAAGATCTTCATAGATATAGTAGAATACATCATGCTCCCAAGAAATATGAATTTCTCATCAGTGAGAGCAATAATGTATTAGTCATGGATAATGACGATTCTACTAGTTATGAGGAGGCTATATTTAAGTAGGCACATCCTATGTGTATGCTAAATTTTAAAAAATAATGTCAAAATTGCAATTTTACCAAATTATCGTACGAGGAAATGTTTTATTTATCATTATTTGAAAAGAAAGATGAGGGAACTATAGGTAATGAGCAATTAAAACTTCATTCTTAATGTCAATTTTAGCAAAGCATAAAATGACACAAAAAATAAAAAAAAAATTTTCACCAAACATCCCTCCCCCACTATATTAAAAGTAAGGTAAGATAAGATAAGATAGATAATGCTTATGCACACCCTATGTTTGTACAAGCAAGTTTTTTTATTTTTAAAATGTAAAAATTAGTTTTAGAGTTAGAAGTTTACAAATTTTTTTATTTCTTTTTTTTGAAAAAAACAAAACTAAACTGGTAAATGTGGTTGGTTATTACACTCAAAGGTAGTTAAAAATCTTAAACATATGAATTTTTATTGACAGATAAGGAGACGTGCTACGTATCAAGCGATGTAGCTACCGACAACCGGACAGGAGGGCGGGGGACTACAAGTTCAGCTGGTAGTACAGTTGACGGTTTTCACAATAAAGTCAGCATCAAACTAGCGTGAGGGACGTGTATACTTTGTCGGCAGAACAGAAAATCGGCACGTGTCACTGGTGATGAAGCAAGTTTGATCTCGTCGAGCCACGTACAAATGATAACAAGTTGGCATTTAACAGGCCCCCAGCTGAATGATATGCTAGGATGCCGTGTGCCGTCTGAGTTGGCTATCTTGGATATGGATATTGACCTCTAGATCTTTACAAAAGGATAAGTTGGCCAGGGCGTGTCGGATGCTTGTGATTTACGTGTCAGTAGGTGTTGGCACGATATACGTGTTGCATTTCAAAAATGAAGTATTTGTCAAATTATTTGGCACTTATATTTTTCCTGGAAATTCAAATTACCAAAAGTGAAAAAGAAATTAGTTGGATGATGGTGAAATATATTTTAGGAAGCACACAAATCTGACATTACACCGAACGAGCCATTATGTTTATAAATACTTGGATTAGATCATATTTATTTTAAAAATTCTAATAAAGCCTTTCTTTTAAACCAAACTAATGATTATGCCGGACTATGTGTCTTTTATTAAAAAAATATATATGATGAGGTAATTTTTAATTAGTTACCAAATTTATAAACGGTTCTCATAGTTCTTTGAAACAGTTTATTAATAGAGGGGAAATCATCAGGCTAATAGTAATTTTGACACTCTCCTGGTGAAGAAGTTTTTCTTATTAGGTTTATGCGTCAATGTTGATGGTTATTGATTTTAAAAAGAGAAATCATCAAACTATTCGATACTCGGCCTCAAAAGATAATTAGGAATTGTGACACGCATTATGTATGTATTTTTTATTTAAAAATATAAATATAATTTAATCAGATAATGTAGAGGTAGCTTTTAGTTATTCATTTATTTATGATTAGTGACTTTATTGTTGGTAATTACATGATTGAAAAGGGGGGGACTACCAAACTAATGGGGACTCTTCATAGTAGAAGAAGTAGGATAATTCTTTAATTATTTAATAATTTACATGCATAAAGAAATACATGCTCGAAGTATATATCTTTTTAATTGCGGAAATTGCGCGTCACATCCGTGGAGTTTGGTAGATGCTTGAAGAATTAACAATCTCTAAAAGAAGAAGTAGAGAAAAGTTTACAATTTAACAGTAAAGAAAAATTTACAATCTAACAGTTAAGGTACCCTTTTTTTGCCTCTACAATACTAAGAAGATCATGCAAATAACTTAGATTAAAAATTAAATCCATTTGAACTATTGATGCATCCTGCCAAATGCCAATATAGTAACAACTTGAGTAAATTTATAATGATTTTTATGTGTTTTGTTTTTAGGTTACACAAAAACCTCAACGAAATGATTTTAACAGAAAGAATGATTGTAATTTCAGTATCAACGCCATGAATAATGTAGAAAGGGGTGGTCACTCAAATTGCGATATATAGATAAATACCAAAACTAATGTAAAGCTAATAAGGAAAATTATTTTAAATTCAAAATTCTTAGAAAAGGCTTTTGTATCTATGAGAATTATTCTCTTTTGTAAAAACTAAAACATTTTGACATAAAAATGGTACATAAGATTATATTGGGCTTATAAGAGGACGCATGATTAGATTATTAATCATATGCCATCCCATGCTTGATTGCATTTTACGCATGGAATTAACCATTACCACTATCGAACAACACCACAACAACTGTCACCGCTATCATTTAAACTAACTATCTAACAATGTGTTTTAATACCCTTACTAAACAAAAAAAATATCATAATTTTAGAAATATTTGGATTAGTAAAATTCAACTTCGATCTCCAACTAAATACACAAAGATTATTTTTTAAAATATCATTTTAAACTTAGTATCAACTAAATAGTGCATAATGGGAATGAATAAAGGGTCGAACGGTTAGAGTTTTATAACTCCACCTCAGAGGTCGAGGGTTCAAATTTCACCAATGCCAAATTTTTCCTTCCCCATGTAATAGTATAGGTTTATTAAAAAAAATAGTGTATAATTAACACTATTAATCTATTAATAACTTATCACAAAATTTATAGTTCGAGGAATCATTTCATCACACTGTCCATAAACCAAATGGGCTTAAAAGGAAAATGAAGTAAAATATTTTACGTTTATTTTTTTTCACCTTTACTTCTTTCCAAAGAAAAAGAGGATGACACCTCGTCACTTGGACATCAATCTCTTTCGACACAATAACAATTCCTCCTGATGGGCCTTGATGGAACTATAATTGATACAATAAAGAAAAGGGAGAACGTGTGGAACATTATTATCCACGTATTATTTGCTTAAATAATATTAGCAAAAGTGTACCCTGGCTAAAGCCTAAAAGGACGCTAAGTTTGTCTCCAGGGAAGATTGATAAATAGAAAAGACAAATGATATTGAGTCCATATCAAAGATTGTGAAAAAATCATCGTAAACTAGTCATAGTGCTTTCACCGGTAAGAAGAAACTAAGTCTCCTAATTCAGTTATTCCCTCCCTCTAAAACTCTTTTTGTAATAGGATATAAATTTAAAAATAAAAAAGAACTAAGGAACTAAAGAACTGTTTGGCTCAAATTCCTCAATTATTTTTTTTTCTCAATTACTATTATTATGAATATTATTACTATGAATATGAGTTTTAATGATTCCTCTTAACATGTTTGTTTAATAATGAAATATGTATCATTCTTCTAAAATGGTTAATAGTTTGATATAATAGTATTTTGATGAAATGATAAAGATTCCAATTAATCACTTTCATTCTCATTGAAGGATAGTAATAGGCGTTTTTTAAGCATCAACAGTGGCCCTTAAACCAAGCACCCCCTAACATTTATGATAAAAATGCCAATGTGCCTTCCAATTTTTTTTTCATTTGTTTGCTTTATTAATGAAATCTACAAATAACTATTTATTGTTCGATTACCATTTGATGAGTGGAATAGTAATAATTAGTAATGTGGGAAGACATGTAACAACATGAGCATCCAATACACACGAAGACTGCTAATTAATTTTGTTAATCTAGGTGGTAATTTGCTGAAATTCAGTAACGTCGTGAGTGTTGCCACTATTAATTAAGATTTGTATGGACAAACACGTTTCTTGAATAATATTTGGGGTTAATTTCAGTAAATTCCCATTAATTACTACCCAGTACACTTTTGTCCCCTTAAAAATTTTATAGACACTTTGCCCCCAAAAGTCCATTATAAGGTAGAGAAAATTTAATTCTATTCGTTGTGTTGGTGAAATGACCAATATACCACCTATCAAAATTTATGTGGTTTAAAAATTTTGTGGTTGTAATAAATGGTTTAAAAAATTACTTTACAAATTTATGTGTATCATTAATATATTGCTTATTAAAAACATTTTAAAAAAATTATATTGTACTATGAGAATTGATTAGAACATTCTAAAAATTTTCTTCTCAAGTTTTTAATCCTCCATCAAGTGTATAACGACAAGATTTTTCTACATCTACATTTGAGATTTTTTTTTTTCAAATGCATCGCTTGAGCTAGAACTATTTAAAATAGGGATGACTTCACATACCTCCCCTAAAGTTTGCCATAATTACACTCACCTCCTTTCAGGTTTTGAAACTTACACTTACACCTCCTGTATTTATATTTTTAATAACAAAACAAGTCTATTTTGATAATGTAACTCAAAAATATCAACCAAACACCTTAAAATTAATTGCTTTTAAAAAAATAAAAAATATTAAAAATTTTAGTTAATTAGTCAAAAAAAAAGTCAAAAGTACTTATATTCTTACATCAAATTTTCAACCTCCACCAAATATTAGTTCTTCAAAACTTAGTTATCTGACTGATTTAAATGAATTTACTTTATCTATTAAAATTTTACAAACAAATATATTAATAAGAAAGAGATGACCAATTTAAAAGCAATTGAGCATATTTTAAAGTGTTTGGTTATTGTTTTTTGTTACATTATCAAAATGGACTTGTTTTGTTATACAAAATATAAATACAGGGGGTGTAAGTGTAATTTTCAAACTTAAGGGGAGGTGAATGTAATTATGACAAACCTTAGGGGAGGTATGTGAAATTATCCCAAAAATGTGTTCCACATTACAATGAAAGTATGAGGTAACTGAAGAAGATAAGAGAAAATGAAATGTAGTTTTCAAACTCTAAATTTGTCGAATAAATGCATAAATGACCATTAAATGAGAGGCAATTTCCATTAAAATTATCAACAATGAAATGAGGGTCCAATAAAAAGTAGTCTATATAAGCCTATCAATAATCTAGGATACGATTTTTTCCAATAAATAAAACTTGAAATATACAAGTTGAGAAAATGCAAGTTGAAATATACAAGTTGAGAATGAAAATTTAATAATATTTATAGTCAAATTGAGAAAATGCATGCAAAATTTAATAAAGAAAAAGAAAAATTAGAATAATGCAAAATGTTCTTTAGTAAAAAATAGTATTTTTAACACTTAAACATTGAATGCAAGGCATAATGATCATTTCATCAATAAAATGGGTGGAATTATCTTTTCCCTTTGCCCTATAATCAGCTTAGGGGGCAAAGTGCCTATAAAAATATTTAAGGGAGGCAAACTGCAACAGGGGTAATACTTGATGGTGGTTTGTTGTACTTAACCCTAATATTTGAGAAGATTCTACAAACACAGTTTTCAACCGTTTTCTTATATTCTCAAAATAGTAATATTATTCATATAATATTTGAAAAGTACAATCCAAATGACACAAAAACTTGATGCTGCTGTTTATACGTTATAAATTACTTCATGTGGGAATGGTTACATATCAACCATTTTAGGCTATTTAAGATGGCCTCTAATATATACTAGTGTTTGAAGCCACTGCTTAAAAGAAAGAAAAATAATAATATGAAAATTAGGAATAACGTGGGTAGTGTGGTTCAAATTGTAGCAGTTATGACAAATTTTGCTACGTTCTTATAATATTGGTGGTGATTATGATATATATTGCTATAATTCTATGAAATTTCAAAATGTCACAAGAAAGTTAACATCAAATGTAGTAGTGCCATAATAACAATAATATTAAATATTCAGATTAAATATGTTACAACAAGACCCAAGAGATGAAGGTTATTTATTTATCTAAAATAAAAGATGGTTTATCCTAAAAACAAATTCATAAAACTTGAAATAAAAATTAATAATAAAAATTTATATGTTCATATTTTTGATACACACACTACTCAATTGATTTATTCTAAATTGTATGACCTTTTCATTTCATTTAAAATATTCCTGCACTATAGGATCTTCAGTTTAATGTTAAAACTTAAGTTCTTTTTAGTCGTTTAATATAATAAAAAAAATAGAGTTTATGCATTACAAAAGCAAGTGTATAAATCTTCTTTTTAAAATTTACGACCAAACAAAAACGTTGAATTTCATAATATGTGAGAACAAAAGCTTAGTTAGACCAAAAAGTAGGTTTGAGATCCTTCCTGTCTTTGTGGGTAGTTGCGTTTTGTTCTTTTAGGGCGTGAGCCGCATTACGAAGATGGAAAATAAATACTATGGAAAAGACAAGTAGGAATGATATCTAAAAGACAATATACTAGACATTTAACTCTAACAACAAGAAGCCATACATACCATTTTAAATCGTTCCAACTTCCAACTCTTGTTTAACTGTTCAAGAATTGAAGATAACCTTTTGCATGTTGAGACTTGTCAGTGCATTCATTGACGTTAATGCTGATAATCAGGATTAGTAGTTTATAAAATTTTGCCTCTAACTCGTTAACTTCATTGCTCCTCGTAAATCTCACTTCACAACAACTTTTTTTTTTGGGTTAAATCTGAGTGTTTTTTTTTTTATTGGTTTGAATAGATGGAAAACTAAGGAGCCGTTTGGTTTAAATTCTTCAATCACTATCACTATGAATACTATTAATACAACTATAAGTATGGGTTTTGATAATTCCCCGAATATGTTTAGTTTATTAATAGAATGGGTATCATTATTTCCAAAAGGTTAATAAGCTTGATAGAGTAGTATTTTAAGAGGAATTATAGATCCAAATTAATTACTTTCATTCCTATTGAAGGATAGTGATAGTTGTTTTTTAAATATCAACAATAGGTGTCATTATTATTGATATCCATTCCCCCTCTTGATTTTCGTAAACCAAACATCGCCTAAGTAGAAATACAAGAAATTATAGTAATCGAAACTGAAAACCACTTTCATGTATATGTTTAGTTGATAGCCAAACAATTGAGAGAAACACGCACTCAGTAATTAATAAAATTCATTTTGTAACTGAACTTTTTCCACAAAGGGAAACAAAAATGCTAGAAAATTTTACAATTTTCCTTTAATTTGAAAACACACCACAAAAGAAAACTATTTTCTCTATCTTTCTCACATTTTTTTGATGCAACCAAACAATATAATTCGGAATTTACAAAGTGGATATAGCACAGTAAGTCCTTGTCAATATCAATCGATATCAACTAGTTTATGTAGAGGGAAATCACTTTGGTTGTATTCTCCTTTCTTTATTAATTATTCTGTTTAAGAAAATTATATTTAAGATAAGTGTAATAGTTAAATACAATAAGTTTTTTTTATCTCTCTTATTTTCCTTTTTCTTATTAAGCTACTAGTTAGTTTGATGATGTATTTTAAATGAAAATAAAAAATTTAAACTAAGCTGATGCTAGATTTAATTATGTGACACTTGTCAAATATATAAACCAGTGCAAGTTAATGGGAGTATGAGTTTTGACTTAATGACATTGTCATATCTTTATTTACTATTTTTGGCATCTTAAGTACTTTCATTTTAATGGGTTATTAAACAGTATTTATTTGTCATTTTTATCATCATTTTTCAAGTAAAAATATAAAAAGAGTTGTTAGGATTTAAGAAAAAACTATGGAAGAAAATAAAGAAGGGAACAAAAAGGAAAATCAATAAAGAATAAAAAGAAAAAGAAAATAAAAAAGGGAAGAAGAGATAAAGGTTCAAGTCGTTTTTCTCTTCGTGGCCCAATCTGCCTAAAGGAGTGTTGCCTAGAAGCTCCTAGGTCAAGTCGAATCCTATGAATAAGAGGGATTCTCAGGCAAATTTGTTGAAGTATTGCCAAAAAAAGAAAATTCGGCATTTATAGGTGTTAGAAAAAATTTTTTGGCATCTAAACGCGGCGTTAAAATTTTTTTTTTAAATTTGTCATGCGCCGCGTTTCCCAAACGCGGTGCATGAATAGTAGCCGCGTTTGGAAAACTTGGCGGTACTGTTCATGTACTTTTTTTACTGTTTACTTTTTTTTTATATTTTTTTCAGAATAGGTAAGTGTTTAAGGTTTTTTGGATTATTGTTTAGGTAGATTTATAGGATTTAAGTAAAAGTAATCGAGATAGTTCAATATTTGAATTGAAGAATTTTAGATTTAAAAATAATAAAGCTATAAATATCAAATTTTGATATACCACTAAATTTTCTAATATTCTTGTGGGTCATTTTTTATTTTTCGAATGCGAAATCTAGTTTTTAGAGAAAGTGTGCAAAAGTCTTCTGGTAAAATTGTAATTTCAGCACGTAAATACCTTTTTGGTCAATTTTTGATTTTTAAATTCATATTTTATACCCTTGTACAAATTTTTAAATTTTGTAATTTTTTTAGATGAACTACTATTTTTTTGTGTACCACGTCAATTCAAGGGCAAAATAGTTATTTTCAATTTTTTTTAGAATCTTAAATTCATATTTCATAATTTTAAGCACAATTTATATTTGTGATAATTTTTCAGGTACAAAAAAAATAACGATTTTGCCTCAGATATGTATGCATTATAGAAAAAATAGTTTTTGAACCCGAAAAATTATCACAAATTTAGAATATATGTAAAAGTATGAAATATGAGTTTGGGAATTCAAAAATAGCCAAAAAAAGGTATTCAAAAATTGAAATGATTATTTTGTCCTTGAACTGACGTAATACCTTAGAAAAATAGTGATTCATCTAGAAAAATTTCAAAATTTAGAAATTTGTACGATGGTATAAATATGAATTTAAAAATAAAAAATTGACAAAAAATATATTTACGTGCTGAAATTACAATTTTCCGGAAGACTTTTGCACACTTTCTCTAAAAACCAAATTTCACATTCTGAAAAATAAAAAATGGCTCACAAGATATTAGAAAATTTAGTGGTATATCAAAATTTGGTGTTTATAGCTTTATTATTTTTAAATCTAAAATTTTTCAATTCAAATATTGAATTACCTTGATTACTTTTACTTAAATCTTATAAATCTATCTAAACAATAATACAAAAAATCTTAAACACTTACCTATTCTGTAAAAAAAAAAAAAAAAAGAGTGAACAGTAAAAAAGTACGTGAACAGTACCGCCACGTTTCCCAAACGCGGCTACTGTTCATGCGCTGTGTTTGAAAAACGCGGAGCTTGACAAATTAAAAAAAAAAAATTCAACGCCACGTTTCCTAAACGTGGCGCCTTTAGATGCCAAAAATTTTTTTCTGACACCTATAAATGTCGAATTTTCTTTTTTTGGGCAATATTTCAACAAATTTGCCGGATTCTCAAATATCTATTTGAAAGAAGAGATGAATAGATAGGGCGAAGCCAACTAAAGGAAGAAAAATAGAAGAAAGAGAGTACTCAAATAGTACTTTCGACTTATAGGGATATGAGTGGCACAAATAAAATGCTAAAGTAAAAATCAAAGTATAACTTAAGGAGTAAACAGTAATCCTTAAAATAAGAAACTTATTACTTTTTACAATAAAATAGGGAAGAGATGAATAAAGTCAATGCTTCCTTTCCCTTTGCTAAAAACGCCTAAAAATGACAACTTGGTTCAAAATAACTAACTTTATTTTGAGATTTCCTTTCTCGGAAACTGTCAACTGCACAAAAACAAGGCTCATGCACCGGAGCACATGACCAAATCCAAAATCTCTGTCAAAATTTACAGATTCAAAATCCTATTCTCTTAAAAAGAAAAAAGAAAAAATGGATAAAACGAAAAAGCCGAATAATCTCTCCCAACCCCACTTATCACAACAACTTGACAAATCTCGCTGTTTCATGCACTGTCACCAGATATTTTCTTCCTTTTCCTCTTTACAGAAGATACCATCTAGCCGTGTTTGCGCAACTCTGTTTCCCCTCAACCACCCGTTATGTAGACTCGTCCTCCCGTCTTACTCACTCCCAACGGTTACTTTTCTTGCATTCAATGCCTATTAACCGCTAGCCCCCACCCCCCAAATCTGCCGTTTGCCCTTTTCCTTCTTCTACCCCACGTACTTACACATACAGACACTCCAACCAATAAAAGAGAGCAAAAACAGAGTTCAAGAGAACACATTTGGAAATTGAGTGAAGCAGTGAGGAAAATTGTGCGAAAGCTTTTTTTTATTGTTTACAATCCCAGATGGAATTTAAGGCGTTTTTGACATCATTAGGGACTTCTTTTGTGATTTTTGTGGTGTTGATGTTCGTGTTCACATGGCTATCAAGAAAGCCTGCCAACTATGTGGTGTATTACCCCAATAGGATCCTTAGAGGTTTGGATCCGTTTGAGGGTGGCAAGAGCACCCGCAACCCGTTTTCATGGATCCGGGAGGCTTTGTCTTCAACTGAAGCTGATGTTATCAGAATGTCTGGTGTTGATTCTGCTGTGTACTTCGTCTTCATCACTACTGGTATATTTCTCACTGCATTTTTTTCGCTTTTTTTCTTTTTTTTGTGTGGGGATGTTCTCATGTGCTAGATTACAAAATTTTTGTATATTACCTATTCTAATTTTCACAGAGTTTTAAAATATTTCGTGTTTTTGAGTGGTTTGGTGATAATAGTGCGGAAAAAATAAATGTTGGATTAGCTTTAAACTAATGTCATCTCAACAATTTTTTTTAGGATCTGTGGCTTTTTTAGTGGGGTTTAGATTTGCAATTATGTGATTAATTGTTTTTGCATGCGACTGTATTTTTGCAGAAAAATTTTGATTTTCCAAAATCTAAGGGCTTGTTTGGTTGGCGACTATTGCTTCCTAAAATTTAAGTTTGTTCATTTTTAAATTAATAGGAAAGCAAAAACATTTTTCGGAACTTGAAAAGTAGGTGCAAAATTCTAAAATTTTAAATCTTAGCATATTGATCTTTACATACTGTTCGTATTGTGGTTACTTTCATCATGATTTTAATATAAAGATAAGAAGTAGCACTTTAACTCCGTCTCTCTTCTCTTACATCTGAAAGATGATGCTATCGACTAGTTTTTTATTCTTTATTACATGATTAGTTATTTCACCTTACATCAACTTATTTTTTGCTTTAAAAATGAAAAAGATGTATTTAATGTCGTGACAAAGTAAACTATTTTTAGATTTATTAACTTTTTAGGATTTGTCAATAAATTTTTTTACAAATAATATTTACTTCTTATTTATTCTATTCAATATAATTAAAATTCTAAGTATAGAAAAGAAAAAAAAATGAAATATGCAATGTTTGCTGAATTATATCTTAACATAAGCTTACAATAGAAAGTAAAAAGGGATAATTTCACCAATTTCACCTGTGGTTTGCCCTAATAGCACTTAGCACCCCCGTGGTTTTGAAAAATCTCGCCTACCTTCCCTTGAATGACATGTGGTGTAAATTTGTCAGCCCTTTGTGAATTAATTAGCATTGTAAAATGCATATCAGATGAAAGATAATACTTTGCTTCATGCTTTATCTGATAATTGGAGAAGGAAAGAAAAAGAAAACAAAACCAACAGCAAAATACAAAATCACAGGGATGCGAGCGTGGTAAAGGGAAAAAGAGGCAGCAGTTGAATGTTTTGAATGTTGGTAGATGTCTGCCTGCAACGGCTACTTCTTTATTTCTGAGCAGCACCATAAGAAGTTCATGAACGAATTTCAGCAGGAAAAAGAAATGCTTAGGAGGCACTTTAGAGTAGATACAGTAACAATACATAGCAAGTTCCAAATGTTGGAGGCATGTCTTATAATTCACCCTCATCGTTCACAATCAATAATTGATATTGCAGTTGCAATAAAAAGGCAACAATAGGGATTTTGGAGAGCAAAAGGAATCCGGATAAGCCCTATTTCAGCTGCTCAAAGTGCAATTTTTCTAATGGTAGAATAGAACAAAGTGTTTCTCAATTGTCTCATTATACACATTTGTTTGTTTGCCTGAACCTCAGGTCCATGAAAAACTTTAATTCATAAGATAACACCTGATCTGGATGAAGACCCTTTAAGAGGTAGAGTAGGAAATTTCTCCCCCTTTTGGCATCATCAATTATAAACTTAGGATCAAATATAATACTTTGTCTCCCCATTGTGTAAAAGCAATGATCAACCCAAAAAATAAGATAGTAGTTTAAATAGAAAGAGCAGTCATTTAATTAGATAAATTTCAGCCAAGCAAACACGTTGATCCTGAAAATAGAGAAGTTGAGAATCCTAGGAAATTTATGTAAATAAGAGCAAGACACACTCTTAGAAGTCCAATGAGAATCCTAGAACTAAGGCCTAAGGGAATTTAAGACTGGTCATGCTTCTTTTTCTTTTGAGGCTTTGCAGATGACTTATTTTTCTTCTAGGATTTGGTCTCCTTTGATTCAAAGAGGGTCCATTGACTTCTTTCCTGAGTTCCTGAAAGAAACTTTCATAGCATCTTATTTGTAATGTCAGCCATTTCATCTAAATTTCCCAGTGTTGTGTAAATGTTATGAATAACAGATGTCAAATTTGTTGTGGCTTCATTAGAAGGGTACTCAGCTAGTGTTGGAAGGATGGAGGAGTGGATGAAGGTATGGTAGGAGGCTGAGGTGGTGATTACTTGCTAGTTGCAAGAGCATATCATTGGCCTTTTTAATCAAATATTCATTCTTTTTTAAACCACTGTTCTTTATGAAATTCTAAACCTTTCTTTTTGAGATACTCTTGGGTGTCAAAAGAAACATTGATTTCTTCTAGTGTCAGTTCCACTGATTTCTAGAAATAACAAAACAAAGCCAACGTCCAATTTTATTCCTTTTAAAACATAGCAAAATAGATATAACTGCATTTTTCATAGTGCAGTCCTATGGCCGTGAGTAGGAATTTGTGGCCAAAGTATATAGGATATGAAGCTTTGGACTTAGCAAATTGGTTTTGGCCTCTATTGCTCTTTGAAAATTAACTTGGTTGAAAACAAGATCTAATTTAGTCATATCAAATTGAGTTGACAACCACAACCTACAATTATATCCATGGATTGAAATTATTTTGTCATGAAAAGCACCCAAATCTAAGATGCAACAACTAAATGAAAAAAAGGAAACAACAAGATATCCATCCACAAAACAAATCGTCCAATTAATCAAATGAAAATTAATAGTAAAATTCAACAAGAAGTGATGCATAAAATGGCACGCATTTCGATCGTGAAATTGAGGAACAAATGGTTAAAAAGAAATCATATCAGGAGGAGGAGGAGAGTCGGCGGAAAAGTCATAATTAAGCTTTGCAGCCACATTTTGAGATACTTTTGAGGATTACTGATTGGAAGGAGATTTGTATTACGATGACCATGGTGTTGAAGTGAGGGCAGTGATCAGGTCCACGCTGCACCATTGTATAAACTGGTAACTTCCACTCATGCTAGTGGCAAAGTTCTTGTAACCTCAACTTGTACATTATTGTTTTGTTTTGGTTTATGTACGGTTTTCGTTTTAGTCTTGGTAGAAAGGAGGAGCTAGGGATATAGATATTAAGGCTGAGGAGAGTTGCAGTCGAATAGTGGAGAAGAAGAAATGGAGAATTTTGAGGGCAGAAATCACACACCAAGTATTAACTTGCTGGTCACCGTCACTCGCCGGAGTTTTCCCTGTCGATTAATGTTGCCTCGTAAGCCCTTCATCCTTTGATTCAGCAATTGCAATTCACTACCCTCAAAGTTCATTTGCTTATCAATCTTAGAGCTCCTCTCTATGCCTGTTTTGTATATTTTTAAAAGGAATGCAATCGGACTTTGGCTTTGGTTTTCGAAATCAATGGAATCTGAATAAATTTTGGTTTGCAAAGTTTTTGACAACAATTTTTAGGCACTTTACTATTCCATTTAATAGTACTAAATCATATCTTTCTTTTGTTACCCAAGAGTATCTTGAAAAAAAGAGTTTATAAATTTATAAAGAATAGTAATTTAAAAAAATGAACATTTGATTGAAAAGGCCAACGATGATGATGCTCTTGCAATTGGCAAGTTACCACCGCCTCAGTCCTCATAATAGTGGTTTAAAAAAGATAGATATTTGATTGAAAAGGCCAACAATGATACTCTGGTAGCTGGCAAGTTCCCACCACCTCACTCCTCCATCCTCCAAGCACCAACTTAGTATCCTTTGAAGCCACAACAAATTTGATGTCTGTTTTTGAGAGCAGTTACAAAGCACTTGATGTCTGTTTTTCAAAGCATTTGCAAAGCACTTGCGAATTTAGAGAAAAAAAAGGCTGATATACAAATAAGATGCTATGAAAAGCTTCTTTGAGGCAGCAAACTCAGGAAAGAAGTCAATGGACCTTCTTTGAATCAAAGGAGACCAAATCCAAGAAGAGAAAGAAGTCATCTGCAAAGCCTTGAAAGAAAAAGAAGCATGACCAGTCTTAAATTCCCCTAGGCTCTAGTTTTAGGATTCTCATAGGTTTTCTAAGAGTTTGTTTTGCTCTGATTTGCATAAGTTTTCTAGGATTTTCATGGGCTTCTTTGGTTTCTATTTTCAAGATCAATGTATTTGCGTGACTGAAATTTATCTAATTAAATGACTGCTCTTTTCTGTTTAAGCTACTGTCTTATTTTTTGGTTTATTATTGCTTTTACTTGGGTGAGACAAATTATTTTTTGGTTGATCATTGCTAACAAAGTTACATCACATGTCATTCAAGGGGAAGTAAGAAAGAATTTCACGGCCATGGGCTATTAGGGCAACCACCGCAAGGGAGGTTTGTGAAATTAACCCAAAGTAAAATTATTGAATATGTGTTTTTTTCACGTTATATTTGTAGGAATATTTTAGAAATCTGTTGAGTATTGTATTACGTTCCATGTCACATTATTCTAAACCAATCATTGAAATTAGAATCTACACAACTTTCTTGTAAGATTCGTACGAAGATCCAAACATAATAAAAATGCCTTTCCATGGAATTACATTTCGAAAAATCATATTACAAGTCAACTTTATTTAGCTGCAAACCTAAGAATTTTCTAGTGATTCCAGCATTTTTTCCCCTTAATGATTCAGCCTTTTAAGGTGTTATACATAGTGGATGTTAAATTTTGGAACAAAATGGTATTTTTTTTTTTGTTTCCAAAATTTTGGTATAACAATTTTAATTAAAGGAAAATCTGCATTTCAAGTATTCTTGGTACATTATGATGGTGATGACATTTCTTCTGCTCCTAAGGGGCTATTGATTCTAGAATTGGTTGAAAGAAAGGTAAAGAAATTGGAAATGTGTGTGGAGAACAATTGTTATCCCATTTCTGCTCATGATACAATAAATTTAATCAAATATTTCTATCAGTTGCTGAACATGAAGATAACCATTGGATAATGGATCATCAAATTGTTGTACTCATTGCTTGCATTTTTTAAACTTAAAAAATGAACAACATAGAATTATTTTGTTTGATTTTGTTTCTTTTTATGTTAGTAAATTCCAAGTTCCATGCATGGCCACAGTGATTTGAAATTTGCTACTGTAAGCTATAACCCATAAGACAATGCCGTTATTTGGTATTTTGCAGTAAGAATGCTAAAAATAGATGTCCCCAAGTTTGATCTTTATAGGCTTTTAAAGCTCTTTGAGTGAATAATAGAATCATGAACATTACCAGTTCTTCTCTATAAACTAATATATTCTTTCTTTCTATTTCTTTTCCTGTTAATTTCATTCTTGTACTCATTGTCTGCATATTTTTACTTAAAAAATGAACACCAAGGAATGATTTTTGTTTGATTTCGTCTTGTTTTATGCTAGTAAATTCCAAGTTTCATGCATGGCCTAACCGATTTGAAATTTGCTACTGTAAGCTATAGCCTAGAAGATAATGCTGTTACTTGATATATTGCAGTAAGAATGCTGAGAGAGATGCCTCAGGTTAAACTGTTTTTATAGGCTTTTAAAGCTCTTTAAGGAAATAATAGAATCATGATAACGACCAATTCTTCTTTATAAACTAAAATTCTTTCTTTCTTTCGATTTCTTCTCCTGTTAATTTCATTTTTATGCATCTGCCTCTAGCTGGAGAAAAACTCATTATGCTTCAGGATTTTGAACGGGAAACTTGACGTGGCTTCCAAATATTGTATTTAGAAATTCTAATAGTTTGAATGGCTTTTAGATACCGAACTCTATGTATGGTTGAAAATTCTATTTTTGGTTCTCAAACCTGAAAAAATATCAGTAGTTTTGAGCGGCTTGTGGGACCTGAGCTCTCTGTGTATGGTTGCAAAATTTATTTTCAGTTCTCAAAGCAGCAAAACAACATCAACTCATGAATAAAACAAGTGAAGAATTCTTTGGAATTGATTTTGTGGAAGAAAATTGATTTATGGAGGATAAAAAATTGGATAAATCCTGATTCTGAGTTACCTAAACCTAACTAAATTCAGCACCATTGCCCTAAATGAATCGGCTAAAACATTTTTATTTAATTTTTGCAGTACTGGCAATATTGGTGCTTTCTGGCCTTCTGCTATTACCTGTGCTTCTACCAGTTGCTGCAACAGATCATAGTTTGCGCTTATCTAATGCAACCAGCCAGGGCACCTTCAATGACCTTGACAGGCTGTCTATGGGCCATGTTGGGGTAAGTGGAAGCAAATTTATCAGCTTATCTCTTGGAGTAATTACAATAATTGGAATTTCTAACTGTGGTATTTCCTGACCCTAGCAATCAGATGAAACTTTAAAAAACCTAAATGATTTTCTTCTAAATGCAACCTTACAGTTATAGTATTCTATGTTTGTTAAGGCCTTATTCTGTAGTGCTTGGCAAACAAGATAAAATTTGTGTGCTTAACTGAATGAGATGATTTTATTTTTTTCCCTTTTGATGTGCCTTTGTTATATTTTACATTTTTCAGGCAAACAGTCCCCGATTGTGGGCTTTTGTGGTGGCTACATACTGGGTTTCTCTTGTTGCATATTTCCTCTTGTGGAAAGCATACAAACATGTTTCTGATCTACGAGCCACAGCTCTGGAGTCTCCTGAGGTGAAATCTGAGCAATTTGCCATTATAGTTAGAGACATACCTCCACCTCCAGCAGGACAAACCAGGAAGGAACAGGTTGACTCGTATTTTAAAGCTATTTATCCAGAGACATTTTACCGATCCATGGTGGTCACAGACAATAAGAAGGTAACACCATTTCAATGGATTTTTTTTTTGTCTTTCAAGGTTATTTTGTATATCCCTATTTCAGCATCTTTGAGCAGTTGGCACAATTCCTTTTAGTTTTGCATTTTTTGAATTCTTTTTTGGCTGTTACCAGTTACTTATTCCTTTCACACCGAAAAGTCTTTAACGAACATAGATAAAAAGCATTTGAGGACAATCATGTAGGGATTACAAATGAAATTAAATTATTACTACAGTTTTGTGTTTAATATAACTGCAATTATACTACCTGATAGGGTGTTTCTGCTCCCGACTCTAAGAAGAAGCTTTTATATTTTCAACTTCTTCAGGTGAACAAAATTTATGAAGAGCTGGAAGGTTACAAAAAGAAGCTTGCACGTGCAGAGGCCATATATGCAGAGTCAAAGAAGACGGGAAATCCGGCTGGGACGAGGCCAAAGAACAAAACTGGGTTTCTTGGTCTCTTTGGTCAAAAGGTAGATTCAATAGAGTATTACAGTGAGAAGATTAATGAATTAACTCCAAAGCTAGAAGCTGAACAAAAGGTCACCCTCAGAGAGAAACAGCAAGCTTCGGCTCTGGTTTTCTTCTCCAGTAGGGTAACAGCGGCTTCTGCTTCACAGAGTCTACATGCTCAAATGGTCGATAAATGGACAGTCTTGGATGCTCCTGAACCACAGCAGCTAATATGGACTAATCTACCTAAGAAGTTCTTTGAGAGGGAAATTCGTCAGTATGTTGTCTACATTATTGTGTTCTTGACCATATTCTTTTACATGATTCCGATTGGGTTTATTTCCGCATTTACAACTCTGGAAAATTTGAAAAAACTTTTACCATTTACAAAACCAATTGTAAACCAGCCTGTGGTTAGCACAGTGTTACAGGCCTACCTACCTCAGCTTGCACTCATCATATTCCTGGCTTTGCTGCCGAAATTTCTTTTGTTTCTATCCAAGCTTGAGGGCATTCCTTCAGAAAGCCATGCTATAAGAGCTGCCTCAGGGAAATACTTTTACTTTACAGTGCTAAATGTGTTTATAGGTGTGACATTGGGTTCTACCCTTTTTGGTACGTTGAAGGATGTTGAGAAGCATCCAAACACTATTGTTCCTCTGTTGGCAACCAGCCTTCCAAAAAGTGCAACTTTCTTCCTGACTTTTGTAGCACTGAAGTAAGAGCATCTGTCCTTTTCCTTTTCTTTAATTGTGCGACCTGTCTTCTTTCCTACATGATTGACACAACAGAAGCTGATGATGGGTTCGATAGAGAGTAAATCTGTTAGGACTAAGGACTGTAGAAGGTTGCAATTGAGTGATAAATGAAACGCAGAATCCAAGATCAAATAAAAATTCTTGGCAGAAAAATTAAGGTAAAATTGCTGAAAAAAGTAAAGAAGGAAAAATTAGGAATCTCTAGGAATCACTCCTAGGCACCTTTAGTCATCACACTCAAGGCTAGATTGCATCACACAGGAAGCAGACAACCTCTGCAAGAAATATTTTGTTAATATGAAAATCTGGTTTCTCTTGAAGGAGAACACTTATCTTTGAATTCCTAAGACAAATCCTATTGTGTATTGGATTCATGACATTCTTTTTCCAACCCTATTGCTAAAAACAAACCAGAAATCATTCCCTTTTTGACTAGGACACAAAAATAGTAACACACTCAAACCAGAAAATTCCTGTAACAGCTAAATTACTAAAGTGCCTCTAAATGCTAAAATTAGAAAATGCCTAGCACACCTATAATAATAGTAAGATTCAGTTACGCTGAAATAAAGGCTCTCAACCCAACTACCAAGTAGGATTGTTGTATTCTAAAGCATGCCAAATCAAGGATTGGGATTTTGAAATATTTTTACTGCGTCTTTTATAAAACTCTAATGGATTGCCGCCATTCATCTCTCCCTATGATGTTTGTCCATCCTTTTCTTAGCACTTGATTCCTTTAGCATTTGGCTGCAATTTCTTTTCTTTCCAGGAAAATTTATGCTTGTCAGTGATGTTATCATGATTGCAATTTATGAATGAGTTGTCATCATGGCTTGAAAACATGTTATTTTTTATGTTTTAAGATCGTTGTATTTTGTATCTGTTCAGTTTTAAGTGGTGAACAATCTACGGACGTGGTTGAAATACATACATCATCTTCTGGCTCTAAGTGCCTCCAGTTAATGCCTGTGCACACAAAAATTTGTTTTTTCTGTGTCTGCAACTTGCAAAATTAATGATTGTGTGGAATGTTTGAATTGTACTTTGGTAACTGTATATTACTGTGTCTGTTCAGTTTTAAATGGTGAACAATCTATGGACTTGGTTGAATACTTTCATGTATGTTTTGCTCTACTGTTGGTCCACTGGTTCTATGTGCACCGAGTTAATAACTGTGCACGTCTAAAGTTATTTTTTCTGCATCTGCAACTTGCAAAAGTAATGATTGTATGGAATGTTTGAAATGTTCTTCAGAAACTGCATATTACTGTGTCACATAATTTTTTGCACACAATAATGGTGTGGGTATTATTTTTTTGCCATGTAACACGTGCCTGAACCATATTTGTCATCTGAGTTCAATTATTTCGATATTTTGCCGTGTAACACGAGGCAAAAAGCTTGAATTGGTCCCACTTTTCTGCCCTATATTTCGTTGTATGTTTTGCATAATGGTATTCGGATTTTAATTCCATTTCTCTGTTTCCCTTCTTTCTCTGAACCTGTGGGGAGTTGTGAGAAGCTTTTATTTGTAATCAGAAAGCATATGGAAGATGAACAGATCCTAGATTTGTATGGATACAGCTGTTAATGAATTTAGTTTTGTCTGCATATAATTTTGCCTTTTCCATCAATAAATAATGATTGAACTGATTTTAAAGACTCTGGATATAAGGTTCTTTGTTGGCTACGGGCTTGAGCTCTCCCGAATAGTTCCTTTGATAATATTCCATCTGAAGAGAAAGTATTTATGCAAGACTGAAGCTGAAGTTAAAGAAGCTTGGGCTCCAGGGGATCTTGGATATGCAACTCGATTTCCTGCTGACATGCTGATTGCTACAATTGTTCTTTGCTACTCTGTGATAGCTCCTATAATCATTCCATTTGGAGTGGTGTACTTTGGTTTGGGATGGATCCTTCTTCGGAATCAGGTATTTGTCATTTCTATGTGTCATTTCTACGTGTTAGATTGCAACTTTTGGTTCTGAAATGAACTGCAACTGAAGAGTGACTGTACTGTTAAACTAAAAGTCAGTTCTAAAATGAATTGCAACTGTAAAGTGACTTACTAATAGAATTAAAGTGCATATCTTCTAATCCCAAACCTCCATGAGAACAGTATGCAAACATGTTCGTTCCTCAGTGGGTAGATTTTGTCCTTTGTTATAGAAGATTGTTTGTTGTCTCCCTGCCAAAACGTTTAAGCTATTTTATTTCATGCATTAATTTTTGGTTAGTTTAGATGTAAAATGTCACAAGAGCTGAAAGGCTCTACTTCAGGTTTTTTTTTTTTTTTTCTCCTTCTTTGGGTGAGAGAGAAGGACCGGGGAATCTCTGATAGACAGAAACACGCACATATGACTTGAGCATTTCACTTTGTTGTTGCCAATTTCCTTTGACAAACAGGTGCTTAAAGTGTATGTTCCATCATTTGAGAGCTATGGAAGGATGTGGCCTCACATGTACACGCGTATCATGGCTGCCTTGCTGTTATATCAAGTTACAATGTTTGGATTCCTTGGAGTCAAGAAGTTCCCATACACACTACTACTGATTCCACTTCCAATACTATCTTTGCTCTTTTTTGTCGTCTGTCGTAAAAAGTTCTACCGATTCTTTCAGTCCACTGCCCTTGAAGTAGCTTGCAAAGAATTGAAGGAAATTCCTAATCTGGAAGTTGTCTTCAGATCTTTCATTCCACCAAGCTTGAGTGCTGAGAAATATGATGACGATCAGTATGAAGATGCACTATCTCAAGTTTCAAGAGCGGGTTCCACTCTTTGATATACAGTAGTGAATTCTCACTGTGTTGTGTTGTGTTGTGTTGGTGTTGTGTTCATGTATCTACATGGAAGCTTGGGCTGACAATTGAACCACTTGTTTATTATTTACAGTAGCGGGTAACAAAACTGTGTGATGTATATTATCTTTATTTTTTTTTGATTGACAGTTGCGATGTATATTATGTTTTATGAACTGTTTTGAAAATTCTTCTCTGCCCCTCGCTTTCCCCCATTCTTTGTTGGATGCTTTATGGTATTCCTTGTAGTAGAACTTTATGGAATTTCTTTACATGTACTTGCACTTCATATCTACGTGGAATTTCATTTTGTTTTTTAATCATTTACAAGCAGTAGGCCTTTTTTATTTGTAGTTGCATATAGTTGTTTGGATATGGGAAACATAGTTTGCGAGAAGCTTGAAGCCAAATTTTAATCCTTTATTAAATTTATTGTAGTATAGTTTTAAGGAGTTTCTTTGTGTAGTTGCACCTGTCTACGTGAATAGCCATTATTTAGCATGGTTTTCTATTCGACCATCATTTTGATGACTTTATGGTCTAAATCATCTAAATTTTGATGAGTATCAAACTTATGATGAGGAGTACTAATATGTTAAATGAGTTTTCTATTGCAATGACAGAAAGATAAGTTGAAAAAATGAGAAATTTGGTTATCCGGACGATCATCTAGACGCACACTGTGGATGTCCAGATGCACAAGAACACCCAAATTGAAAATGGTCAGAAGGTATCTGGATGAGGTCTGGACGACCATGCGGACGTCAGGACAGACAGAAACATCGAATTTCAAGATGGACAGAAGGTATGCGGACAAGGGTTCGGACGATCATGCGGACGTCCGGACACAGGAAAATATCAAAACAAGGAGAGGGCCAGAAGGTATATGGATGAGGATTCGGACGTGGTGATACAGCTTCCGGATGTTGGTCCGGACGACTGTCCAGGATATTCGGACCTCTCTATGTGGAACGTCCGGACCAGACAAATTGTGTCTAACGGCTAGTTTTTCTTTTTAGCCGTTAGAGGTCAAATCAAGCTATTTTCTCATGATGTATAAAAGCAAAATAGTGTAGAATGTAAAGTACTTTTGGCAATTGATACAATAGTGATTTTTGAGTGATTCTTGTTGAAAAAAGGATACTTCTCACTAAGTGAGCTTTGTAATAGCAAGAGTGAATTCAAATTTGTGAGTGATCAATTCAATTGTATAGTTGAAAGGGTTAGCTAGATAGTTGTAAAACTTCTTAGCTCAACTAGAGAGTGTCTAGGGTGAGTGAGAAGTGATCCAACTTATTGTACAAGTTGATATTGAAGTCACAAAACAAAGAAAGGAATTCAAGTGATCAAAGTTTCAAGTTTGTAAGTTTGGAAGCAATTGAGTTTGTTTATCATCAACTTTTCTCTTGTTTGAATTTTGTGTCTATTGTGTTTATCTTCCATATTGATTCTTGCATCATAATCTTAATTGATCATTTAGACAACTTGGTAAATTTATTTTGTTTTGAGATAAATTATTGTAACCAAGTTTATTTCGAAAGGAACCTAATTCACCCCCCTCTTAGGTTGCATTTGGGCCAACAATTGGTATCAAGAGCTTGGTCTCCTTTTTTATAGCCTAACAAGCTAGGAGAGATCCATGGCAACCTCAAACAATGCTTTATTTTTAGAGGGACAATCCATTACTAGACCTCCTATGTTTAATGGAGTGAATTATACTAGTTGGAAGGCTAGGATGGAAATTTTCTTACAATCTATTGATATTGAGCTTTGGTATATAGTGAATGAGGGTCCATATGAAGCATACATTGTCGATCAAAATACCGAGTACCCGTAGACAAAAGACTAGACAAGAACTTACTCCCATTGATAGAACCAACCTTACTCTTAATGCCAAGGCTATGAATGTATTATTTAATGCTTTAGATGCAAATGAGTCAACTAGAGTAAAGGGGTGTAAGATGGCTAAAGAAATTTGGGATAAATTGAAGGATATTCATGAAGGTAGTGACAATATTAAGGAGCAAAAGAAAGCCTTATTAGTCACTAAGTATGAATCTTTTAAGATGGAGTCCTCATGAAAACATTGACAAAATGTATTGTAGATTCAATGACATAATTAAGGATTTAGAGGCTTTACAAAAGGAGTATAGCTTAGGTGAGAAAAATAGAAAGATTTTAAATGCATTACCCAAGGAGTGGGAAAGTAAAGTCACAGCTATAGAAGAAGCCAAAGATCTAAATACTATGCCTATTGAATTTCTTATAAATTCTTTGACCTCTTTTGAGCTTAAATTGAAATCTAAGGTACAAGAGGAGGAAGAGGCCAAAATCAAGAAAAATATGGCATTGAAGTCTTCACAAGATGATGAAGAAGACTTCTCAATTGATGGTGAAGACATGGAAATGGAAGACAATGACTTTGGCTCTACTAACAAAGAGCTTCAAAAAGTTCCTCACAAACAAGAGAAGATTTAGAAGAGGAGGACAAAGTAATCTCAATCAATCAAGCTCCTCAAGAAATAGAGGAAAGCAAGAGGCATCAAAGAAGCAAAATGACAAGTGTTTTGAGTGTGGACAACTAGGACACTATATGAATGAGTGTCCTTCAAAGAAAAAGAAGGAAGGAAGAGGAAAAGGAAACAAAGATTCAACAACTTCCAATTGACATGGAATGAGTGTAATTCGATGGAGAAATTGAAGAAGAAGAAGAAACTGCACAAATGGCATTTATGGCCATAGGAGACCATGAGGTAACCTTCTAATTGCTCTTCTATAGACAAGAATGTAAGTGATGATTGGAATGATGAAGATGATGATGATATTGAAAACTTTGTTTGTAAATTGCATAATAGTTTAAAAGAATCTTATGCTAGAAACAAAGAATTGAGATTGAAAATTAACTCATTGTTGGGTGAAAGTGCTAGATTGATTGAAGAGAACAAAAATTTGAAAAGTGAAAATGATGAATTGAAGAAATGCAATGTAGATTTGACTTTGAATTTTGATAATTTGAAAAGAAAGTTAGATGAGAGATCCCTTTTTTACAATAAAATCAAGAGTGAACAAGAAAGTTTAAAAATTAGAATAAGTGAACTTAATGATTTTCTTGGAAGGCAAAAACAAGAAATTTTAGAAAAGGAAATCACCAAGAGTATGCTTAGTACAAATAGATTCACTCTATATAGAAAGAATAAAATAAGATTTATTAGACCTATGCATGTGAATAATGCTCATATTATGTGTAATTTTTGTTGTCAAGTAGGCCACATGAAAAATAATTGCTATGTTAAAAGAAATATGGAACAAGGAATGAAAACAATGTGGATTGTTAAAGATTGTGCTAACTAGTATGGACCCAAAATTTAAAATAAAAGGGTACCAAATATTTTTCTTTTACATTTGTGTAGGTGAGCCTCAAAAATACCATCAAGGAGTCAAAATGGTTCATTGATAGTGGATGCTCAAGACATATGACCGGAGATCCATCTTTGTTTGTCAAGCTAAAGCAAAAGAATAGCGGAAAAGTCACATTTGGAGATGACATGAAGGCTAAAACTGTTGGAGTAGGTGACATAGGTAACAATAATGAAACTCTTATTCAAAATGTTTTACTTGTTGACAATCTTAGTTATAATTTGCTAAGTGTTAGTCAATTATGTGATAGAGATTTATTTGTTCTATTCAAAAAGCATGAGTGTTTGGTTCTTGACTCGAGTTATAATGTAGTTTTTAGAGAATGAGACATAATGACATTTATGTAGTTTATCTAGATAGAATAGACTCTAATAGGATTAGATGTCTTAAGGCTCTTAGTGATGATCCTTGGCTTTGGCATAGAAGGCTTTGTCACTTCAATATGGACTTGTTGAGTGAATTATCTAGAAAGAACTTGTCCGAGGGCTTCCTAAAATTAAATTTGACAAAGACAAGATTTGTAGTGCTTGCCAATTTGGAAAACAAACCAAGATCTCTTTTAAACCTAAAAATTGTGTTTCAACTACAAGACCTTTGGAGCTTTTACATTTGGACTTGTTCGGTCCTACTCAAGTAGCAAGCATTGGGGGAAAAAGATATGCTTTTGTTATTGTGGATGATTATTCAAGATACACTTGGGTACTATTTCTTGCACACAAGGATGAAGCTTTTAAAAATTTTGTCTCTTTGTTTGCAAAAGTTCAAAATTTGTTAAACTTAACCATTGTGAAAATTAGAAGTGATAATGGAACCGAATTTAAATATTGTGGTTTTCTCGAATTTTGTGATCACAATGGTATCACACATGAATTTTCTACTGCAAGGGTTCCCAACAAAATGGGGTTGTTGAAAGAAAAAATAGAACTCTTCAAGAGACCGCTAGAACTATGATAAATGAATGTGATTTGCCAAAATATTTTTGGGCCGAAGCGGTCAATACGGCTTGTTATGTAATGAATAGAATTTTATTAAGACCAATTTTGAATAAAATTTCTTATGAACTCTTGTTTGGAAAAAGGCCAATCATTGGTTATTTTAAAGTTTTTGGTTGTAAATGCTTTATTTTGAATATTAAGGAAACATCTTGGCAAGTTTGATAAGAAGACGGATGAAGGCATCTTTTTAGAATATGCTAATGATAAGAGAGCCTATAGAGTGTACAATAGAAGAACCTTAGTAGTTGAAGAAGCCATTCATGTTACTTTTGATAAATTATATGATGTAGTTTCAAAAGGGATTAGTGAAGATGAGGATGTTAGTGTTCAAGAAAAATTAGAGAATCTTACTCTTCAAGAAGGTGTTAGTATACCTAATGAAGAAGTAAGTACCTAGTGAAGATATAGTTGATGAAAAAAGAGATGATGACACTACAAATGATCTACCCAAAACTTGGAGATTTGTACCCAATCATCCTAAGGAGTTTATTATAGGAGATCCTTCGAAAGAGTTAGAACTAGATCCTCTTATAAACCTTTAGTTGACAACTTTGCTTTACTATCCCAATTTGAACCCAAGAATGTAGAAGATGCCTTGAAAGATGATTGTTGGATAGTAGCCATGCAAGAGGAATTGAATCAATTTGAGAGAAATAAGGTATGGACTTTGGTTGAGAGACCATTAGATCACCCGGTAATAGGCACAAAATGGGTCTTTAGGAATAAATTGAATGATAAAGGTGAAATAGTAAGAAATAAAGTACGGTTAGTTGCCAAAGGTTATGCTCAAGAAGAAGGAATAGATTTTGATGAAACTTTTGCACCGGTTGCTAGGCTTGAATCTATAAGAATGCTTCTTGCGTATGCATGTTTCAAAAATTTTAAATTATTTCAAATGGATGTAAAAAGTGCTTTTTTAAATGGTTTTATTGAACAAGAAGTCTATGTTGAACAACTCTCCCGGTTTTGAACATGAAAAATTTTCAAATCATGTTTTTAAATTTTCTAAAGCTTTATATGGTTTAAAACAAGCTCCTAGAGCTTGGTATGAAAGGTTGAACAATTTCTTGAATGAAACTGGTTTTAAAAGAGGGTTTGTAGACACCACACTTTTTACAAAATATTATGAAAATAAACTTCTCCTTGTTCAAGTCTATGTTGATGACATTATCTTTGGTGCTACAAATGAAAAACTTTGCAAAGAATTTTCACTTATGATGCAAAACGAATTTGAAATGGGCATGCTGGGAGAATTAAAATTTTTTCTTGGTCTTCAAATTCACCAACAAAAAAATAGAATTTTCATAAGTCAAACTAAATATACAAAAGAGTTTCTTAAGAGGTTTGGTATGGAAGGTTCGAAACAAGTAGGCACACCAATTTGTACTTTCTACAAAATTAGACAAGGATGAGGAAGGAATTAAGGTGGATGAAAAAGAGTATCGATGTATGATAGGTAGTTCGCTTTATCTTACCGCTAGTAGACCGGATATTATGTTTGCCGTTTGTCTTTGTGCTAGATTTCAATCTTGTCCTAGAGAATCTCACTTAGTTAGCCGTTAAGCGTATTCTTAGATATCTTAAAGGCACATTAGACTATGGTCTTTGGTATTCAAAGACTAATATGTTTGATCTTGTACGATACTCCGATGCTAATTTTGTCAGATGTAGGATTGATAGAAAAAGCACCAGTGGTACTTGTCATCTTCTAGGAAAATGTTTGGTTTCTTGGTTCAGCAAAAAACAAAGTTTCATTTCGTTATCTACAGCGGAGGCCGAATACATAGCTGCGAGAGCATGTTGTGCTCAATTATTGTGGATGAAACATACATTATCCGATTTTGGTTTAGAATTCAAAAGTGTGCCTATCAAATGCGATAACACTAGTGCCATAAATTTGACCAGAAATCCCATCCAACACTCTAGAATCAAACACATTGATATTAGGCATCATTTCATTAGAGAGTTGGTTCAAAAAGGAGAGATTAATGTAGAATATGTTTGTACTAGAGATCAACTGGCGGATATTTTTACTAAAGTTCTAGCTGAAAAAAGGTTTAAATTTTTTAGAAATAATTTGGGAGTAGTAGAAAATCTTTTTTTAAAAATTTCCTAATAGTTTTTCAGTTTTTATCTTCATCCGGATGACCTCCCAGAGAACCCGGACATCCGGATAGACATCCGGACAGTCAACTCTTTTGTGGTCATCCTTGACCACTATTCGGACGTAGGTCCGGATGCAAGCAGCACAATCCGGACGTCCGGATCGTGCATATATAGTTACGAAAGCACTGTGCAATATCGTTTCTTTTCGCGCCTCTTCATCTTCAACTTTCTCAAAAAACTGTTTTTTCTTCTTCCAAATACAAAATCCCCTCAAATTACACTCATAATTGTTTTCTATTCCTCGAATTTCATCCTTTTTACCCTGTCCTTCCTCATCTAATTAGACTCTCTCTCTGCTAGGGCTTCTTTTTGGTATCTCTTTCTCTTTCTATTTTTCTTTAAATTTCTCCTCAAATTAAGATCATCTATGGCTAATTCTTCTTACGGAGGACAAAGAGGAGGACGTAGTGGACGTGGTAGAGGACGATCTAGTGTCACCTACAATATCAATGAAGAGGGATTTGTCCAATTTAGGGGTAAGACTTTTTTTTATCCTCAATCTTTTGAACTTTATAACAATTTAGAGAAAAAGAATGTTATTGGGATGAAGTTTTGTGAATTTGAAGACTTTGATGGTGGTTTGGAAGAGATTCCTATTATGTTGAGGGACATAAATTGGGATAGGATTTGTGAAGTCAAGGAAATTGTCTATGTTGATTTAGTGAAACAATTCTATGCCAATTTGAGGGAGGTAAATGGAGATGCTGAAATCATAGTGAATAACACTCACTTAACTTTTGATTCTAGAGAGCTAAATGAGCTTTTTGGCATAGATAATACTAGTAGTGAATTTTGTGTTCTTAAGGAGCAATCCCCTATTGTTGATTATGATGATCTAAGAAGATCTTTCTTTGGGAATCCCATTAAGACTAGCTTAAAAAATCTCAAGATGAATTAGTTCACTCCTTCTAATAGAGTGTTATATCACATTATTGTGAATATCTTAGCACCTACTAGTGGACATAAGACGGATGTTACTCATATAGGCTTACACCTCTTTTATGGAATTATGAGATCTATCCCTATCAATTTGGGTGCTTTCATGCTTAAATACATGTTTATATGTAAGAGTGAATCTAATAAGGTATTAGCTTATGGAAGAATCTTGACTCTTCTCTTTAAGAACAATGGAATTAATTTTGATGGCATAGTGGGCACTAAACTTGGGGAAGGAGATAGGATTGATAAAGAATGTTTTAAGAGACTTCATTTGGGATTTTTTAATGGAAGATGGTTTTTCAAAAGAAGTAAATTGCAAACAGTCTTTGCTCCTGGTGCCTATATGGGTGCTTTTATTTTTGATGATACTAGAGAGGGGCAACACATGCAAGAAAGACCACAAGCTATGGAAGAAGATGTGCCTTTTCATGAACAACATCTTCATACTATATATCCTAGTATTCCTTCATCTTCTTATGCACCTCCATCTTCTTGGGAAAGTCATCTCTTCGACGCTATCAATGGTCTCTCCACTCAAATGAATCAGATGAGGAGTGATTTTGCTTCCATGCACACTCAAATGACCAACTTGCAACGAAAATTTCGTAGAGACGTGTATGAGATTCACAATAGACTTGAGCGTATAGAGTTAGCTCAAGAGTATGGTTGGGACTCTGATGACCGTGCCAATTTTCCAGCATACATTAGGATGAGGCGGCAAAAGCAAGAATCTAGAAGAAAAGCAAGAAATGATGTTCCATCTTCCTCCACCACCTGTAGCGAAGATGTTTCCGATGACGAGTCCTAGACTAGGATTGTTGTTTTTAGATTTATAAAATTATGGTCTTGTACAAGTTTTTTTTTTTTAATTAGGATTACTTAGTTTAAAACTTGCCATGTTTTGGATTTTTCTTTGTTCATTTAGTAAACTACTTTTTCATGCTTTCAATTCCTTATGTTCTTTATATTCTTTTTAATGATGCCAAAAGGGGGAGAATAATAATGCATCTGTTGAGAGGGAGCGTGTGCATAAGATATTAATAATGCATATATTGAGGGGGAGCAAGCATTAAAGGGTAATGTTAGTATTTCTAAGTGTTTTACTTTATCATAAGTTTGTCATCATCAAAAAGGGGGAGATTCATGACCTCATAGTCTAAATCATCTAAATTTTGATGAGTATCAAACTTATGATGAAGAGTACTAATATGTTAAATGAGTTTCTATTGCAGTGACAGAAAGATAGGTTGAAAAAAGGAGAAGTTTGGTTATTCAGACAACCATCCGGGCGCACACTGCAGACGTCTGGATGCACAAAAACACCCAAACTGAAAATGGTCAGAAGGTATGCGGACGAGGGTCCGGACGACCATGCGGACGTCCGGACAGATAGAAATATCAAATTTCAAGATGGATAGAAGGTATATGGACGAGGGTCCGGACGACCATGCTGACGTCCGGATACAGGAAAATATCAAAACAAGAAGAAGGTTAGAAGGTATATGGATGAGGATCCGGACGTGATGATACAGCTTCCGGATGTTGTCCGGACCTCTTTATGTGAACGTCCGGACCAGGCAAATTGTGTCTAACGGCTAGTTTTTCTTTTTAACCGTTAGAGGTCAAATCAAGCTATTTTCTCATGATGTATAAAAGCAAAATAGTGCAGAATGTAAAGGAACTTTTGGCAATTGATACAATATTGATTTTTGAGTGATTCTTGTTGAAAAAAAGGATACTCTCACTAAGTGAGCTTTGTAATAATAAGAGTGAATTCAAAATTATGAGTGATCAATTCAATTGTATAATTGAAAGGGTTTGCTAGATGGCTGTAAAACTTCTTAGCTCAACTAGAGAGTGTCTAGGGTGAGTGAGAAGTGATCCAACTTATTGTACAAGTTGATATTGAGTCACAAAATAAAAAAAGGAATTCAAGTGATCAAAGTTTCAAGTTTGTAAGCTTGGAAGCAATTGAGTTTGTTTATCACAACATTTCTCTTGTTTGAATTTTGTGTCTATTGTGTTTATCTTCTATATTGATTCTTGCATCATAATCTTAATTGATCATTTAGACAACTTGGTAAATTTATTTTGTTTTGAGATAAATTATTGTAACCAAGTTTATTTCGAAAGGAGCCTAATTCACCCTCCCTCTTAAGTTGCATTTGGGCCAACACATTCTTTGATTATATTGACCTTTTCAAATAATGACATTTTTTGGATTGCAAATAGCTATTGAATTATTTTTAAATTAAAGGTGAATAATTATTTTAAGAAAAATATATACATATGTGAGTGCCTTTTTTTGTGTGTGTATGTATGTATGTATATATAGACACACATATACACACACAACATTGGCCATGCACACCCTATAAGTGAGTAATTTTCAGATTATGATTGTTTGTGTTAAGTTGTTATTACACAAAAGTATTGAGGCAATTTTGACTCACCTCTTGATTTTCTCTCTACCCGTTTCATTTAAAAAAAAACTAGGGTTTAGACATGGAGGCCCTTCAACCTAGGGTTGGAGGGCAACCTTCTCAACCAAATAGGTCTTTTGTTGATGTTCTTATCAACAAATCATACTCACCTTTGAAGATCAAATTGACGACTTCACACAAAGTTGAACTGGCAGTTGCTTTCTCGCTGCATGAGATTGAAAAACTGGCGGCTCCCTTTTAGTTTGCTCTCATTGGCAAGTTTTCTCATGGCTGTCCAAGCATGGATGTGGTGAGGAAATTGTTGACAGCTATTGGTTTCGCAGGTTCATTCTCTCTTGGGTTACTAGACCACCGTCATGTCTTGATACGATTTTCTGTTGAGGAAGATTTCTTGCTGTGTTGGTTAAAAGGATTATGAATGATCAGTGAGTTCTCTATGCAAGTTTTTAAATGGTCTACACACTTCAGGGCTAATGTTGCATCAACTAGAGCCCCAGTTTGGATCCCTATGGAGGGGCTTCCTATCCATTTTTTTGATAAGGCGGCGCTGTTTTCAATTAGAAGTGTAGTTGGGTAGCCGTTGAAGTTGGACACTGCAACAGCCACTCTTGCAAAGCCTCACATGGTTAGATTGTGTATGGATATTGACATCTCTGTGTCTTTACCCAATTGAATCTGGATAGTAGTTGGTGAGGGGGGTTTTTGGCAGCGAATTCATTATGAAGATCTTCCTTCATATTGTCACCATTGCTGCAAACAAGGGCACGATGAATCAACATGTAGACTAGTGACTGGAAAGGGGAAGGAAAAGTAAGTGGAGCCTGCTCAGATGAAGGAGATGCAGTAGCAAAAATACGTGCCTAAAACTGTACACAAAGGTTGAGATGCTTCTTCAATGTAAGACCAGCAACATGCGTTGATGGAGATGTATCAGCCGGAAGTACGCTCTGAAAAGGAATCACAGGGTGCTTCAGTGGAGTCCAACTTGGATGATAGAAATGTTTCTGGAACCAACAAGTTGTTGCTAGATACTGCTGGAACAAATAAGAGTGGCGCTACTCATCAACAGGTGGGTTTGAGCCTGGCTAATTCAGTCACTGTTAGAATTTCTGGTGAGCAAACATAGCACATCTCTTCTGATACAGGTCTTCAAGGGGAAGAAGTGTATGGGGATGAGCCTGGAGAAGGACTCTCTCCCATAGGTTCACGAGAGGATGAGGATGCTCAGTTGATGGAAGTTACTGTCCATCAGGAAATGGTGAATGCAGCGGAGGCCTTGGTGGGTAATCTTTCTCCACGTGCGATCCATAGGAGTGCACAAACAGATTCTCTTGGCTTGGAAAAGTGTCTGGATTTCTGCAACTTAGAGACAAAGGAACATCAGATTCATTCATTGCAGCAACAATCGATGGATTGGCTGCCTTATAAACCTGGAAAAAAGAAGACTATCCGACCTAAGGTATCTTCAGACAGAATTTTGGGGTCACAGGTTAGACAAGGCAGCAATTGCTTTTAGGTTTTATCCAATGAATAATATTCTTTTTTGGAATATTAGGGGGGTAGGCCGTGTGCCTAATTTAAGAAGGCTTAAGAAGTTAATTCGTGTGAATAATGTACAGTTGGTAGCTATTTGTGCACCTAAATTAGGTGTTCATAACTTGAATAAGATTAGATTGAGAATTTGTATGGATGTTAGGATGACTAATTTGGAGGGATCTGTTTGGATTTTCTATAAAAATTCTATGACGTGTTCTTTAGTTGGCGAATCTGATCAACATGTGTCTCTGATTGCTTCTTCTCAATATTTTGCTATGGATTGTAAATTGTCTTTTATTCATGCAAAATGGTCAATGGTTGAAAGACGACTTTTGTGGGATGTAATTAAAGTTGAAAATAGTAACTCTCTTCCATGGTTGCTTGCCGGGGATTTTAATTTGATAGTAAATGGAGATGAAAAGAAAGGGGGTAGACCTTTTGTGATTAATGAAGCTATTGATTTTTTAGCCTTTTTGCAAGATATTCAAGCTTTTGACGCAGGATATACAGGATCACCATTTACCTAGTGTAATAATAGACATGGGAGAGCACGTATTTGGAAGAAGTTGGATAGGGTGTTGATTAATAATGAGTTCCTAAACTTGAATGTTTCCTTGGAGGTTCAAAATTTGTCGAGAGCTCCTTCAGATCATGCTTCGATTCTGATGTGTGGAAAGTCAAGATTGGATGACAAGCCACGAGCATTTCGTTTTCTTAACTTTTGGTGTAGTCACCCTCAATTTTTGGAGGTGGTTCGGGAGGCTTGGCACCTTATGCAATCTGGTACTCCTATGTCTGTGTTGGCTTGTAAATTAAGGTTGGTTAAAGCAACACTCCGCTGCTGGTCTAAACAGAAATATGGGAACATTTTTATAACGGTGAAAAACCTGGAGCATAAGGTGGTTGAAGCGGAACGACGGTATGACATGGAGGGTTCAAATCAAGCGTTAGAGCACATGGAAAGGGCAAGAGTAGATTTGAGCAAAGCACTCTGTGTTGAGGAGAATTTCTGGAAGCAAAAAGCTCACATTAAAATGTGGAAGGAAGGTGATAGAAATTCAAAATTTTTTCATGCAGTGGTAGCGGGTAGAAGGTCTAGCTCCATTATACACCGAATTAAATCTCCGTCGGGTAATTGGTTGACAAATGAGAAAGATATTGGGCAAGTGGCCTTGGACTACTTTACCAATTTATTCTCTCAAGAGGGTTATCAGACAGGGGATGGGATGAGTCAGATTCTAAAGTTACTTTCACGGCAAGACACCCAGTTACTAGAGGAGTGTCCAACGATGGAAGAAATTAAACAGGTGGTGTTTGCTATGGATGGGGAGAGCTCAGCAGGACTAGATGGTTTTTTAGGTAAATTTTTTATTGAGTCTTGGGATATTGTTTCAATTGATTTGTGTAAGGCAGTACAAAGTTTTTTCTATGGTGAAGATTTACCGAAGGCTATCACGTCCTCCTTGATTGTCCTATTTCCTAAGGTATCTCACCCTCAAAATTTTTCTTAGTTAGGACTATCAGTCTATGTAATTTTGTGAATAAGGTGATTTCTAAAGTATTGACCAATAGGCTTGCAAGCATTTTTCATCGAATTATCTCAATTTAGCAAAGTGGTTTTATTAAAAGAAGAACAATGTCTGACAATTTTCTATTGGCTTAGGAGCTGGTAGGGGGTATAAGGAAGAAGAAGAAGAATAGAGGGGGCAATGTGGTTTTAAAGTTGGATATGGCTAAGGCGTATGATCGTGTTTCATGGCCTTATTTGATCTTTGTCTTAAGAGCCTTTGGGTTTGGTGAGAGGTGGATAGACATGGTATGGAGACTTGTGTCCAATTGTTGGTTTTCTGTTTTGATAAATGGTGCGCCTCATGGGTATTTCAAGTATTCCAGGTGTTTGCGGCAAGGAGATCCATTATCACCAGGCTTGTTTATTATTGCTGCAAAAGGATTGTCCAGAGCATTGAATCATCTTTCCAGTGTTCCTAGTTTTACTCCATTTAAGGTGCCAGCTGGGTGCCCTTCTGTTACTCATTTATCATTTACTGATGATATTATGATTTTTTCAGGTGCAGATAAGAAGTCACTTCGGCTGGTTTTGGAGGTATTAAAGAAATATGAGTTACAATCGGGTCAACAAATAAATGCTTCCAAAAGTGGCTTCCTTTGTCATCATTCTATGTCAAGGGCTTGAAAGGTGGTAACCAAGCAGATTATGGGTTTCTCTGAGAGGGCCTTCCCAGTGAGATATTTGGGATGCCCGTTATTTGCTGGTAAGACTAAAAAGCAATATTTTTCGGAGTTATGCCCATCAATTGTGAAGAAGGTCTTGGCATGGCAGAATAAGTTTCTTTTTATTGGGGGTAGGTTAATACTCATCAAACATGTATTATCGTCTATCCCATTGCATATTCTGGTTGCTACTTGTCCTCCAAAAGGGGTGCTTTGGAACTTGGAAAGAGTTTTTGCTCAGTTTTTGTGGGGTATTGAGGGGGATGTTCAGAAACATCAATGGATTAAATGGGATAAATTGTGCTTGCCTGTTGATGAAGGTGGATTTGGTATACGAACCTTGGAGGAAGTTTATGAGGCATTTTCAATCAAATTGTGGTGGAATTTTAGAGAGCAAAAGTCGTTATGGGCTGATTTTATGTTTAAAAAATATTGTAAGACAAGGAATCCTTCTCAAGTGGAACATTGTAGGCTAGATTCGAGACTATGGAAGCATATGCCAAATGCTAGGGAGGTGGCACAAATTAATATGTGTTGGTTGAGTGTAGATGGGACCAAAGTAGATGATCATAATTAGGTGGAACATTCAGGTCAGATGATTTAGAAACTGACATCTTCTAGTAAGTTTTCTTTGAACACAGCTTTTGATTGTATTCGGGAGAGTATGCCTATACCTCTTATGAGTAAGAGTATTTGGGATTCTGCGATACCTGTAAAGATGTCTATTTTCATGCTTAGGCTTTTCCATAGGAGATTACCTTGTTTTGATATTTTAAAAAAATTGGGTATTCATGGTCCCTCATGGTGTTTTTGCTGTAATTTGCATTCTATGGAATCAATTGAGCATATTTTTGGGCATGGTGATTTTTCCTCCAGAGTTTGGAATTATTTTGAGGGCCCAATTGGGATTAGAAAGCAGAATTTGACTGTGCGAATAAGGTTGATGCATTGGTGGACTAGTCCTGTTAAGAATAAATTTTACAGATGCTTACTCCATATCTCGCCAATTATTGTTCTTTGGCACTTATGGAAAACAAGAAATTTGTTTGTGTTTTCAGGGGAGAGTGTGCCATGGGAGAGAGTGGTGAGGGACATCTTGCAAGACATCAAAATTGGGTTTGAAGGTAAATTCTCTATTCATTTACCTAATTTGAATTGGATGGATTGGTGTATTTTTTGTGCAGGCCAAAAGAGAAGAACCATTATTCGCACTGTAAAATGGTTGGCTCCGAAGAGACAACTTAAATTGAATGTTGATGGCTGCTCAAAAGGCAACCCAGGTGAGAGTGCAGGAATTGGTATCCTGAGGAATGGAAGTGGCAAGGTGATTTTTGGGTTTGCTTGTTTTTTTGGGAGGGAGTCTAGCTTGAGGGCTGAAATTAAAGCAATGTTGTATGGGGTTAGCATGTGTGCTACGAAGGGTATTGAACAGTTTCATTTGGAATCTGACTCACCTGTTTTGGTGAATATGGTAAAAGGGTTGGTATCTTGTCCATGGTATTTGTCTCATCAGGTGGTGGAAATTAGAAAATTTCAGCACTTAATTCTTTCTATTGAGCATTGCTTTAGACAGGGTAATCAACCAACAGACATATTATCGAATGAAGGTATTAAGATTAAGAAGGACATGATCTTTGAAGGATTTTCTATTTTACCTAGAGAGGTATGTGGTGCAGTTCATCTTGACCGACTTGGTTATCCATCATTTAGATTTAGTAGTATCTAATTCATTTAGTTAAAATTTTGTGTTATATTGTAAGGCAGTAGTACTCCTGGTTTATGTTTCTTTAAGGATGTAATAATGAGGTCAGGTATATGTCCACCTCAATAATTTTATTTTAATAAAATTTTGGAGTGGCGCCCTCCCCCATGTACGGGGTTAGCCAATTAAAAAAAAATACAAAAGTGTTGATATTAGATAAAATTCTCAAATCAAGTGACTAATTTTTCATTTGTTCGTAGTAATTTGTCATTTTTTTGTACTAACTCACACATCAAGATATTACACACAGAAGCATTAATATAAAATAACATTTTCAGATCATGATTATTTCTTTATGTGTAGTTGCACCTATCTACGTGGATAGCCATTATTTAGCATGGTTTTCTATTCTACCATCATTCTTTGATTATATTGACCTTTTCAAATAATGACATTATTTGGATTGCGAATAGCTATTGAATTATTTTTAAATTAAAGGTGAATAATTATTTTAATAAAATATATACATATGTGAGTGCCTTTTTTTGCATGTGTCGATTTGTATGTATGTATATATAGACACACATATACACACATAAAATTGGCTATGCACACCCTATAAGTGAGTAATTTTCCATTTGTTCGCGTTAAGTTGTTATTATACAAAAGCATTGATATTAGATAAAATTCTCAAATCAAGTGACTAATTTTTCATTTGTTCGTATTAATTTGTCATTTTTTGTACTAACTCACACATTAAGATATTACACACAGAAGCATTAATATAAAATAACATTTTCATATCATGATTATTTCTACCTGAAAAAAGTTTTGTAGGCATTTAAGAGTCAAAACACAAGTAAAAGATAGTAGAGGGGCTAAGTTGCAAATTAGAACTTGTCTTTTCTTCTTCATTGAGGTGTTGCATACTGTTAGATAGCAGCCATGGGTGCTTCTAGTGAACTCTCAACTTTAGCTAGCATTAGACTCATAAAAACAAAATAAGACCCTCATAGCCCTCCTTGACATACGCATACAATACAATTTTCACTCGTGACTCCTAGACAAGTGTCTCACTAAAAAATTTCCCTAATAGATGGTATCGGGCCTCGAAAAATTGTGGGTCGGTTCGGATACTATCGCACCCCGAAAAGGTAGTACGGTTCGGTAACCCTTTTCGAAAAGAGGAGTTTTGGGTATTAAAAAACTGTGCGTGTGTGAAAAAAATCAAGTTTTTAGTGAAAAAGTGTATTTTTTGAAAAAATGGTATTTTTGAAAAAAAACAGAACAAGACCGGGACTAAAAATGCGATAGTTTTGGCCAAAAAGTTTGAAAAATGTTTATGGTAAAAATCGAGTCGCCACTTGGTATTGAGTTAGGACCAAGTCACCTGAAAAATCATTTGACAAAACAAAAATTAAAATTATAGAAAATATTTGAAAACCCTTTTTGACCTCGGTCTGTGAAAACACGAGAAAAATGTCCAGGAGTCACATTTGAAAAAAGAGAAGGCAAAGGCTTATGCCTAAGGCACCCTTTCTACTTAGTCGAAGCTAGTTGCAAGGTTTAATCAAATTGTCCTAAAATAACCCTAAATTCTATCGCATTTGGACGCGTTTAAATGAATGGAAATCCTAAATCTAAATGGGGTATTGAAAGGGTCAAAATGTCCCGTCGAGACTTGATTGGGATTATTGCAGTAATTACAAAACCCGAAATGAGACTTCGAGAGAGTCATGAGTATGGATGCAAAATAAAAGGAAAATACAAAAACCTGAAATGAGGCTTCGAGAGAGTCATGAGTATGGATGCAAAATAAAAGGAAAATAATAGTGTAAATAGTAAGTGATCAAAGAAGATGAGAATGCAACATAACGGATACGAGAGACTAATAACTTGTGACTGACTGTTCCTTACTCATGGAGGGGAGAACGACATATTATGCCACGGCTTCCTTTGTAAGTTGGTAACTATTTCTAGTCGAATAACACAAATGACCTAAAATTCTAAATGAAATGCAACCTAAATGTCATGCACTGTCAAATACTAAAAATAGGTAATGACAATAACAGCATATATACCAAAAATCATGTAAATATGGAAAATTCTTAAAAAAGGAAACAGTGTGTGAAATGAGATGAAATGCACATGAGTAAAACTAGTACTAAAATGCTCTAAGGGTCTAGCGTCGGACTAGCCTTTTCTAAGGACTCCTACAAGCATTGGACTAGTGAAGAAGCGGTAAAACCACAACTAGTGTTGGACTAGTGCGGTGACGGAATGATGAAAAAACTAATAAAACATAAATCAAAAGTAAGTAAACATACAAATACATATAAGAGCACGTAGGAGCACAAAACCCACAAGTGTGATAGTTAGATGCAAAATTCTAAAGAAAGTAGTAAAACAAATAAGTACACAAGCACACAAAAAAAAAAAAACACACACACACACACACACAGAAGCCCTAACTATTACACTGAGGGGATTTAACTACAATTTTAAGGGGAAATAGTAAAAATTACCTATATATTATACTTGCTATCTAAATACAAAATTTTGTTAAAAATATATAAGAAATGTAACCTAATTGTTATATTAACTAATTAAATACAAAAATAGACTAAAATAAAAGAAATTGTGATATATCGATTACATTTTTAGCCAAATAATGTAATTCAAAATAAAATAGCATAATGTAGATAAATACGCAAAAAGTATATAAAATAAGAAAACTCTTTAAAGAAAATACACAAAAAATCACATAGAAGCACATAAATAGAAATTAATGAGAAACAGGAGTACCTCTCGTCGAAGATCTAGTGTGAATGCTAAGAAAACAAATCACATATCAAGGTACCTTGGTATAAACAAATAAAGTCTAAAATATATAAGTATTGACAAGTTGAAGTAACATGTAAATTCTAGCAACTACAGGGACTAAAAATGAAATTCTATAAAACTTAAGGGATAAAATAAAAAATTCATGTAAGTACAAGGGGTAGAAATGTAAATTCAAGCAGGCCTAGAGTCATAGTTGTAAATTCAAGCAAGCATAGGGGTAAGAAACATAAATTCCAGCAATTTGGGGTAAATTTGCAAATGGTGACACCTAAAATTTGGGTGGTCGATCTATAATTATCAAAGACTTAATTGTAGAAAACAAAAAAAAAATCTTTTGGACATATCAATGATAGTTAAGAAAAACAAAGGCTTAGACATAATATTACTTTATAATGAAAATACCAAATGAAATTGTCAAATTATAGTTAGAAGTTTAAAACTAAATCATTAACAAAATTAACTTAGTTGAGTAAAGTTAATCAAAAATTAAATTTGACTAAATTAATACAAATTATGAATAAACAAGAAAGTTGAATTTGATAAATAAAACTAAAACTAATTCCCTAAAATTTTTTAACTAAATCCAAAAAAAAAATCAAAGAAAAACACAAAAAAACATAAAACCCACCCCCAAAAATTCCCAATTCTCTTATCTTCTTCCTCTCCCCTTTTCTCTCGTCTTCTACTTCTCTTCTTTCTTTTCTCTCTTTCCCCCTGATTTTCCTTCCATCTTTGCCTTCTGTTTTTTTCTTTCCTTCTTCTTTTCCTCTTTCTCTATTTCTTCTCTGTTTATCTTACTCTCCCTTTCCTTTTCGCTCATCTTTGAATGCCCCCTCTGTCTCTCTTCTCTTGTCGTCTTTCCCTTTTTGGTTCTCTCTTTCTCTTCACCTTTTCTCTACCTGTTTTCTCTCGCGCCCTCTCTCATTTCCTTCCCATCTCTCTTCCTATTGTTTCTCTATTCTCTCTCTATTCTCTTTGCTTCTCCATCGACAAACAATAGAAAATGAATTTCCAGTTGAAACAGGGGAGGTGGACGTATGCTTCGATTTAATGGTTGTTTCAGGCTTGGGGCTAGGAGGTGGTTGGATTTTGACCGTAGCTATGGCCGATTGGGTGTAATTTAAGCAGTGGTAGGATTATTTGTTTGTGGTTGTAGATTTTTAGGTGGTAGTGGACTAAAAAGGCTCGCGGTGGTGCTGGGTTTATATGTGTGTGGTGGTCTAATTAGCTAGTGATTGGGATCATTAATGGCTATTTTGCAGGTTGTAGGGGATGTGAATTGGAGGCTGAATTGGTGAATCAATTGACTGCGCGAAGACTGGGCTTGTGGATAGTGGTGGTGCTAAGGTGGTTTGATAGGTTGTTTGTCTGCTAATTGAGTTTGTTTGTGGCTGTTGTTTGAGTGAAGTGGTGATTCCAGGAGAGGTGCTAGTTTACTTGATTGTGTTGAGCTATTTTTGGGATATCGAATGCTAGTTTGGGGGTTTTGGGTTGTGGTTTTGAAAACTTGGGAGGTTAATGGTGAAGTTTAGGGGTGGCATTGGGGTTGATTGGTGGCCTATTGTGTCTTGCGTGGATGATTTTGAAGATGATGGTGGAAGCATATGGTGGAGGTGGTGACGGAAGTCGGATGGAAGAGATGGTGGTGTGGTTGGTGATTTATGAGCTGTTCGGTGTAATTTAGTGGTAGATTCAGGGGACTGTGGAATTGATTTTTTATGGTTGCTTGCTGTGTTTGTGAAGTTGTTGTTTGGTGGTTCTCGGGCAGGGATGGGTTGAGATGGAGATCGTGAAATTGGATGTTTGATTATTTTGTTGTTATTTTGTCTGCAGGTACTGGGTTATGGTGGTTTGGCTAGTTGTCACCAGCTTGAGATGATGGGTGGGTTTGGGCTGCAGTTTTAGGCAGTGACTCTGGCGGTGGGAGAAAAAGAAACGGTGGAAGTGAGGTTGAGGGAAGCAGTGGAGAGGATTGAAGGTGAGGACGGTGATAAGAAAAAGAAAGAAGAAGAAGCATAAACCCAGAAACAAAAACACAAACTTAGAAACAAAATTGAAGCAAAATCCAAACAAAAAAACTCAATCAAAATTCCAAGCAATTAAAAACATGTTCATATTCACAAAAAAGAATGAAAGAAAAGTGGATCAAAACAAAGAGAAAAGAGCTAAGAAATTACCTTTGAAGCTTGAAGTTGATTTAATGATGATGATGAACAATAACTTAGAAATAAAAGGATAACGGCTAGTGTGTGTGTATAGGTGAGTGAGTGTGTGTTTTGATCCTTAATGGATAAAAGGTGTATGTTTAGGGTTTTTTCTTTTTCTCCTTCTTTATTTAATCCAAAAATGGGTTATTTATAGTGCAAGAAAGTCTTATCCTCCAAGAAATGAGTAAAATGACTGAAATGCCCCTAGCAATTAAATCTCAACTTTACCCTAAAAATAATTTTGTTACACAAAAGATTAAAATTAAAACTAAAAAAATGTCATGATTTTTTAAAAGACACCCAAAAAGTTAAAAAAAAATTGTAAATAACAAATTTTATTACATCACAAAAATTTCAGTCAAAAATACATTTGCATGTAAAATGATCCTTTTTTCTCCTAAACATAGTATTTATAGAAAAAAATAGCATTTGATCTTAAAAAATGGCCAAAAGTTAAAGATAGGTTTAAAAACCTAAAAAATGAATTTATAATCTAAAATTTGGCATAAAGGGCATTCAAGAGGTGAAATAACCATTTTACCCTTGTACTGACAAAATATACAGAAAAATAGCTATTGGCCTCGAAAAATTACCAAAAATTAAAAATAAACTTAAAAACCTAGAAAAATGAATTTAATACTCAAATATTAGTAAAAAATGCGTTCAGAGTGTGAAATATTTCCCCTAAATGCAATATTTATAGAAAAAGTAGCAATTGTCCCTGAAAAAATCAGAAAAATCCAAAAACATGCTTAAAAGCCTAAAAAATAAATTCAGGACTTAAAATGAGCGAAAATAGTATTTGCAAGATGAAATGATCATTTTGCCCCTATTGGCGAAATATAAAAAAATACAGTTAAACTTGAAAAATCACAAAATTTTAGAAACATGTATAAAAATATAAAAATGTACATTTAAAACTCGAAAACTAATGAAAAAAATATTTACGTGCTAAAAATTATTGTTTTGCCCCATGAAGTTGTTGATTTCACCCCTTTTGCCCAAAAATCAAAATTTGACCCCAAAAATAGAAAAAAATGCCCCTAATGTTGAAAAAATAAATGGTGTGTTAAAATTTAGTGTCTACAGATGAGATGTCTTTGACGCGAGGGATGAGAGGATAATTTTTGGTTCCATTTTCCACCTTAACAATAGAAAAATGATTGATCCCATTTTATCTTCCTAGTGATAATTTAACAAAAAATGACTCTAGTTATCAAATAATTGAATAATCTAGAGCAATTTACTCAAGACACTTATTTATCATTCATAAAAGCATTTAATGAATTGTAAGTCCAACGCATCCTATTTAGCAAAAAGATGGATCTTGCTTTTTAAGATGGATCTTACTTTGCTCATTACTAGACAATCACTGATTTACAAATTCTATATGGGATTAATAGCAATTATTTCCTATCCCATGGAAAAGCTTTTTTCATTTTCTCTAAAGCTATTTTTATGATAGGTTCTATAGGATGACAAACTCTTATGTTCTTTTTATTACAGTATATCTAAATAAACTTCTTGACAACATGCCTAAGAGTTTTCTTATTGATGCTAGTGAAAGTACTAATTGTGACTTTATTATAAATAGCCTATCTTGAGCTAGTTAACTTGGCTAAAGCTAACCTTGAAATTGGTCAAGGTTAGATTTTTATTGCTTCAATAAAAGTTAGATGTGGCACATTTTAGGGCACATGCAAATAATGCCACTACCATCTATGCTTGAACTTCATATGCTATTCTTTGCCCAACCTAATCATCCTCAATAGGGCTTATTATCTTTGCCAAATGCTCTTTGGTGCTACCTTCATATTTAGCCTATCTGTCTAGTATTGGAACGACAAACAAAATGAAAAATCAAAGTCTAAGGATCACCTAATGCATCATTTGACAAGCATAGTCTCCAACCCTTTCCCCAAATTACTCATGCCCTTACCACTTCTGCCTATATTAAGTTGGTTCATAAAATTGATAATAGTCCTTCCCTTTTATCACAACTGCCTTGAATAACAACCACCCTAATACTGGTAACTATAGAAATCAATCAAAAGCTCTTTTTATATTTTTCTATGGCGGAAAACCCTCATTGTATACTACTTGCCAACTCTCTTAGTCTCCAGAGTCTTCAAATGAACTGTAGGGATTTGATGGAACTAAGAAATATTGGACACAAAGATATATTTAAATGGAGACTTCCCAGTGGTTGCTTTGGTTCCTACAAAAAGGAAGAAGCATTTCTTATGTAGAACAAGAAAGGGAACCTAACAGTAAAAGTTGGGAAAAAAAACTCCATTTCTTTAGCAAAGAATGAACAACATAGATGTAGCACATTCGCACCTATTTACATGAGAGAAAGATATGGTTTGAAGAGTTTTGGCCCATTTAGTGTGAATCTCCTGTATAGAATCTTGTTCTTTTGGACCAACCAGTTGAGAGTAAGTAAATTAATTCAGCTAGAATGACAGCGAGAGGAAAGAAAGAGGTTAAGGTCAATGCTATTCTTTATGACTACACTTGATAATGAGCTAGAGAAAAGTTAGATCCTCTTGCCTCTACGTCTTTAATAAAATAAAAGGGTGGTTCTTGACTTGGTTTAAAATATAAAGGATATTAGCACTAAAAGTTGCACTAAACTGAATTTTGAATTTGTCCTCAACTCGTGACAAAAGACTGAATTTTATCTTACTTGAGATAATCTCAAAATCCTACTCAAATTGTGGGTAGCTATGCTCAAATGAGGAATAAATGAAGACTGCATATAACAACAAAAAATATAGCAAATCACAACTTTTTCCTACAGCTCCATGGGCTTTTTTTGCTTTAGTGCTGAGGATATCACATTTTAGCTAATAGTTTCATGCAATCCTTTTGCCCCTATTGGCACTAAACTTAATTTTAAATAAGTTCTCAGCTCGTGACAAAAGACTGACTTTTATCTTACTTGAGAGAGTCTCAAAATCCTATTCAGTTTGTGTGTAGCTACGCACAAATCAGGAATGAATGAAGATTGTATATAACAACCAAAAAAATAGCCTCACAACTCTCTCTTGTTGCTCCATGGGCTTCTTTTGGTTTAGTGCTGAGGATATCACATTTTAGCTAATACTTTCATACTTTCCTTTAGCCCCTATGGCCTTGCTCAAAGAAAAGGAAGAGAACCCACTTTCAAATAAATAGAAAGATTGAGGTTTCATAGTGTATTGATATTGCCTTTACACTAATATAACAAATGATGGGACAGAATTGGCTAGGCTAACTTGAAAAGTCCTTGTTCATTGATGCTCTTCCTCCAACTAATTACCAATCGAAGGTGTGCGAATGGGTTAACTTCTTTGCAATCATCATAGAGGGTATGGGCAGGCATAGGCAATTAACTTCAGCTAGCATCTCGAAGTTTTCAACAATATGGAAAATCATGGGTATTAATTGTTTTTAAGAACTACTATGTTGGTCCCTAGGCAACCTAAGAGGGGGATAAATTAGGTTCTTTTAAAAACTTAACTTGGTTTATGCAAATTTTCAAATATAAATTTACCAAGTTATTTATGTAAGAACTTAAGTAATTAGTGCAACAAATAGCAAGACAATGAACATTAAAGAAAGAAATAGATAGAGAGTAAGAGAGATCGATCAAATGAAACACATCCAAGTTTTACCAAACTTGAAGTTTAAATTCAATTGAATTCTTTCACTTGTAGGTGACAAAAAACCACATTGTACAAAGATTGGCTTACCTCTTGCTCATCCTAAACACTCACTAGTGGAGGCAAGAGATTTAACATCTTGCTAAATTTAACCTTTCTAAGATACAAATGAATTGCTCATACTCAGAATGAAGAATTCACTCTTTTTGCTTACGACGCAAATAACAACGGGGAATACTATTTCTTACTCAAGAATGCTATTCAATGCTCACTAATAGTCAATACAATAGTTTGTAATAAATTTGAATTTTATTGTTTTTATAGGTCACCAAAAATTGCCTTCAACATCCCTCCAATAGTCAAGCATTTAATGCTAAAAAAACTAGCCACTAGTACATTCGACCAGCCTAACGCCATGGAAGCTGGCTGAACCATCATCTAAAACCGTCAGTGTTGAGCTTAATTTGTTCTTTTTGGATGATTGACGAAGGGGCTCATTGTCCGAATGTCTGGCTAAAAATTTTTGTCCATGCTAGACACTTTTTAGACTGCCAAAGGGATGTCCGAACAAGCATCCGAAAGGAATGCAACTTTCTGTCTATTCTGGAAATTCTTTAGACGATCGAAGAAGTGTCCAAATAGGCTTCCAAAGGAAGTATAACTTTCTATCAATTCTAGAAATGCTTCGGATAGCTAAAATAGTGGCCAAAGTGTTAGTGTATGCCCTAAAACCAAGTTAGTTTTTGGGATTTTTATTACTCTTATTTCGTGTTATACTTATATATGTGGCATTTTCTTTGTCATTTAGTACTTGTTATTAATATTACTTGTTTATTTGATAAAGTCCATAGAATATTAACTGTGTTTAAGAGATTGTAAGAGTTACAATGATGAGACTCTTATTACACATAAGGTTATATTCTTAAATATCCTTAGTCGTAGTATTAATGAAATTGGACATCATTAATATGGGAAGACTAGCACATACTTTGCCTCTACTTAGGGTAAGTAGTAGTTGATCTCGTCAACTATGGTGTGCGATGTAAGGTAATAAGGGGAGTAACGCAGCGGAAAATTTAAAAATTTATTACCTTAGCCATGGATCTCTTTGATGTAATCTATACGATTAAAGGGTGTTTAGCACAAATACCTCAAGCATAGAAGGTTTCTATGCTTCAAAGGGCAAGATCCTATTCGATGAAGGTGTTGATCTACCATGAAAAGCCCTCCAAGTGTCGAGCCTCCAACGGTATCCACACGAACATGATCTTTAGGAACCTTTGGGCTTGCTTGCCTTGCCTTTTGAGTGCTAGCTCCCTTGAATGATTCATGAAGAACACAAGAAGAAGAAAGAAGTGAAACCCTAACAATTAGGGAAGAGAGGTGTGGCGTTTTTCTTGGAGAGAAAAACGCCACCTAGCTCTCAATTTTTCTCTCTCTAAATTTTGTATTGTGTTTCATCAATCTCTCAAGAGTCAAGGCATGGACTTATTTATAGATGTAGTATCCTAGTCTTTAAGGAAACAAGAGCAATTGGAAACCAAGAAGGTTTAGGAAGCTTACCTTAAGCTAATCCTATTCCTTTAGGAAACCAATTCCAAAAGGAAACCAAATAGCTTCTTAATTCCTTTTAGGAAACTAATTTCCATCAAGACTTAGAATATTTATAATTAAGTCCTTTAAGTTAATTTATCACATAAATTAACCCCATAAGTATCTTATACTTATCTTAATAACAATTTAACCCAAAGACCATGTTCTTATTGTGTGTGACCCATTAGGTTCCATTCACGTTGGCAATAAGTACAAATTATAACTCATTAATTAATTAATTAAGAGCCAGATAAATTAACACTTTAATTTATCATTAATTCACTAATTAATTAATTTGCACTTATAGATCATGAGTGGCGTCTAGCAATGCATCATGACCACCCAAGTGAATAGGAAAGTCATATGGTAGACTACACCTATCAATGACAATGTTACCGTGTAATTAATATCCTTTCACCACACTATATCCCAATTAGTCTAAGAGTGTAGTGCGCACTCTTTAAATGACTAATTAATGATTTCTTGTTCCCGAAATATAACTTTCATAAAAGTATAACCTTGAAACTCTTTCAAGTCATACTTTCACTTTTGCGCAAAAGATTCTTTAAGTCATATTTCAACAAGTGGCCAATCCGGGATATACTCTCCTATAATAAGGAGTGGTGAATCCTATATCGATTACTCACTATCCTTCCATGCTTCATACTATACCCAATCTCTACCGTATGGGCTACTCTTTTACGAGCACCGAGCAATAGAGTCAAAGCATAGCAATCCACACTCAAGATACCATGGTAATCTCAAGTCTAAGGATCACTTACACCATTGCCATTAAGAGTATAATTCATTAGCACTATGAATAGTAACTCTTGGCGGATCAATCCAATGAACTTGTTCTCTAACAAGCATCCACATACCAGCTTAGGTGTCGCACACCATAGTTGACGAGATCAACTACTACTTACCATAAGTAGAGGCAAAGTATGTGCTAGTCTTCCCATATTAATGATGTCCAATCTCATTAATACTACGACTAGGGATATTTAAGAATATAACTTAATGTGTAATAAGAGTCTCATCATTGTAACTCTTACAATCTCTTATACACAGTTAATATTCTATGGACTTTATCAAATAAACAAGTAATATAATAACAAGTATTAAATGACAAAGAAAATGCCACATATATAAGTATAACACGAAATAAGCGTAATAAAAAATCTCCAAAAACCAACTTGGTTTTAGGGCATACACTAACAAACTCCCACTTGCACTAAAACCAATCACCTATAGGTTTTAGGCCATGAGCATGACTATCATGCTTATTCTGGGACAAGTCCATGGTGAAAGGATTAGTGGCACTTACATTGTGGGAACTTCCTCTATCTTTTCATCATTTGTACCAAACTATTTCCTTAAATAGATGGTGGCACCTAAATACACTTTAGGATCATGGATGAGACTTTAGTTCCTTAATTAAATGATGGCTCAATTGTTTCATAAAACAATGGAAGGAACTATTCTTTATCTAACAAAGAATCCCTTGATCCATAGTAACTTCTAAAGCTACCATGTACTCAGCCTTTGTTGTAGAATATGTTGTAGTATCTATCATAAAACGCTTTTATCTACTACAGTTCAACGTGAACACCAATTCATCTCATGATTTTCTTATCATCCCTATTGGATTAAAAGTTTGTATCTTTAAATCCACACACTTCCTAAGTGTGATCTCCATAGTCAAGAATAGTCTTTTAGTGCTATCTCGAGTACTTAAGAATATTCTTTGATAACCATCTAGTGACACTCACCAGAATTGCTCGTAACACTTAAAGCCAGAAGACATCGAGTCTCATACATAGTATAGCATATAAATAGAACCTATTGCAAAAGCATATGGGATCTATTAATGCTATCAACCTCAACAAGTGTCAAATGACACATGTCTCTCGAAAGAGTAATCTCCTATCACATAGGTAAAACCCCTTCTTCGATTGCACTATGCTAAACCCTTTAGCATCTAGCCTATGTACTTGGATCTAGTGAGACCAAGCAACCTCTTGGATCTATCTATATAGATCTTAATTCCCAAATTAGAGATCGCCTCTCCTTAGATTAAGAAATTCTTGGACAACCATATCTTTACCTTTAAAGTATGTTGTTTCCATCAACGATATGTCATCCACATATAGTATCAAGAAAATGACAATGCTCCCACTCAACTTTACATTTACACAAAGCTCGTCTTTGTTTTTGAGAAAATCAAACTCTTTGATTATCTTATCAAAACAAATGCTCCAACACCTTGACACTTGCAAGAGTCCACAAATGGACCCTTGAAGCTTGCGTATCCTAATGACTATCAATGGAGGTGAAGGCCCAAGGGATGTGTCATATACATACCTTTTAATTCCCGTTAAGGGATGAAGTCTTCATAGCCATTTGTCATAGCCATAAAAGCAGCTATTGCAAGTAAAATCTTAAATGGATTTAAGCATGGTCAATGGTGAAATAGGTTTCTTTCAAAGCCAAGCCTTTGAATTGAATCCTTTTTCCCATTAATCTTGCTTTATAGGCAACTACGTTACCATCCATGTCAGTCTTTCTCATAAAGACCTACTTGCACCCTATGGGTTTTATCCGATTAGGTGACTTGAGCAAGGTCTATACCTTGTTCTTGTACATGGAATCCATTTTGGATTTTATGGCATCTTGCCATATCAAGGAGTCTACATTAGACAAAGCCTCTTCGTGATTGGTAGGTTTGTCATCATATATGACTAGTACATTATTGCTCTTGCTAATGAGAAATCTATATATCTCATACGTGAGAAATCTGTATTTCTCAAGAGTATAACACACTCTACCAATCTTTTGAAGATTTTGTGCACTTTGAACTTCCGTTGCGCCTCATCAACATGTGGCATAAGCTCTAGTTCCAATTATTGATTTTTGTCAATTCATGGTCCTTGAACCTTTTCAAGTTCTATCTTGCTCCCACTGTCTCTGTAAGGTAATAGCATAGGTAACGCAGCGGAAAAATAAAAATTTATTACCTTAACCATGGATCTCTTTGACATATCTATATGATTAACAAGGGGGTTTGCATGAAGATTACCTTAAGCACAGAAGATTTCTATGCTTCTAGGCAAAGATCCTTCGAAGAAGATGTTAGATCTACCACGAAAAGCCCTCCAAGCGTAGAGCCTCTAACGATATCCACACGAACAACTTCTTTGGGAACCTTGTAGGCTTGCTTGCTTTGACTTTTGAGTGCTAGCTCCCTTGAATTATTAAGAACACAAGAAGAAGAAAACCCTAACCCTTAGGAGAGAGAGAGAGAGACGCCTAGAGAGAGAGAGAGGCGTGCAGATTCTTTTTCTATTTTCTCTCACTAGTTTTCTTTTTGTGTAGTAATAATCATTCAAGAGTCAAAGCATAAACCTATTTATAGAGGTAGTATTCTAGTCTTTTAGGAAATAAGGCTAATTAGAAACCAAGAAGGTTTAGGTAACTTACTTTAAGCTAATCCTTCTCCTTTAGGAAATCTATTCCATAAGGAAACTAATTAGTTACTTTATTTCTTTTAGGAAACAAATTTCCTGCAAGACTTAGAATATTTATAAATAAGTCCTTTAAGTTAATTTATCTCATAAATTAACCCCATAAGTATCTCATACTTATCTTTATTACATTTTAACCCAAAGATTTTGTTCTTTATGTGTGTGACCCATTAGGTTCCATTCACGTTGGCAATAAGTATAAATTATAACTCATTAATTGAGCTAGATAAATTAAACACTTTTAATTTATCATTAATTCACTAATTAATCAATTCATACTTATAGATCATGAGTGGCGTCTAGCAATGCATCATGACCACCCAAGTGAATAGGAAAGTCATATGGTAGACCATACCCTTCAATGACAATGTTATCGTGTAATTAATATCCTTTCACCACACTATATCCCAATTAGTCTAAAAGTATAGTGCATACTTTTAAATGACTAATTTATATTTTCTTGTTCCAGAAATATAACTCTCCATGATGTATAACCTTGAAACTACTTCCAAGTTATACTATCACTTCTGCAGAAGATTTATGAGTTAATATTTCCAACAAGTGGCCATTAAGGGATATACTCTCCTATTAAGGAGTGGTGAATCCTATATTGATTACTCACTATCTTTCCATGCTTCAAACTATACCCAATCTCTAACCTATGAGCTACCCTTTTACAGGCACCGAGGAATAGAGTCAAAGTATAGCAATCCACACTCAAGATACTATGGTAATCTCAAGTCAAAGGATCACTTACACCATTGCCATTAAGAGTTCAACTATTGGCACTATAGTTGAAACTCTTGGCGGATCAATCCAATGAACTTGTTCTCAAACAAGCATCCACATACCAGCTTAAGTGTCACGCACACCATAGTCAATGAGATCAACTACTACTTACCATAAGTAGAGGCAAAGTATGTGCTAGTCTATCCGTATTAATGATGTCCAATCTCATTAATACTATGACTAGGGATATTTAAGAATATGACTTTATGTATTAGAGTCCCATAATTGTAACCCCTTACAATCTCTAATACATAATCAATATTCTAAGGACTTTATCAATTAAACAAGTAACATGGAAATACAAGTATAGATGATAAAGAAAAATACCACATGAATAAATATAACATAAATAAGTGTAAATATAAAAACACCTTAAACCATCTTGGTTTTAGGGCATACACTAACAAACTCCCACTTGCACTAAAACCAATCACTCATTTGTTTTAGGCCAAAAGCATTTACATGAGTATCATGCTTTTTCTGGGACAAGGCCTTAGTGAGATGATCAGCTATATTGTCATCAGTGGGAACCTTTTCTATCTTTACATCATTCCTACCAACTATTTCTCTAATAAGATGGTAGCGCCTAAGTACATGTTTGGATCGTTGATGAGACCTAGGTTCCTTTGCTTGGGCGATGGCACCATTGTTGTCACAAAACAAAGGTATAGGATCAACAATGGAAGGAACCACTCCTAGCTCGGTGACGAACTTTTTGATCCAAACAGCCTCTTTTGCAGCTTCAGAAGCAGCAATGTACTCGGCTTCAGTTGTAGAATCAGCGGTAGTTTCTTGCTTCGAACTCTTCCAGCTCACAGCACCACCATTTAACGTGAATATAAATCCAGACTGCGACTTACTATCATCCTTGTCAGACTGAAAACTCGCATCAGTGAAACCACACACTTCCAAAGTGTGTCCTCCATAAACCAAGAATAATTCTTTAGTTCTTCTCAAGTACTTAAGAATACTCTTGACAGCTACCCAGTGACCCTCACCAGGGTTAGCTTGGAATCTACTCGTAACACTTAGAGCATAGGAGACGTCGGGTCTCGTACATAGCATAGCATACATAATGGATCCTATTGCCGAGGCATAAGGAATCTTTTGCATGCTATCAATCTCGACAGGTGTTTTAGGACACATGTCTCTTGAAAGAGTAATCCCATGTCTCATAGGTAAGTACCCCTTCTTCGATTGCTCCATGCTAAACCTCTTTAGCATCTTGTCTATGTATGTCGATTGACTGAGACCAAGCAACCTCTTGGATCTATCTCTATAGATCCTTATTCCCAGAATATAGGTTGCCTCTCCTAGATCTTTCATGGAGAAACTTTTGGACAGCCATACCTTTATAGTTTGTAATAAAGGTATGTCGTTTCCCATCAATAGTATGTCATCCACATAAAGTATTAAGAAAACGACAGCGCTCCCACTCACCTTCTTGTATACACAAGGCTCGTCTTCGTTCTTAAGAAAACCAAACTCTTTGATTGTCTCATCAAAACGAATGTTCCAACTCCTCGAAGCTTGCTTGAGTCCATAAATGGACTTTTGTAGCTTACATACCTTATGACTATCAATGGAGTCAAAACCCTCAGGTTGTGTCATGTACACATCCTCTTGCAAATTTCCGTTAAGGAATGCAGTCTTGACATCCATTTGCCAAATCTCATAGTCATAATAAGCAGCTATCGCAAGCAAAATCCTTATGGATTTAAGCATAGCTACCGGCGAAAAAGTTTCTTCAAAGTCAATTCCTTGCCTTTGTTTATAACCTTTTGCCACTAACCTTGCTTTATAGGTAACAATGTTACCATCCATGTCAGTCTTTCTTTTAAAGACCCACTTGCACCCTATAGGTTTTATCCCTTCAGGTGGCTCGACCAAGGTCCATACCTTGTTCTCGTACATGGAATCCATTTCGGATTTCATGGCTTCGCGCCACTTCAAAGAGTCTACATTAGACATAGCTTCTTCGTAACTAGTAGGATCGTCATCATCTATGACTAACACATCATTGCTCTCACTTATGAGAAATCCATATCTCTCAGGAGCATAACGTGTTCTACTAGATCTACGAAGTTCTTGTGTAACTTGAGCTTCCGACTGCGCCTCATCAACATGTGGCGTAAGCTCTTGTTCCAACTGTTGACTACTTTGTGGTTCTTGAATTTCTTCAAGTTCTACTTTACCCCCACTACTTCTTTCAAGAATAAACAATTTTTCTAGAAAAGTAGCATGTCTTGAAACAAACACCTTTTGTTCAAGGGGATTGTAGAAGTAATATCCACGACTCTCTCTAGGATATCCCACAAACAAGCATTTGTCAGACTTAGCCTCTAGCTTGTCTGACATGTTCCGCTTCACATAAGCAGAACAACCCCAAATCTTTAAATGATTAAGATTTGGTTTCTTACCATACCAAATCTCATAAGGTGTGGTATCAACAGATTTTGATGGAACACGGTTGAGTATATAGGAGGCGGAATCTAAGGCATATCCCCAAAACGAACTAGGAAGTGATGCATGGCTCATCATAGAACGTACCATATCTAATAGAGTACGATTTCTCCTTTCAGACACACCATTTAGTTGTGGCGTGTATGGAGGAGTCCATTGAGGAATAATCCCATTTTCCTCTAGATATTGTTGGAACTCTTGACTTAAGTATTCTCCACCTCGATCAGATCTAAGTGTTTTGATACTCTTGCCAAGTTGTTTCTCAACCTTCAGCTTTAAAGACTTTGAACTTTTCAGAAGCCTCGGATTTGTGCTTCATTAGAAACACATAACCATATCTAGAATGGTCATCCGTGAAAGTGATGAAGTAGGAGAAACCACCTCTAGCATGGATCGACATTGGGCCACAAACATCAGTATGTATAAGCCCAAGAAGATCACTGGCACGTTCACCCTTTCCAGTAAAAGGTGTCTTGGTCATCTTGCCAAGTAAACAAGATTCACATGTCCCAAATGATTCATAATCAAATGAGTCCAAGTATCCATTTTTATGTAACTTGGATATGCGTTTCTCATTTACATGACCAAGTCTACAATGCCAAAGGTATGTTTGGTTAACAATATCTAATTTTTGTTTCTTGGTGTTTATGTTGAGAATGGACTTTTCTTCATCTAGAATATATAAACCATTAAATAATGTACCAGTACCATAAGTAATACCATCACGTGAAAAAGAACAACTTTTATTCCTTTGAATGATGGTAAATCCATCCAAATCTAACAATGAGATAGAAATGATGTTCTTTGTAAGTACGGGAACAAAATAACAGTTTCTTAATTCTAAAATAAGCCCAGTAGGCAAAGAGAGTACATAGGTTCCTACGGCTAATGCAGCAACTCTTGCTCCATTCCCCACGCGCAGCTTGACCTCTCCCTTTGCTAGAGTTCTACTATCTTTAAGACCCTGCATATTATTACAAATATGAGATCCAGATCCGGTATCTAATACCCATGAGTCTTGGTTAGTAGATAAATTAATCTCAATCATAAACATACCAGAGGTTGAAGCTTCACCAAGCTTCTTTGACTTCAGAGAGTCAAGGTAGGCCTTGCAATTCCTCTTCCAATGCCCATCTTGTCCGCAATGGAAGCATGTGCCCTTGGGTTTGTCCTTCTTGACCCCACCCTTAGGCTTAGTTCTCTTCTTCTTGGACTTCTTAAGCCCAGAATTGGGCTTCTTTTTCTTGGAGCCCGAGACAAGCATAACGGTGCCCTTCTCCTTCTTAAGATTAGGCTCAGCAGTCTTGAGCATGTTCATCAATTCAGTCAACGTGCACTCAACTTTTCGCATGTTGAAGTGCAGAATGAATTGTGAATAGCTCTCAGGGAGGGACTGAAGAATTAAGTCAATACTTAACTCATTGTCAGAGACGTGTCCCAGATCAGCTAACTTTTCAATCAGCCCGATCATCTTCAGTACATGGGTAGTCACTGAAGTTCCCTCTGCCATCTTGCATTGATAAAGCTCCCTTGAGGTCTCATACCTCTCGGTCCTAGCTTGTGCATCGAACATTTCTTTTAAGTGCACAATCATGGACGGAGCATCCATCTTAAGATGTTGCTTTTGCAATGCCGGGGTCATAGAAGCTAACATGATACATGTTGCAGCATCATTGTCGGCTTTGTGCATCTCATATGCATCTATGTCCTCAGGTGATGCAGTAGCGGGTGGAGGAGGTGGCATGGGTTTATCGAGGACATACTCAATTTTTTCATGTTTGAGAACAATTCTCAAATTAATATTCCAATCCTCAAAGTTGGTTTCATTGAGTTTGTTGTCAAGAATCGGTCGCAAATTCACGTTAGACATTCTACAAAAAGTAAAGACAGAAAATAAGTATTTGTTTTATGTTATATATGCAAACCAAAAATGTGGATTCGTAAATTTATTTGGTTTGCTCCCACTATTTTACTTCAAATCAATAACCCTCGATATTGATTCGGAAATCCGTTGGAGATTTCTAGTGGGCTAGGATCCCATCTAATTAGCTTTGGGTTTGACGGAGGCCAATGCCCCAAAGATAAATTCGATTAGGTAGATAACTTTTTATCAATCACAACTCTTGTGACTCCTAGATAGTTGGGTATCAACTCTTTGAAAATTACATCTTATGTATTACCCAACTTTGCCTCAAAAATATCATAACATTGACGGAGGCCAAACTCGTTATGTAATTTTTGTTAAGTCAAACCCATTATTCAGAGATCATATCTCATAACAAAAACATATTCCGAGTAAGGTGACCTTGACGGAGGCCAACGTGTCAACCTTAATAGGAACTCATCGTTTTTGTTATAATAATGGAAGGCAACTTAAATAGATGACTTAATATTTGATATTGAGGGATTTTAGTTTAAATATTAATGTCTCAACATATTATGCAATTAAAATATATCAATCATATAAAATAAAAGCATAATAAACGTGGATGATTATGGACTTTAACTAATAATATTTTCTTCGAGCCTTGAAGAAAATATTTGGTTAAAAATTCCTAGGGGACGTCTCAACTCCTTGATGCGCCTCCTTGGTTGCTCCTTGGTGCCACCTCCATCTTCTTGTACATTACATATGTAATTCTAGTCTAAACAATTTAAAATAAACCTATTCCTAACCTATACTTTGTACATTACAAGTATTGATCAAGAAACCTCGAGTTACATTCGAGGGGAGTTTAGGTGAGAAGAGAATTACATCAGAAAATAGAGAGGGAAGGACTCGCAGGCCCTATTTATAAAACCAATACAAGCCAACCATAAAAGAAGTAATAACCATTCAATCACATTGGTCTAGTCCATAATCATCCACCATGCCATCATACTATTTAACAATTAAATAAATTGATTTATTTAATTCTAGTCATAAATCATATGGTCTAAATAAATTAGATTAATGCTCTTGAAATTTATTTGTCTCAAAAATATAGTTATAGAAGGTATAGGTTTCCAAATTTTAACTCTCCAAATCTTAACAATTAAAATTGTAAAGTGTTTTAACAGAGAAATTATCAAAATTCGCGTTTTTCCAAAAATTTAGGAAAAATCCCGCTAGGATTCTGCCTACAACCCGCGCGACAAAACGTGCGCGGGTTCATCCGCGGTTTGTAACCCGCGCGACAAACCGTGCGCGGTTTCATCCGCGGTTTGTGGACAGAAGTTACGGGATTTTGACCGCGAGTCAAAACGCGCGCGAGTTTTCGCGCGGTTTGTGTCCAGAAAATACGATCTTTGAAATTCTTTAGCGTTTTTCAAAACTCTTTTGAATCATAACATGTTAAAACCCTTTTAGCACATCAAAAACAATTTAGAAACCATAAAAACAACCTTAAGAACTTATCTTAATTATTTAAAACACTTTTAAACAATCAAGAACTTTTCTTAAAAATCAAACTCTTGATTTTTCTAAAACAATTTTGAGACAAATATCGTCAAGAACAAACCATCCATATTTATGACAATTAAATAAACACAAAACATATAGATATAATCAAAGAAGGCTCTGATACCACTGTAAGGTAATAGCATAGGTAACGCAGCGGAAAAATAAAAATTTATTACCTTAACCATGGATCTCTTTGACATATCTATATGATTAACAAGGGGGTTTGCATGAAGATTACCTTAAGCACAGAAGATTTCTATGCTTCTAGGCAAAGATCCTTCGAAGAAGATGTTAGATCTACCACGAAAAGCCCTCCAAGCGTAGAGCCTCTAACGATATCCACACGAACAACTTCTTTGGGAACCTTGTAGGCTTGCTTGCTTTGACTTTTGAGTGCTAGCTCCCTTGAATTATTAAGAACACAAGAAGAAGAAAACCCTAACCCTTAGGAGAGAGAGAGAGAGACGCCTAGAGAGAGAGAGAGGCGTGCATATTCTTTTTCTATTTTCTCTCACTAGTTTTCTTTTTGTGTAGTAATAATCATTCAAGAGTCAAAGCATAAACCTATTTATAGAGGTAGTATTCTAGTCTTTTAGGAAATAAGGCTAATTAGAAACCAAGAAGGTTTAGGTAACTTACTTTAAGCTAATCCTTCTCCTTTAGGAAATCTATTCCATAAGGAAACTAATTAGTTACTTTATTTCTTTTAGGAAACAAATTTCCTGCAAGACTTAGAATATTTATAAATAAGTCCTTTAAGTTAATTTATCTCATAAATTAACCCCATAAGTATCTCATACTTATCTTTATTACATTTTAACCCAAAGATTTTGTTCTTTATGTGTGTGACCCATTAGGTTCCATTCACGTTGGCAATAAGTATAAATTATAACTCATTAATTGAGCTAGATAAATTAAACACTTTTAATTTATCATTAATTCACTAATTAATCAATTCATACTTATAGATCATGAGTGGCGTCTAGCAATGCATCATGACCACCCAAGTGAATAGGAAAGTCATATGGTAGACCATACCCTTCAATGACAATGTTATCGTGTAATTAATATCCTTTCACCACACTATATCCCAATTAGTCTAAAAGTATAGTGCATACTTTTAAATGACTAATTTATATTTTCTTGTTCCAGAAATATAACTCTCCATGATGTATAACCTTGAAACTACTTCCAAGTTATACTATCACTTCTGCAGAAGATTTATGAGTTAATATTTCCAACAAGTGGCCATTAAGGGATATACTCTCCTATTAAGGAGTGGTGAATCCTATATTGATTACTCACTATCTTTCCATGCTTCAAACTATACCCAATCTCTAACCTATGAGCTACCCTTTTACGGGCACCGAGGAATAGAGTCAAAGTATAGCAATCCACACTCAAGATACTATGGTAATCTCAAGTCAAAGGATCACTTACACCATTGCCATTAAGAGTTCAACTATTGGCACTATAGTTGAAACTCTTGGCGGATCAATCCAATGAACTTGTTCTCAAACAAGCATCCACATACCAGCTTAAGTGTCACGCACACCATAGTCAATGAGATCAACTACTACTTACCATAAGTAGAGGCAAAGTATGTGCTAGTCTATCCGTATTAATGATGTCCAATCTCATTAATATTATGACTAGGGATATTTAAGAATATGACTTTATGTATTAGAGTCCCATAATTGTAACCCCTTACAATCTCTAATACATAATCAATATTCTAAGGACTTTATCAATTAAACAAGTAACATGGAAATACAAGTATAGATGATAAAGAAAAACACCACATGAATAAATATAACATAAATAAGTGTAAATATAAAACCACCTTAAACCATCTTGGTTTTAGGGCATACACTAACAGTCTCTATTAAGAATAACTATTTTTCTAGAAAAAGACATTTCTTGAGACAAACATTTTGCCCAGGGGATTATAGAAGTGGTGCCCATTGTTTTCACAAGGATACCCCACAAATAGACATTTGTTAGAACATGATTGAGTGTATGGGAGTGGCGTCTAAGACAAGAACCCCTAAAATGAGGTTAGGAATTGTAGTATGGCTCATTATGATTTGCACCATATCTCATAGGGTACAACTTCTCCTCTTTTATACATCATCAACAATGGTGTGTTAAGTGGAGACCATTGAGAAAGAATCACATTCTTCTTTAATTACTTTGAAACACTTGACATTTAGTATTAGCCAAATAGATCAAATCTTTAGTGTTTTAATACTCTTGTCAACTTGTTTTTCTTACTTCAACTTTATTGACTTTGAACATTTCAAAGGAAACGGATGCGTGTATCATATGGTACACATAATCATATCTCATATGATCATCCATGAAAGTGATGAAGTATGATAAACAACCTCTAGCATGGATCGACATTGGGCCAAAAACATCTATATGTTAAAGTTCTATGACGATCACTAGCATATTTACCTTTTATAATAAAAGGTGTTATAGTCATCTCTCTAAGTAAATGAGAATCGCATGTCTCAAATAATTCATAATTGAATGAGTCCAAGTACACAACTATTATGTAATTTGAAAGTGCGTTTCTCATTCACATGACCAAGTCTATAATGCCAGAAGGATAGTTGTTTAAAAAATATAGAGCTTTTGTCTATGTTTGAGAATGGACTTATCAAGGTTTAGGATTTGTAAAACATTGTTTTAGCGATCTAATACCACAAAGAATACCATTACGTAAAAGAACAGTATATATTCTCTTTTGTAATGGTAAATCTTTTCACATTTAATGTGAATTGATTTCATGCTCTATTGTAAGTATCACAACATAATAACAATGTTTTAAATTCTAGAACAAACCCAGTTGGTAAAGAGTGTATAAGTCTCTACAACGAGTGTAGCAACTCTTGCTCCATTCATCACACGTAGTTTGACTTTCTCTTTCCTTATTGTCTACCATGCTTTAAGACCTTGCACATTTTTCCAAATATGGGATCTAAATCCAGTATCTTATACCCAATGGTCTTAATTAGTAGATAAATTTATCTCAAACATAAACGTACTTAGAAGTAGAAGCCTTACTTCGCCTCTTCAACTTCTTAGTATTGAAACGAGCCTTACAATTCCCTTTCCAATAGAATTGGAAACATGTGCCCTTAGACTTGTCCATTTTGATCACACCTTTAAGCTTTGTCATAGCTACTATGGTCTTCTTAAGACTACGCTTGGGTTTCCCCTTGACAAGCAATAAAGTGCCCCTTTCTTCCTTGATAGACTACTCTTTAGATATCTCAGATCTAATAGTCTTAGATTGTGTATCAACAACTCTTTGAGATGCACAATCACAGACAAAAAGATCTATCAATTTGTGCTACTTTTATAGTTTAGGAATTATAGATGATATTATGATATAAGTAGCAATATCATTATCATCTTTTATGCATCTTGTATGCACATTGTTTCCTAACTATAATTGTCTCTATAGGACAAGTGGAAGTGGGTATCAAGGACATAGCCAATTGTGCTTAAGAACCATTCTCAAGTCTTACACTAGTCCAAGAAAATCGTATATAAATGGAGACATGGGGTGATAAGTGTGTTCATGTATACATTCATTCTACAACAAATGAAAAGATAGTACAAGTATTTGTTTCGTGTTATAATTGCAAACCAAAAATGTGGGCTTTCGAATTTATTTGATTTGCTCCCACTATTTTACTTCAAATCAATAACCCTCAAAATATTGATTCGGAAATCCATTGGAGATTCCTAGTGGGCTAGGATCCCATCTAATTAACTTTGGGTTTGACGGAGGCCAATGCCCCAAAGGTAACTTCGATTAGGTAGATAACTTTTATCAATCACAACTCTTGTGACTCCTAGATAGTTTGGTATCAACTCTTGATATTCACATCTTATGTGTTTCCCAACATTGCCTCAAAAATATCATAACATTGACGGAGGCCAAACTCGTTATGTATTTTTGTTAAGTCATACCCATTATTTAGAGATCACATCTCATAGCAAGAACATATTCCGAGTAAGGTGACCTTGACGGAGGCCAACGTGTCAACACTTAATAGGAACTCTTCGTTTTTGCTATAATAATGGAAGGCAACTTGTATATATTGACTTAATATTGCCTCAAAAACACCATAGCCTTGATGGAAACCAACAAATTAAGCATTTTTGTTAAGTCAGACCCATTATTTGGAGATCATATCTCATAGCAAAAAACATGCTCTAGGTAAGGTGACCTTGACGGAGGCCAACGTGTCAACACTTAGCAAGAACTATGATTTTTTACTAGTAATAATGGAAGGCAAGTGACTTAATATTTTATTTGAGGGATTTTTATTTTAATTATACAATATATAGTCTCATCATAGCATGTAATTAAAATATATCGACATATAAAATAAAAACATGCACAATAAACCGTGGATGATTATGGACTTAACTAAAATATTTTCCTCGAGCCTTAAGGAAAATATATGGTCAAATTCCTAAGGGATGTGATCAACTCCTTGATGCATTCCTTGGGAGGTCTTCAACTCTTGATGAGCCTCCATGGTTGCTCCTTGGTTCCATCTCCATCTTCTTTGTACATTACACATGTAATTCTATTCTAAACAATTTAGAAAATTAAAACCTAACTCTAACCTACACAATGTACATTACATGTATTGACTAAGAAACCTCGAGTTACATTCGAGGGGAGTTAGGTGAGAAGAGAATTACATGAGAATAATAGAGAAGGCAGGACGCGCAGGCCCTATTTTAAAAACCAATACAAGCCAACCATCAAAATTAATAAAAAATCAACCATTCAATCACATTGGTCATAGTCCATAATCATCCACCATGCCATCATAATATTTAACAATTAAATAAATTACTTTATTTAATTCTAGTCATAAATCACATGGTCTAATTCAATTAGATTAATATTCTTGAATTTATTTGTCTCAAAAATAAAGTTATAGAAGGTGTAGGTTTCCAAAATTTAACTTTCCAAATATTAACAATTAAAATTGGAAAGTGTTTTATAGAGAAAATTCCAAAAATTCGCGTTTTCCAAAAAATTAGGAAAATCCCGCTAGAACTCTGCTAGCAAACCGTGGGACAAACCGTGCGCGGGTTCATCCGCGGTTTACAAACCGTGGGACAAACCGTGCGCGGTTTTATCCGCGGTTTGTCGACAGAACGTACGGGATTTCAACCGCAGGTCAAAACGCGCGCGAGTTTTCGCGCGGTTTGTGTCCAGAAAATACGATCTTTGAAATTCTTTGGTCCTTTTCAAAACTCTTTTGAATCAAAACATGTTAAAACCCTTTTAGCACGTAAAAAAAATAATTTAGAAACCTTGAATACTACCATAAGAACTCATCTTAATTATTTAAAACACTTTTAAACAATTAAGAACTTATCTTAAAAATCAAACTCTTGATTTTTCTAAAACAATTTTGAGACAAATTTCATCAAGAACAAACCATCCATATTTATGACAATTAAATAAACATAAATCATATAGATATAATCAAAGGAGGCTCTGATACCACTGTAAGGTAATAAGGGGAGTAACGCAGCGGAAAATTTAAAAATTTATTACCTTAGCCATGGATCTCTTTGATGTAATCTATACGATTAAAGGGTGTTTAGCACAAATACCTCAAGCATAGAAGGTTTCTATGCTTCAAAGGGCAAGATCCTATTCGATGAAGGTGTTGATCTACCATGAAAAGCCCTCCAAGTGTCGAGCCTCCAACGGTATCCACACGAACATGATCTTTAGGAACCTTTGGGCTTGCTTGCCTTGCCTTTTGAGTGCTAGCTCCCTTGAATGATACATGAAGAACACAAGAAGAAGAAAGAAGTTGAAACCCTAACAATTAGGGATGGAGGTGTGGCGTTTTTCTTGGAGAGAAAAACGCCACCAAGCTCTCAATTTTTCTCTCTCTAAATTTTGTGTTATGTTTCATCATCTTTCAAGAGTCAAGGCATGGACTTATTTATAGATGTAGTATCCTAGTCTTTAAGGAAACAAGAGAAATTGGAAACCAAGAAGGTTTAGGAAGCTTACCTTAAGCTAATCCTATTCCTTTAGGAAACCAATTCCAAAAGGAAACCAATTAGCTTCTTAATTCCTTTTAGGAAACTAATTTCCATCAAGACTTAGAATATTTATAATTAAGTCCTTTAAGTTAATTTATCGCATAAATTAACCCCATAAGTATCTTATACTTATCTTAATAACAATTTAACCCAAAGACCATGTTCTTATTGTGTGTGACCCATTAGGTTCCATTCACGTTGGTAATAAGTACAAATTATAACTCTTTAATTAATTAATTAAGAGCCAGATAAATTAACACTTTAATTTATCATTAATTCCCTAATTAATTAATTTGCACTTATAGATCATGAGTGGTGTCTAGCAATGCATCATGACCACCCAAGTGAATAGGAAAGTCATATGGTAGACTACACCTATCAATGACAATGTTACCGTGTAATTAATATCCTTTCACCACACTATATCCCAATTAGTCTAAGAGTGTAGTGCGCACTCTTTAAATGACTAATTAATGATTTCTTGTTCCCGAAATACAACTTTCATAAAAGTATAACCTTGAAACTCTTTCAAGTCATACTTTCACTTTTGCGCAAAAGATTCTTTAAGTCATATTTCAACAAGTGGCCAATCCGGGATATACTCTCCTATAATAAGGAGTGGTGAATCCTATATCGATTACTCACTATCCTTCCATGCTTCATACTATACCCAATCTCTACCGTATGGGCTACTCTTTTACGAGCACCGAGCAATAGAGTCAAAGCATAGTAATTCACACTCAAGATACCATGGTAATCTCAAGTCTAAGGATCACTTACACCATTGCCATTAAGAGTATAATTCATAAGCACTAAGAATAGTAACTCTTGGCGGATCAATCCAATGAACTTGTTCTCTAACAAGTATCCACATACCAGCTTAGGTGTCGCACACCATAGTTGACGAGTTCAACTACTACTTACCATAAGTAGAGGCAAAGTATGTGCTAGTCTTCCCATATTAATGATGTCCAATCTCATTAATACTACGACTAGGGATATTTAAGAATATAACTTAATGTGTAATAAGAGTCTCATCATTGTAACTCTTACAATCTCTTATACACAGTTAATATTCTATGGACTTCATCAAATAAACTAGTAATATAAATAACAAGTATTAAATGACAAAGAAAATGCCACATATATAAGTATAACACGAAATAAGCGTAATAAAAAATTCCAAAAACCAACTTGGTTTTAGGGCATACACTAACATGCGACACCTAAGCTGGTATGTGGATGCTTGTTAGAGAACAAGTTCATTGGATTGATCCGCCAAGAGTTACTATTCATAGTGCTAATGAATTATACTCTTAATGGCAATGGTGTAAGTGATCCTTAGACTTGAGATTACTATAGTATCTTGAGTGTGGATTGCTATGCTTTGACTCTATTGCTTGGTGCTCGAAAAGAGTAGCCCATACAGTAAAGATTGGGTATAGTACGAAGCATGGAAGGATAGTGAGTAATCGATATAGGATTCACCACTCCTTATTATAGGAGAGTATATCCCGGATTGGCCACTTGTTGAAATATGACTTAAAGAATCTTTTGCACAAAAGTGAAAGTATGACTTGAAAGAGTTTCAAGGTTATACTTTTATGGGAAGTTATATTTCGGGAACAAGAAATCATTAATTAGTCATTTAAAGAGTGCGCACTACACTCCTAGACTAATTGGGATATAGTGTGGTGAAAGGATATTAGTTACACGGTAACATTGTCATTGATAGGTGTAGTCTACCATATGACTTTCCTATTCACTTGGGTGGTCATGATGCATTGCTAGATGCCACTCATGATCTATAAGTGCAAATTAATTAATTAGTGAATTAATGATAAATTAGAGTATTAATTTATCTGGCTCTTAATTAATTAATTAATGAGTTATAATTTGTACTTATTGCCAACGTGAATGGAACCTAATGGGTCACACACAATAAGAACATGGTTTTTGGGTTAAATTGTTATTAAGATAAGTATAAGATATTTATGGGGTTAATTTATGTGATAAATTAACTTAAAGGACTTATTTATAAATATTCTAAGTCTTGATGGAAATTAGTTTCCTAAAAGGAATTAAGAAGCTATTTGGTTTCCTTTTGGAATAGGTTTCCTAAAGGAATAGGATTGGCTTAAGGTAAGCTTCCTAAACCTTCTTGGTTTCCAATTACTCTTGTTTCCTTAAAGACTAGGATACTACATCTATAAATAAGTCCATGCCTTGACTCTTGATAGATTGATGAAACACAAGATAAAATTTAGAGAGAGAAAATTGAGAGAGGCGTGTTTTTCTCCCAAGAAAAAATGCCACACCCTCTTTTCTCTAAGGGTTAGGGTTTTGTCTTCTTCCTCTTCTTGTTCTTGTGTTCTTCATGAAATTCAAGGGAGCTAGTACTCAAAAGGCAAGGCAAGTACGCCCAAAGGTTCCTAAAGATCATGTTCGTGTGGATACCGTTGGAGGCTCTACACTTGGAGGGCTTTTCATGGTAGATCAACACCTTCATCAAATAGGATTTTGTCCTTTGAAGCATAGAAACCTTCTATGCTTGAGGTATTTGTGCTAAACACCCTTTAATCGTATAGATTACATCAAAGAGATTCATGGCTAAGGTAATAAAATTTTAAATTTTCTGCTGTGTTACTCCCCTAATTACCTTACACAAAGTGTTGTGGGAAGCAGCTTCGGATGGTCAAAAGGTTGAATTGAGGTTCCGAACAGGTGCTCGATTCACTTTGCTTCTTGACTTAATTTAATAGCTTAAATAGATGAACTTCAATAGCTTATTTGAATTGTTTGAGCCCTATTTAATAATACACAAATACTCCTCAACACACAACTAAGATGATTAGTAAAATTTTGATTTGTTATCATGAAAATTAGGATTACATTTTTCCCTTGATGATAAATCAATGGTGACAAAAACAAACCAAAAGCAATTTCATGCAATTTCCTACAAATTCATCATGAAATTTTCTTTACACCGTTTTACTCCCCTTTTTGGCATCATCAAAATTAAAAAAACTTCCCCGTTGAAAAATTCCTCCTTAGATGATGCAACATATCTATCTATAATATGAAGGAGTAAACACCATGATAGCAACAATGATAGCAATAATTATGAATGATAGAAATTAGATAGCAACATATCAATTATAATTTACCATAACCATAACAATTATGAATGATAGCAACAATGTAAGGAAATAATAGCAAGAAATTGTATTAAAACTTATAAGATTATGATTAAATATAAACTCAAAATGTTTTATACATAAGACTACTATCCAGACATGACCCGCTAGTTTTCTATATTAGCCAACTACTATCATCACCAAAGTGATAAATTGACCAATATTATACTATGCTTTTTTATGTAATTTTGGTGTGCTTTTAGTATAATTACAGTAATTTTAATTACAAATGACTTCTATTTATAGAGCGAGATTTTATAAGTCATTTTTCAATTTGCAATAAATTGAATGCATAAAATGATGAAGATGTTTTCTTGAGATTCCAAATTGGCTAAATAGTCTTCATTTGAGTTCTCAATGGAATCTATAGCTTGAAAAACACTATCTTCAATCTAAAAAGTCTGCAAAACTAGCTGAAAAATAATGCAAGTTGCAAGCCTTAGAAATTAATGGCCAACGTCGATTCGCAGGTTAGATCCACGGGCTAGCCACCTGCGGATCACTGAAAATATGGCTCGCAAGAATTCTGATATTGCTGAGCTGGCTATCCACGCATGTTAGATATTTTTCATGTATTTTCTTGTATTTTTTATGAAAAATTAGCTCTTCCATATTTTTGCACAATTTATTTTTCAAATATTCACCAAGAAGTTCATCAATTTCAATCCCTTGAATCTACTTTGATTTTGATTCAGCTTGACTTCAATTGATTCAAATTAAGATTAAGTATAATGAATCTGCAAAAATGTACAAAAATTGTCCATTGAATAGCTGAAAATAGCAATTCCATCTCAAAACTCTAATTTCAGGATAAAAACCCTAATTATTGAAAAAGTTGGAAAACAAGTTATTTGTAATCAAAATTACTATAATTGTACTAAAAACATACCAAAAATACATAATAAAATATATAATAATATTGATAAATTTATTATTTATCAGATACCAAAATCCATAGTCTAATGTGCCTCTTGGATATCCAAAAATACGCTTAACGACCATCAAGTGAGACTCCTTAGGAGAACATTGAAACCTAGCACATAGGCAACCGACAACATAATATCGGGTCTAGTAGTCGTTAAGTAAAGCAAACTATCTATCACACCTTTATACCCCTTTTCATCCAGCTTAGTACCTTCTTCATTTTTATCTAACTTTGCAGATGTGCATATTAGAGTACCAACTTGCCTTAATTCCTTCGTACCAAATCTTTTAAGCAAGTCTCTTGCATATTTAGTTTGATTTATAAAAATTCTATTTTTTATTTGATGAATTTGAAGACCAAAGAAAAATTTAGTTCTCCCATCATTACCATCTAAAATTTATTTTGTATCATATGTGAGAAATATTTACATCGGCATTCATTTGTAGCATAAAAAATAATATCATCAACATACACTTGAACAATAAGAAATTCATTTGAATAAGACTTTGTAAACAGTGTGGTGTCTACGATGCCTCTCTTGAATCCATTTTCAATAAAAAAAATTGCTTAATTTTTCATATCAAGCTCTAGGAGCTTGTTTGAATCCATACAAAGTTTTGGAAACTTTGAAAACATGATTTGAAAAACTTTCATGTTCAAAGCCAAGAGGTTATTTGATGTAATCCAAGGCCTACTTACAAGGGAAGATGAAGAAATAGAGAGGAAAGAGTTTGGTAGTATGATATATTTTGGTGTTTTGAAGATAAATTCAGCTACAAGACTTGGATTGAGGTGATTCTTAGTGCATTTTAAAGCTAAAAGCATACTCTACAACTTCTATGAGATATCAAAGTCTAGTTCTTAAGATTTCATAGCTAAAAGTTTAAATTATTGTAGTGTGTCTGCACTATGAGGTTCCTCTGATCAGTCTTTAGTAATTTGAGTACATCTTCACCTCCAGACCTTCAAATGACCTGACTCTTATGCTATTGAAAAGCTAACTCAAAGAGCGACAACTTTCATATTTTGCACAAGAGCTGATTCAGCCGTTTTGATAGTGTTATCTGGCCTTAAATGTCTACTCTAGCTATATCCATGACAGTACCCACGGACGGATACACTATCGCAGGAACACAAAAGTTTCTGCCCATCACAGGTTGTTGTGTGATGGTATCCATGATCCCTAGCTGTGGGCGGGTACCGTCACGGGTACAAATAGAGAATTTTGCTATTTTTAAGTTTAATCAAGCCCTTTTATTGTAATTAGTCTAGAAGGTGAGTAAGGGCATGTAGGTCATTTTTAAGCTTTCTAAGACCTATAAATACTCTATTTACTTGTAAGACTCAGTAGTTTTGATAATAGTTGAATGAAATTTCATCTTTTGAGAGTTTTCTCCCTATGGCTTCTTACAAGCTTTCACTGAATGCTTTAGGGTTTGCTCTAAGTATTCTTGGCTTATCAATTAATTAATCACCTTAATTGTTGTGCCTCCTACTTCGGCTTATCAATCAAGTATCCACCTTGGCTGTGGCGCCTTCCATCTTCTCCATCTCATTGGGTTTCTCCAATCTCCAAGCTTGGGTATCAGCTAGATCAACGCGTCTCACATCCTTATCATTTGGTATCAGAGCTAGTGCCTTTACCCAGGTTATATCCTTTTAATTTTTGTGGTTTTCTTGTTTCTTTGAGTCCTTAAAAAAAATTTCCTGCTAGGGTTTTCTTCTTGTTCTTGCTTTCTTTTGTTTTCTTTAGTCCAAAAATCCAAAAAGATAAAGTCTTAGCCTTTCTTTTGTGTTGGTTTTGTTTCTTTGAGTCTAAAACATCAAAAAGTTCTAACCTTATTCCATCTTTTGTGATTTTATTGAGTTTTTCTTCATGGGTCTTCAAAAACTCTAATTTTAACTAGTTTAGGGTTTTATCCTAAAAATTCCATATTTTGTTGTCAAGTTCCTATCTTTATGATATTATCTTGTTTCTAGAATAAAAGGGGACCTAAAGCAAGTATCTTTTGATTAGTTTTTATCATTCCTGCATTATCTTGTTATTTGGATTCGAAATGTCCTAATTTCTTGTGGATTTTTGATTGATGGTTGCTTGGGATGAAAGAAAGGGTTGAAGAAAAATAAAAAGTGTAGAAAACAGTTTCAAAAGAAAAGTGAAGTTTAAAAAAAAAAGGAACTGTTCGTGCTACTGTAGCAGTACTGTTCATCAGTACTGTAGCATTACTGTTCATCCGATGAATTTTGCTTAATTTGTTTCAATCTTGTGTTGATTGAATTGTGGGTTATTTAGGATTTGTTCAAAAAAAAAAAAAGAAAAAAAATAAAATCATTGGTTGTTGATTCTTGAGGAGGAAGAAAGTGGATTCTAATCCTTATCCCAGCAAAATTCATTTAAATATCATCCTATTGGGGGTTAAGGACTTATTTAAATTTTTTTTAGTCAAATTCTTGTGTTTTCTTAATGCCCCTCTTTGTATTTAATAAAATTCCAGCTTGTCTTTCCTTATTGTTTTGCTTCTATTTGAACTTCCACATTGAGTCTAGTTTCTTTGTATCTTATTCCAACCTCTTGCCACACATGGGTGATTCTATATTGGTGAGTTATTGAATACCTTTGAAAAATTCCTAATTTCTTCAAGAAGAGCAATCAAAGGCCATTGAGGAGTGGTGAGTACATTAAAGTGAATTGAGTGATACACAAGAGTGAGAGTTATCTTGGTAAGGGAGAGTGGGTGAGAAAAAATTTTATTACTAACGTTTTCTTGTAGGTCCATTTCTTATGGAAAACATGTCTAGGAAGAAGGAGAAGGAGAAGCATCAAAAGGCTATTGTCAAGGATTTTGTTACCAGAGCTATGGAGTTATATGAAGCACTCGTTGCACAAGGAGAAAGGACTCGTAAGGATGAAGAAGAAAAGGTGCCCACGCATCCAATTCCTTTTGCTATTCAAAAGCATGACAAGAAGCCATCACCATTTGAAAGGAGATTAAGGCGATGGAAGCTTGATAAGGGATGAAGAGACGATGTGATCAAAGAGGCCATGATGAGAATTCCTACCTTCCAAGGCAAGGCAGATCCCGAGGCATACCTTGATTGGGTGACAAAAATTGAGAAGATCTTTGATTGCCATACATACCCCGAGAAGCAGAAGGTGAAACTAGCCGTTAGTAAATTTATTGACTATGCCATGTATTGGTGGGATGAATTGACTAAGAGTAGGAAAAGGTATTGAGAGCCACCTATTTGCACTTGGGATGAATTGAGATCTACCATGAGGAGACATCATGTGCCAATCTGCTATCACAAGGAGATGGAAAGCAAAGATTTGGTAGAGAGACGACCCAAGGAGAGGACATTTAGTGATAGCTCAAGTTTCTCACGTCCAATCGAGTGGAGAAGTAATCCAGCCGATGATTGGAGGAATCAAAAGGTTAGTCTCAATCCCTCAAGTTCCACTAATGATGTGCACAAGGGTAGCGAGATTGCCAAGACCGCTTGATGAATCCAAGTTGTACGCTTTGAACCCTTCTCCAACGAAGAACTAAGTTCTAAAACTCTAATTTAGGACCAATGTGAGCGAGTTCAATATGCCTAAACTATAGTTCTAAAGACTTGATCAAACGCGAAAGAATGAACTCTAAGCGGGGTATGTTGTCGCCACAATCTAAGGATTGATAAGACAAGAGTAGTTCTAATCTAAGAACCAAGAAAACACTCTTAAAAAGAGCACACACTATTCATGCAAATTTTTGAGGAATAATCTGATATTTTTATTGAATTATGAAGACCTATAAATAGGCTTACAAGAGAATTCTAGAACTTGAAATAAGCTCTAGAAAATATTAAAAATTCATCCATAAAAGTCTCCTTGGGCTGGACGTCTCCATTGTGCACTATTGGGCCTCCATCTTGCAGTTTAAGAGCCCTCCAAGTGAGCCCAAGTAACCAGCCCCTTGTATACTTGTTATGGACAACTTAGAACCTTCAATTGGGCTATCTTTATAATTAGATTTGATCCAAAGCCAATACATTAAACCTTGGCCCAATCTACTAGCTTGTTCATCACATAACTCAAGCCCAACATTCACGCTCAACTCGTATGCAACACTTGGATAGGATTCATGCACGCCTATATCATTGATGAATGACTCTCCTTTTAGCTTGAAACGTGCTAGGCAATGCTTCACATATGTAGGTGCTCCTTGGATCCTATCAACTAATTGGAGAAATGACCGAGCTCATGAGCGGAGAAAAGAACTAACTAGTTCAACCTCAAATTCAATCAATTGGAGAAATGGTCAAACTCGTGATTGGAGAGATAAACGAGCTAGTTCAAGTTTTTCAAGTGCCACCAATTTGAGGAATGATCAGGTTCAAAATTGGAGAGGCAAATGGGAGAATTCAAAATCTTCAAGTCCCATCAGATAGAGGAACAATCAAGCTTTCGATTGGAAGAAAGAGGATGCTAATCAAAGGTCTAAAAAGTCCTAAAAGGCTAAGGGTATAGTGGCTGTACCAGAGTCTCAAAAGAAGGATCAACATGTGGCCCCATCAATGGGACAGCAAACCGTGGGACAAACCGTGCGCGGGTTCATCCGCGGTTTACAAACCGTGGGACAAACCGTGCGCGGTTTCATCCGCGGTTTGTTGACAGAAGATACGAGTTTTTAACCGTGGGTAAAAACGCGCGCGAGTTTTCGCGCGGTTTGTGTCCAGAAAATACGATCTTTGAAATTCTTTGGTCTTTTTCAAAACTCTTTTGAATCAAAACATGCTAAAACCCTTTTAGCACGTAAAAATAATTTAGAAACCTTGAATACAACCATAAGAACTCATCTTAATTATTTAAAACACTTTTAAGCAATTAAGAACTTATCTTAAAAATCAAACTCTTGATTTTTTCTAAAACAATTTTGAGACAAATTTCATCAAGAACAAACCATCCATATTTATGACAATTAAATAAACATAAATCATATAGATATAATCAAAGGAGGCTCTGATACCACTGTAAGGTAATAAGGGGAGTAACGCAGCGGAATATTTAAAAATTTATTACCTTAGCCATGGATCTCTTTGATGTAATCTATACGATTAAAGGGTGTTTAGCACAAATACCTCAAGCATAGAAGGTTTCTATGCTTCAAAGGGCAAGATCCTATTCGATGAAGGTGTTGATCTACCATGAAAAGCCCTCCAAGTGTCGAGCCTCCAACGGTATCCACACGAACACGATCTTTAGGAACCTTTGGGCTTGCTTGCCTTGCCTTTTGAGTGCTAGCTCCCTTGAATGATTCATGAAGAACACAAGAAGAAGAAAGAAGTTGAAACCCTAACAATTAGGGATGGAGGTGTGGCGTTTTTCTTGGAGAGAAAAACGCCACCAAGCTCTCAATTTTTCTCTCTCTAAATTTTGTGTTATGTTTCATCAATCTTTCAAGAGTCAAGGCATGGACTTATTTATAGATGTAGTATCCTAGTCTTTAAGGAAACAAGAGCAATTGGAAACCAAGAAGGTTTAGGAAGCTTACCTTAAGCTAATCCTATTCCTTTAGGAAACCAATTCCAAAAGGAAACCAAATAGCTTCTTAATTCCTTTTAGGAAACTAATTTCCATCAAGACTTAGAATATTTATAATTAAGTCCTTTAAGTTAATTTATCACATAAATTAACCCCATAAGTATCTTATACTTATCTTAATAACAATTTAACCCAAAGACCATGTTCTTATTGTGTGTGACCCATTAGGTTCCATTCACGTTGGCAATAAGTACAAATTATAACTCATTAATTAATTAATTAAGAGCCAGATAAATTAACACTTTAATTTATCATTAATTCACTAATTAATTAATTTGCACTTATAGATCATGAGTGGCGTCTAGCAATGCATCATGACCACCCAAGTGAATAGGAAAGTCATATGGTAGACTACACCTATCAATGACAATGTTACCGTGTAATTAATATCCTTTCACCACACTATATCCCAATTAGTCTAAGAGTGTAGTGCGCACTCTTTAAATGACTAATTAATGATTTCTTGTTCCCGAAATACAACTTTCATAAAAGTATAACCTTGAAACTCTTTCAAGTCATACTTTCACTTTTGCGCAAAAGATTCTTTAAGTCATATTTCAACAAGTGGCCAATCCGGGATATACTCTCCTATAATAAGGAGTGGTGAATCCTATATCGATTACTCACTATCCTTCCATGCTTCATGCTATACCCAATCTCTACCGTATGGGCTACTCTTTTACGAGCACCGAGCAATAGAGTCAAAGCATAGCAATCCACACTCAAGATACCATGGTAATCTCAAGTCTAAGGATCACTTACACCATTGCCATTAAGAGTATAATTCATAAGCACTAATGAATAGTAACTCTTGGCGGATCAATCCAATGAACTTGTTCTCTAACAAGCATCCACATACCAGCTTAGGTGTCGCACACCATAGTTGACGAGTTCAACTACTACTTACCATAAGTAGAGGCAAAGTATGTGCTAGTCTTCCCATATTAATGATGTCCAATCTCATTAATACTACGACTAGGGATATTTAAGAATATAACTTAATGTGTAATAAGAGTCTCATCATTGTAACTCTTACAATCTCTTATACACAGTTAATATTCTATGGACTTCATCAAATAAACTAGTAATATAAATAACAAGTATTAAATGACAAAGAAAATGCCACATATATAAGTATAACACGAAATAAGCGTAATAAAAATCCCAAAAACCAACTTGGTTTTAGGGCATACACTAACAAACTCCCACTTGCACTAAAACCAATCACCTATAGGTTTTAGGCCATGAGCATGACTATCATGCTTATTCTGGGACAAGTCCATGGTGAAAGGATTAGTGGCACTTACATTGTGGGAACTTCCTCTATCTTTTCATCATTTGTACCAAACTATTTCCATAAATAGATGGTGGCACCTAAATACACTTTAGGATCATGGATGAGACTTTAGTTCCTTAATTAAATGATGGCTCAATTGTTTCATAAAACAATGGAAGGAACTATTCTTTATCTAACAAAGAATCCCTTGATCCATAGTAACTTCTAAAGCTACCATGTACTCGCCTTTGTTGTAGAATATGTTGTAGTATCTATCATAAAACGCTTTTATCTACTACAGTTCAACGTGAACACCAATTCATCTCATGATTTTCTTATCATCCCTATTGGATTAAAAGTTTGTATCTTTAAATCCACACACTTCCTAAGTGTGATCTCCATAGTCAAGAATAGTCTTTTAGTGCTACTCGAGTACTTAAGAATATTCTTTGATAACCATCTAGTGACACTCACCAGAATTGCTCGTAACACTTAAAGCCAGAAGACATCGGGTCTCATACATAGGATAGCATATACAATAGAACCTATTGCAAAAGCATATGGGATCTATTAATGCTATCAACCTCAATAAGTGTCAAAGACACATGTCTCTCAGAAGAGTAATCTCCTATCACATAGGTAAAACCCCTTCTTCGATTACACTATGCTAAACCCTTTAGCATCTAGCCTATGTACTTGGATCTAATGAGACCAAGCAACCTCTTGGATCTATCTATATAGATCTTAATTTCCAAATTAGAGATCGCCTCTCTTAGATTAAGAAATTCTTGGACAACCATATCTTTACCTTTAAAGTATGTTGTTTCCATCAACGATATGTCATCCACATATAGTATCAAGAAAATGACAATGCTCCCACTCAACTTTACATTTACACAAAGCTCGTCTTTGTTTTTGAGAAAATCAAACTCTTTGATTATCTTATCAAAACAAATGCTCCAACACCTTGACATTTGCAGGAGTCCACAAATGGACCCTTGAAGCTTGCGTATCCAATGACTATCAATGGAGGTGAAGGCCCAAGGGATGTGTCATATACATACCTTTTAATTCCCGTTAAGGGATGAAGTCTTCATATCCATTTGTCCTAGCCATAAAAGCAGCTATTGCAAGTAAAATCTTAAATGGATTTAAGCATGGCTATTGGTGAAATGGTTTCTTTCAAAGTCAAGCCTTTGAATTGAATCCTTTTTCCATTAACCTTGCTTTATAGGTAACTACGTTACCATCCATGTCAGTCTTTCTCATAAAGACCTACTTGCACCTTATGGGTTTTATCCCTTTAGGTGACTTGAGCAAGGACTATACCTTGTTCTTGTACATGGAATCCATTTTGGATTTTATGGCATCTTGCCATATCAAGGAGTCTACATTAGACAAAGCCTCTTCGTGACTAGTAAGTTTGTCATCATATATGACTAGTACATTATTGCTCTTGCTAATGAAAAATCTATATATCTCATATGTGAGAAATCTGTATTTCTCAAGAGTATAACGTACTCTACCAGTCTTTTGAAGATTTTGTGTACTTTGAGCTTCCGTTGCGCCTCATCAACATGTGGCATAAGCTCTAGTTCCAACTATTGATCTTTGTCAATTCATGGTTCTTGAACCTTTCAAGTTCTATCTTACTCCCACTGTCTCTTTTAAGAATAACTATTTTTCTAGAAAAAGACATTTCTTGAGACAAACGTTTTGCTCAGGGGATTATAGAAGTGGTGTCCATTGTTTTCACAAGGATACCCCACAAATAGACATTTGTCGAAACATGGTTGAGTGTATAGGAGTTGGCATCTAAGACAAGAACCCCTAAAATGAGGTTAGGAATTGTAGTATGGTTCATCATAGTTTGCACCATATCTCATAGGGTACAACTTCTCCTCTTTCACACATCATCAACAATGGTGTGTCAAGTGGAGACATTGAGAAAGAATCACATTCTTCTTTAATTATTTTGAAACACTTGACATTGAGTATTATGCACATAGAACAAATCTTAGTGTTTTTAATACTCTTGTCAACTTGTTTTTCTTACTTCAACTTTAATGACTTTGAATATTTCAAAGGCCATGGATGCGTGTATCGTATGATACACATAATCATATCCCATATGATCATCCATGAAAGTGATGAAGTATGATAAACAACCTCTAGCATGGATCGACATTGAGCTAAAAACATCTATATGTTAAAGTTCTATGACGATCACTAGCACATTCACCTTTTCATAATAAAAGGTGTTATGGTCATCTCTCTAAAGTAAATGAGAATCGCATGTCTCAAATAATTCATAATTGAATGAGTCCAAGTACACAACTATTATGTAATTTGGAAGTGCGTTTCTCATTCACATGACCAAGTCTATAATGCCAGAAGGATAGTTGTTTCAAAATATAGAGTTTTTGTCTATGTTTGAGAATGGACTTATCAAGGTCTAGGATTTGTAAAACGTTGTTTTAGTGATCTAATACCACAAAGAACACCATTACGTAAAAGAACAGTATATATTCTCTTTTGTAATGGTAAATCTTTTCACATTTAATGTGAATTGATTTCATGTTCTATTGTAAGTATCACAACATAATAACAATGTTTTAAATTCTAGAACAAGCCCAGTTGGTAAAGAGTGTATAAGTCTCTACAACGAGTGTAGCAACTCTTGCTCCATTCATCACACGTAGTTTGACTTTCTCTTTCCTTATTATCTACCATGCTTTAAGACCTTGCACATTTTTGCAAATATGGGATCTAAATCCAGTATCTTATACCCAATGGTCTTAATTAGTAGATAAATTTATCTCAAACATAAACATACTTAGAAGTAGAAGCCTTACTTCGCCTCTTCAACTTCTTAGTATTGAAACGAGCCTTACAATTCCCTTTCCTAATAGAATTGGAAACATGTGCCCTTAGACTTGTCCATTTTGATCACACCTTTAAGCTTTGTCATAGCTACTATGGTCTTCTTAAGACTACGCTTGGGTTTCCCCTTGACAAGCAATAAAGTGCCCCTTTCTTCCTTGATAGACTACTCTTTAGATATCTCAGATCTAATGGTCCTAGATTGTGTATCAACAACTCTTTGAGATGCACAATCACAGACAAAAAGATCTATCAATTTGTGCTACTTTTATAGCTTAGGAATTATAGATGACATTATGATATAAGTAGCAATATCATTATCATCTTTTATGCATCTTGTATGCACATTGTTTCCTAACTATAATTGTCACTATGGGACAAGTGGAAGTGGGTATCAATGACATATCCAATTGTGCTTAAGAACTATTCTCAAGTCTTACACTAGTCCAAGAAAATCGTATATATATATATATATATATGGAGATATAGGATGATAAGTGTATTCAAGTGTACATTCATTCTACAACAAATGAAAAGATAGTACAAGTATTTGTTTCAGTGTTATAATTGCAAACCAAAAATGTGGGCTTCGAATTTATTTGGTTTGCTCCCACTATTTTACTTCAAATCAATAACCCTCAAAATATTGATTCGGAAATCCATTGGAGATTCCTAGTGGGCTAGGATCCCATCTAATCAACTTTGGGTTTGACGGAGGCCAATGCCCCAAAGGTAACTTCGATTAGGTAGATAACTTTTATCAATCACAACTCTTGTGACTCCTAGATTGTTGGGTATCAACTCTTGATATTCACATCTTATGTGTTTCCCAACATTGCCTCAAAAAATATCATAACATTGACGGAGGCCAAACTCGTTATGTATTTTTGTTAAGTCATACCCATTATTCAGAGATCACATCTCATAGCAAGAACATATTCCGAGTAAGGTGACCTTGACGGAGGCCAACGTGTCAACACTTAATAAGAACTCTTCGTTTTTGCTATAATAATGGAAGGCAACTTGTATATATTGACTTAATATCGCCTCAAAAACACCATAGCCTTGATGGAAACCAACAAATTAAGCATTTTTGTTAAGTCAGACCCATTATTTGGAGATCATATCTCATAGTAAAAAACATGCTCTAGGTAAGGTGACCTTGACGGAGGCCAACGTGTCAACACTTAGCAAGAACTATGATTTTTACTACAATAATGGAAGGCTAGTGACTTAATATTTTATTTGAGGGATTTTTATTTTAATTATACAATATATAGTCTCATCATAGCATGTAATTAAAATATATCGACATATAAAATAAAAACATGCACAATAAACCGTGGATGATTATGGACTTAACTAAAATATTTTCCTCGAGCCTTAAGGAAAATATATGGTCAAATTCCTAAGGGATGTGATCAACTCCTTGATGCATTCCTTGGGAGGTCTTCAACTCTTGATGAGCCTCCATGGTTGCTCCTTGGTTCCATCTCCATCTTCTTTGTACATTACACATGTAATTCTATTCTAAACAATTTAGAAAATTAAAATCCTAACTCTAACCTACACAATGTACATTACATGTATTGACTAAGAAACCTCGAGTTACATTCGAGGGGAGTTAGGTGAGAAGAGAATTACATGAGAATAATAGAGAAGGCAGGACGCGCAGGCCCTATTTTAAAAACCAATACAAGCCAACCATTCAAAATTGATAAAAAATTCAACCATTCAATCACATTGGTCATAGTCCATAATCATCCACCATGCCATCATAATATTTAACAATTAAATAAATTACTTTATTTAATTCTAGTCATAAATTCACATGGTCTAAATTAATTAGATTAATATTCTTGAATTTATTTGTCTCAAAAATAAAGTTATAGAAGGTGTAGGTTTCCAATATTTAACTTTCCAAATATTAACAATTAAAATTGGAAAGTGTTTTTGTAGAGAAAATTCCAAAAATTCGCGTTTTCCAAAAAAAAATAGGAAAAATCCCGCTAGAACTCTGCCAGCAAACCGTGGGACAAACCGTGCGCGGGTTCATCCGCGGTTTACAAACCGTGGGACAAACCGTGCGCGGTTTCATCCGCGGTTTGTTGACAGAAGATACGAGTTTTTAACCGTGGGTAAAAACGCGCGCGAGTTTTCGCGCGGTTTGTGTCCAGAAAATACGATCTTTGAAATTCTTTGGTCTTTTTCAAAACTCTTTTGAATCAAAACATGTTAAAACCCTTTTAGCACGTAAAAATAATTTAGAAACCTTGAATACAACCATAAGAACTCATCTTAATTATTTAAAACACTTTTAAGCAATTAAGAACTTATCTTAAAAATCAAACTCTTGATTTTTTCTAAAACAATTTTGAGACAAATTTCATCAAGAACAAACCATCCATATTTATGACAATTAAATAAATATAAATCATATAGATATAATCAAAGGAGGCTCTGATACCACTGTAAGGTAATAAGGGGAGTAACGCAGCGGAATATTTAAAAATTTATTACCTTAGCCATGGATCTCTTTGATGTAATCTATACGATTAAAGGGTGTTTAGCACAAATACCTCAAGCATAGAAGGTTTCTATGCTTCAAAGGGCAAGATCCTATTCGATGAAGGTGTTGATCTACCATGAAAAGCCCTCCAAGTGTCGAGCCTCCAACGGTATCCACACGAACACTGATCTTTAGGAACCTTTGGGCTTGCTTGCCTTGCCTTTTGAGTGCTAGCTCCCTTGAATGATTCATGAAGAACACAAGAAGAAGAAAGAAGTTGAAACCCTAACAATTAGGGAATGGAGGTGTGGCGTTTTTCTTGGAGAGAAAAACGCCACCAAGCTCTCAATTTTTCTCTCTCTAAATTTTGTGTTATGTTTCATCAATCTTTCAAGAGTCAAGGCATGGACTTATTTATAGATGTAGTATCCTAGTCTTTAAGGAAACAAGAGCAATTGGAAACCAAGAAGGTTTAGGAAGCTTACCTTAAGCTAATCCTATTCCTTTAGGAAACCAATTCCAAAAGGAAACCTAAATAGCTTCTTAATTCCTTTTAGGAAACTAATTTCCATCAAGACTTAGAATATTTATAATTAAGTCCTTTAAGTTAATTTATCACATAAATTAACCCCATAAGTATCTTATACTTATCTTAATAACAATTTAAACCAAAGACCATGTTCTTATTGTGTGTGACCCATTAGGTTCCATTCACGTTGGCAATAAGTACAAATTATAACTCATTAATTAATTAATTAAGAGCCAGATAAATTAACACTTTAATTTATCATTAATTCACTAATTAATTAATTTGCACTTATAGATCATGAGTGGCGTCTAGCAATGCATCATGACCACCCAAGTGAATAGGAAAGTCATATGGTAGACTACACCTATCAATGACAATGTTACCGTGTAATTAATATCCTTTCACCACACTATATCCCAATTAGTCTAAGAGTGTAGTGCGCACTCTTTAAATGACTAATTAATGATTTCTTGTTCCCGAAATACAACTTTCATAAAAGTATAACCTTGAAACTCTTTCAAGTCATACTTTCACTTTTGCGCAAAAGATTCTTTAAGTCATATTTCAACAAGTGGCCAATCCGGGATATACTCTCCCTATAATAAGGAGTGGTGAATCCTATATCGATTACTCACTATCCTTCCATGCTTCATGCTATACCCAATCTCTACCGTATGGGCTACTCTTTTACGAGCACCGAGCAATAGAGTCAAAGCATAGCAATCCACACTCAAGATACCATGGTAATCTCAAGTCTAAGGATCACTTACACCATTGCCATTAAGAGTATAATTCATAAGCACTAAGAATAGTAACTCTTGGCGGATCAATCCAATGAACTTGTTCTCTAACAAGCATCCACATACCAGCTTAGGTGTCGCACACCATAGTTGACGAGTTCAACTACTACTTACCATAAGTAGAGGCAAAGTATGTGCTAGTCTTCCCATATTAATGATGTCCAATCTCATTAATACTACGACTAGGGATATTTAAGAATATAACTTAATGTGTAATAAGAGTCTCATCATTGTAACTCTTACAATCTCTTATACACAGTTAATATTCTATGGACTTCATCAAATAAACTAGTAATATAAATAACAAGTATTAAATGACAAAGAAAATGCCACATATATAAGTATAACACGAAATAAGCGTAATAAAAATCCCAAAAACCAACTTGGTTTTAGGGCATACACTAACAGAAACACAAAAGTTTCTTCCCATCACAGGCTATTGTGTGATGGTATACGTGAAAAACTTGATATCCGTTTCACTACACTACGGATACTTAGGCAAGTGCACCTATCGTTTCCAGTAGTACAGTGTACAGGAGTACCGAGTGTCGTATCCCACAGGGACTATGTGAGTACTAGTATTAACCTTCTTTCTATTATCTAACCTCACAAAGTGAATGATGAATTAACTGAAAATACAAATTAGCTAAAACTAATTATCTAACTAAATGACAATATAGAATTCAGTAGAGAGAATGGACAAAAGTAGAGGTGAATTTAGATGAAGAATTCCCCTAAACCAACATGCCAAGACTCTAACTTGATTAATGATTAACCCAATTGTTTAGACCCTTGAATCCCTAATATGAATTATATCCTTTCTCAAGTGAAACAATTCCTACCTTCTCGGTTGATTAATTGAAATCTCTTCTCAATTAAAACCCCTAAAAGATGCAATTTCTAATCAATGGACTCTATTTGTGGTTGAGCTTTAATCCTAAAACTCAACTTAGGAAGAACTCATGTAATCCTATCTCTAGCAATTCATTCAAGTTCTCTCTATTCATAAAGTGATCTAATCATATGTGCAATCTCTCGATATACCCATAGAAAATCAATACTTGAATTGAAGGATGCATGCAAATCCCAATCCAAAACACAAATAAACTCATGAATAAATCTAAGAACAAAGTGGGTCTTTCATTAAGTCAAGAATAAAATTATAGACATAAGAATTTAGGGTTCATCCCATCTAAATCATAAACTCAATTCATAATTACAAGAATAAAATTAACAAAAGACAAGAAAGGAAGAGAAAGCTCATTCTCATGCAGCCGCCTTGAATCCTCCCTTGCATCTTGATAAAATCTTCTTGCTTTCACCATTGAAGCCCTTGAGTTGTCCCTCTACTCTTGCTTTCTCCTCCCTACATCACTCTAGATGTGCCAAATGTGTGTTTTTGAGGTGTCTGCGGCGTGTGTGTGTTTTCTCCCGAGTTAGGGTTCTCCTCCTCGTCAAATGGCCAGTTTAGCTGCTAAATATGCTGCAGATTCTGTGAAGAAACCGCGGCATAAACCGCGCGCGGGTTGTCGCGCGGTTTGTTCACTTAATTTCTGAATGGAAACCGCAGCACAAATCGCGCGCGGGTTGTCACGCGGTATGTCTACGTCAGATTTGGCCTCAAAGGCAGCCGAATTAGCTTTTCCTTAAAACACAAAAGTTGTAGCCCCTTGAGATAGCTTTCCAAAACATCAAAAATCATGTCATTTAGAGCTCTGTAGCCAGAGATATACTCAAAATACTAAGAACTGGTCGGAACAGCCTTGCAGTGCAAATGTGCTTCAGTAACTTGGGATTTTGACCATTGAAACGTGAGAACTGGACTTTGATGTCTTCGTATGAATTGTAGAAAATTGTCTTAGCTTCAAAATACTTCAAGATTCATCCCAATCCAATGTATCTAGTTCTAGATATGACCAAAACACTGAAATATGTCCAAGCTGCCAAACTGTTTCCATTCCAATTCTTCTTCGCCTATTTCTTCATTGCACTCCAATCAATTGAAATTGAGTTGAAGCTATCAAAACCCTACAAAATGGTGTAAAAACACTTTTAAATCATACATTTACACAATTTGGCATTAAAATCATAAAAGAGAAGAAATAGCTAAGAAATAGAGAAAAACTCATGGAAAACCCTAAAAATCTAACCTAAAAAAAACTAGTTCACTTTAGCACTTATCAACCCCCAACTGCGGGCAGGTTCCGTCACGGGTACAAATCTAGAATTTTGCTATTTTTAAGTTTAATCAAGCCCTTTTTATTGTAATTAGTCTAGAAGGTGAGTAAGGGCATGTAGGTCATTTTTAAGCTTTCTAAGACCTATAAATACTCTATTTGTTTGTAAGACTCTTAGTAGTTTTGATAATAGTTGAATGAAATTTCATCTTTTAAGAGTTTTCTCCCTTTGGCTTCTTGCAAGCTTTCTTTAAATGCTTTAGGGTTTGCTCTAGGTGTTATTGGCTTATCAATTAAATAATCACCTTAATTGTGACACCTCTTACTTCAGCTTTTCAATCAAGTATCCACCTTAGTTGTGGCGCTTTCCACCTTCACCATCTCATTGGGTTTCTCCATCTTCCAAGCTTAGGTATCAGCTAGATCGACGTATCTCGCATCCTTATCATTATTTAACATAGACTTCTTGATTAATAAAATCATTTAAAAAAGCACTTTTAACATTCATTTGAAATACTTTAAATCCTTTAAAACAAGAATATGCATGGAGTATACTTATAGATTCAATACTAGCCACTGGTGGAAAAGTTTTCATCAAAATCTATTCCTTCTTCTTATGCAAAACCTTGGCTACTAACCTTGCCTTATTCCTAACAATTTCACCTATATCATTCAATTTATTTCCAAAACCCACTTTGTGCCTATAACCGAATGATCTAATGGTCTCTCTACTAATATCCATATTTTGTTTCTTTCAAATTGGTTAAATTCCTCTTGCATGGCTACTATCTAACAATCATCCTTCAATGCATCTTCCACATTCTTAGGTTCAATTTGAGATAGCAAAGCAAAGTTGTCTACTAAAGGTCTAGCGAAGGATCTAGTTCTAACCTTTTTCGAAGGATCATCTATTATGAGCTCATTTGGATGGCGTGGTGCATATCTCCATGCTTTGGGTAAGTACTTAGAGGTTTCAACATCTTTCTTTTATTCAACTTTTTCTTCATTGTGAGTAGCTCAATCCTTCGGAGCATTTTCAACTTCTTGAACGGTAAGCTTCTCTAATTTCTCTTGAACACCTATATCATTATCCTCACACACATCTTTTGTAATAATATCATGAGATTCATCAAAAGTACACATAGATAGCCTTTTCTACAACTAAAGTTCTCCTATTATATACTCTATATGCTCTCTTATCACTAGAATATCCTTAGAATATATCCTCATCTGTTTTCTTGTCAAACTTGTCGAGGTGTTCCTTAATGTTCAAAATAAAACATTTACAATAAAAAACTTTGAAATAGTCAACAATTGACTTTTTACCAAATAAAAGTTTATAAGATGTTTTGTTTGAAATAGGTGTAAATAGAACTCTATTTATAACAAAGCAAGCCGTATTAACCATGTCAACTCAAAAGTATTTTGATAAATCACATTCATTTATCATGATTCTTGCGGTTTCTTGAAGAGTTCTATTTTTTCTTTCAACAACACTATTTTGTTGTAAAACCTTAGTGGTTAAAAACTTTAAATTTGGTTTCATTGTCACGTCTAATTTTCACAATGATCAAATTTAATAAATCTTAAACTTTTTCAAATAAAGAAACAAAGTTTTTGAAAGCTTTCATCCTTGTGTACAAGAAATAGCACCCCAATATATCTGGAGTAATCATCAACAATAACAAAAGTATATCTTTTCCCCTCAGGGCTTGCAACTTGGATTGGTCCAACTAAATCTAAATTTAAAAGCTCCTAAGGTCTTGAAGTAGAAACATAGTTTTTTGGTTTAAAAGAAACCTTTGTTTGTTTTCCAAATTGATAAGTATCACAAATTTTATTTTTTTCATATTTGATTTTAGGAAGCCCTCGAACAAGTTCACTTCCAAGTTTTACCAAACTCGAAGTATAAATTCACTTCAATTCGTTCACTTGTAGATGACATAAAACCACCCTGTATAAAGATTGGCTAATGCTTGCTCACCCTAGACACTCATTAGTTGGGCCAAGAGATTTTACAATCCACTCAAGCTAACTTTTCTAAGATACACTAGAGATGTTAGGCTGTGCAAGGCACAGCCTTGGCCCACCAAAAACTATTATTAATTTAAGTCCTCAAGAGAATACAGTAATTATAGGATAATTAGATGATTAGTGAGTGAAGCAGCAAAATAGAATTAACAAGTTTTGGCATCATTCTTAAAACTAAATGGAAACATACATGTCTACAAGCTAACTGGAATGAACAGAACAAGCTAAATGGAAACAGCAGGATCTGCCATCATTCTTTAAGCTAAATGAAAATATACATGCCGACAAACAAAATGGAATCAACAAGATCTGACATTATTCTCTATGCTCTTAGGATCTGCAGCCTTTGTTCAAGTAGTGTAACTACATGTCATCAGCAATACTCGACTGTAGAAGTATAATATAACCATGTCATGCCTTGGCCTAAGCATCAAAGGATTAATTAGAAGCATCAGTCGAATTGATAGCATAATTAAGTTGGACGCTCTGATTCCTTTGGAGCAATGCTTAATAATAGATTTTTTTTATGGCAAGACCATCAAAAGCCATAATCACAAACATTGTTCAACTTTAAATTCATGATAAGTTGACTCTTCATTAAGCTGATCCAATGCTACTTTAGATAATTGTCTTGAAACTTATCTAAACATGGAAAGATTGAAAACGGGTGGTAAGCATGTAAGAATAAGCACTACAAAATTTAAATATTCTAGAGATTATGGGCATTCCTTACATGACATTATAATGCAAATAAAATTATAAAGTCTCAGGCATCTAATTGTCATCATTACTCTTAAGTGCTACCAATCAAAATTAAAAAATTTGACAAACAAATTGAGAATGATTTTATCCTTTATGGTTGTGCTTTATATGCACAGTCACTGGCCTTTTCTTCGTTATAATTAGGAAAAAGTTTCACGGACGAAAGGAAAAACGTATATATCAAACTCAAGATAGTATCTCATTTCAGACCACCCATTGGCCATTAACTATATCAAAAAGAATCACGACATAGCATCTCACATAAAAAGAGCAATCAAGTTTGATAACAAACCTCAGTGATATTGAGTTGGAGGAAACTGTTGCAACACTTAAACTACACTTTTTGCACACACCACAAAGTACATGAGTAAATTTCATGTCATACTAAAATTCATGAGAATAACAAAGGATGAAAAAATGAAAAATCTAGAGACCCAAGGTAATAACAAAAAGGCTCGCCAGAACAAAACCAATGAAAAGCAAGTTAATCTTGAGCCTTATTTTTCCTTTTGATCAGAAGAAGGTGATTGTTTACCTTAAATAAAAGGCAACATCTTATCATGATAAATACCAAGTTTTTTCTCAAGGGCCCTATAGTATTAACCAAGAAAGCATCCTGTCAATTCCATGTCTAAAGTATAGCTAAAGCAAACCACCATAGTATATGCCATTTTAGCCAACTTGGCTCAAAAGTAATCAGTGTCAAACATTTGGGATATCAATTCTAGAGAGAAATATTTAGTTGACTTTTGAGAAAAAAAAATTCTATGGAGAAATAATTTGACATTCCATCCAAACCACGCCACTGATTGACCAAAAAATCACTCAATAGTTAATTGTTGTACATAGTCAAGGTATGCAAAAGAAAATTGACCAAAAAAATCAGCAAATAAATAAATGGAACCCAATTCCAGGTTCATTTCTTCATGCACATCTTGTAGAATGTTTGCCACGTGCCAAGCTTGGAGGATTTTACAGTGAATAATACTATGTTTGTATCTAGCCAGAAGAGAGTAATCTTCATTGCAGAAAAAAATACAAAAATTTTCTTATGGATACACAAGCAGATAGCTACACAAAAAAGCACAGATTTGTTAAAATAAGGCAAAAGGCTCAAATTTGTCAAAAATAAGGCAAAAGAGAGGAAGGGGACCACCATGGCTACATACCCAGTTGCATTTGAGGCAAGAAAGAGCCCCACTAATATATGGCCTCATTTGCTTTGTACCTAGAATACAAACTAAGAAAATAAGAATCATCACAGCCTATAAGAACTTTATATGAAAATGAAATCATTTGTTACTTTTCTTCATGCACTCCAACCACGCCAATCATTGACCAGAATATCCCTCAACAGTAAATTACTATTCATTGTTAGCAAGGATGAAAATATCAATTGACCAACCAAATCAGCAAACAAACATACGAAAACTGGATATCAAAGTCATCCCTTCATGTCTAACTTATAAAAGGCCTTCCATGGTGCAATGACAAAAGCTGTTACAATTTATACAAAATAATCAAAGGAAGGGCAGAGGCAAAAGAAAGGCAAGCAATGGGATGCGCAACTTGTCAACAGCCAAATAAGCTACAGTACTTCAATTGTTGGTAGAAAGTAACTTTCATCTGGAGAAAAGGTACAAAAAATTTTGTTATAGATACACAAGCGAATAAGCTATATAGAAAAGCTCAGATTTGTTACAAATAATGCAAAAGACTCAGATTTGTTAAAAATAAGGCAAAACAATGAAAGGGAACCACCATGGATGCAAACGCAGTTGCATTTGAGTAAAAAAGAACTACAATGCCATCACTGTTGCCCCGCCAAGATATTTCCTCATTTGCTCTGTGCTCGGAATATAAACTAAGAGAATAAGAATCATTAGGGCCTATATATAAGGAAATCATTTGTTCTGTGTGTAAATGCTATAAAAACTTTGTTTGCAGTAGCATATCATAGCGCAATTGCCAGATTTTCTCAGAGTGAATAAAGATTCATAATTGTTGGGACTGTCAAAGCATTAAAATCAACATCATCCTTAAAACATCCAATTTCCTTGTGAGGAAGAAAATTAAAAAAAAGTAAACATCCATACCAATATTTACATCCATACTAATATTTAGCAGTAGATAGATGGAGAAAAGTAGTCTCAGTGACAAAGTTCTATAGCAAATCACATTTGCAAGCTGAAGAGATTTGAGGAAGAAGTGACAAAGTTATGAATATATAATAGATAGAAAAATTAGAAAATTTTAACAAATTATATTGATTAGATGATAGATTAACAACTAAGGACCTACTTCCCTAATTAATGCAGTACTAGCAACCTCCCGTGAAAACCACTGGGTGCTATATAAATAACAAAAGCATTTTAACAATTACATCAATATATTATTCAATAGTAAAAAATATCTTGCACTAAAAAAACGATTAAAGATTCAAGTACAAATTAACAAAATTAGAAACAAATGTAAAAAGGGGAAAAAAACCAAAAAAGCTGTATCACAAACAATTCCCCCTCTCTCCTCCCAACTTATTCCTCCTAGAATTTTTATTTATGACATCAAAAATAATTTTTTTAAAAAAATAGCCAAAAAAAAAAGGAGATGACATGAGGAAAAAATTAGGGAATACCGTGATTCAAGCAGATTAAAGAATGATCGAACAAAGATCTGACTTTTTTCCTGCATCACTATAAAAAATAATTTAGTAATAAAAATATTAAGAGACAAAAAGAGAGAAGAGAATAAAATGAAGAACTTCTTAAAAGATCAAAGAGTTGAAATGATCCACAGAAGATTATGCGCAAATTTTCATCTTTCATCCTTACAAAATAAAAATGGCACAAGAAATCAAATTAGAACGGTGAATTAGTAAACTAAAAATTTCTTAGAAATGGGAAAAAAAATAAAGGGAAGTTTTAGGAACACTGGAAATAGTGAAAAGAAAAACAATTTGATCTCTGAGAGATTTTGCAAACATATCAAATAGAAGAAAAAATAGGAAAAGAAATTATAGAGAGAAACTATAGGGGAATAGGAATCATCGGTGAAGGTGAAGAAACCGCAAACTGGTTTGAGTGAAGTTACATTGATTAGCCTTGTCCCTTATTTGCAGGTGGATTATGTTGATAAAGGTTTGTTGATTAGCCTTAAACACAATCTAATGGATAGGATTCAGTAGGGTTAAATTTAATCACAAATCGAACAGACCACATTTTGACAGCAAAAAATCAAACCATAGGCTTTATAAATTGATTAAATTATAGGTAATAATTTTGTCTATGAATTTACGTCCCAATCCATGAAAAGTTTGACAGCTATTTCGGATATCAAAAGTTTTTAGTACACTCCAACCACACAAGTCATTGACCAAAATATCCCTCAAGGGTAAGTTACCATTCATTGTTAGCGGAGATAAAAGTGTCAATTGACCAACCAAAATAACAAACATGCAAAAGATGACAAGACATCAGTCCATTTGTTTATTATGTTAAAAGTCGTAAAAGAAATGATAGAGAGTCAAAACAAAGGCAACGAAAGGCGAGCAATGGGATGCGCCACGTGTTAGAAGACAAGGAAGCTACAGTAACTCATGTGTTCTTTCATTATATAGGTAGAAATAAATTGTTCATACTCACAATGAAGAATTCGCATTTTTTGCTTACAACACAAAGAACAAAGGGGAATGCTATTTTTTGCTCAAGAATGCTATTCAATGCTCACTAATAGTCAATACAATAGTTAGTAATAAATTTAGATTTTATTACTTTTATAGGCCACCAAAAATTACCTCCAATAACCTCCAACGATTATACATTTAATACTGGAAAAAATAGCCGTTGGCACGTTCAGCTGACCTAACACCATGGACGCTGGTTGAACCATCATTTAAAACCGTCAGTGTTGAGCTTGCTTTGTTCATTTTGGACGGCTGAAGAAGGGGCTCATCGTCCGAGCATTTATCTGAAAGTTTCTATCCATTTTGAAATATCTTCAAATAGTCGAGTCTGCGTCTGAACCACTATCTGAAAGTTTTTATCCATTTTGAAAACTTTTCGAATGGCCAAAGAGATGTCTGAATAGGCATTCAAAGGTCGAAGAGGTATTCAAACAGGCATATGAAGGAAGTGTAACTTTCTACCCATTCTGGAAATGCTTCGGACGACCGAAATACTGGTGGAAGTGATGTCCGAAGCTACTTCGGACGGGCAAAAGGTTGAATTGAGCATTGATAGGGTGTAATTAGGTTTAAAAAATATCAATTTAAGTTAATCTAAATCACACAATTATCAAGTTAAATAACCTAACTACTTTATTATATGCAAGTGTATGGATTGCATAGGGCAACAAGGTCGATTTCACAGGGAAAAGGTTATTGAAGTACAAAGGTTTTATTGCTCACTTTACTATCTAAACAACCAAATAGTAAAAAGAATAACAAAGTGAAAATAAATAACTAAACTAACAACTCTATCAAATAACAATACTAGAGAAAACTCGCAATCTTAAGAATCTGGGGATTGGAGTCAACAAATAACCATACATATAAATGAAAAAAAATAACTTATGCTATTAGTTCTTGTCTTGTTTAAAGTCCAATCTCAATTATACTTAACCTTCACTCTCATGACAAGTTAATAGTTACCTCCCTATTAGTCTTTTTCTACTCTTATAGTAAAGATACTAGTATTGGTTCATTAGCCATATGAATCGCCTAATTGACCCACCTAGGAGCACCACTACCCTTGTGTGACATGCAACATAGACTTTAACTATTTCCTTTCCTTTATTATTACTAACTTTCATTGCATAATAATAACTAATAATTCATAGTTGGTGATCAGGCAACTACAATCCATACAAACCAAAATAGAGAATAAACACAAGATAGCATGAATAATCACAAACAATTCATATGCATAAGTTCATTAGTTTCATTTAACCCTAGATTAACAAATTAGAATATGCCCCTGATGGATTTCACATAGAAGATCAAAACTTTAATAAATAAATCCATAACAATCAAGAAAGAAATAAACATAGAATTAGAAAAACTTATTGATTGATGAACAAGTTTCAATTCTTCTATTCCCTCTCCAATCTTGATGTGTACACAAGAATCCTCCAAGTATTACTCTTCTATAGAGAGATTTCCTAAACTATATTGGTGGCTCTCTCAAAGAGAAAATCTAAAAGAGACCCTTACTACTCTCTATTCTACTCTCTCTCTCTCTCTCTCTCTCTCTCTCTCTAGGTGTATGTATGGTATAAAGGTAATTGGGTTCGTTTAGCAAGACAGATCCTGCGTTGTAGAGAAAATAGCAGTTTTTACAGTGTTGTTGGGGTAGTTCCTGCGAACGAGAACTAGCCACAAGAACCACAAACTTTTTGCCCATTCGTGCTTGTATCTGTGACAGTATCTAGGGACGAATACAGTTGTGGATACGGAAAAGTTTCTGCTTTCTCCGCTTTTCACTTGTCTTCTCTTCTTCCCTTAATCTCACCTTTCATCATCTTGAGATCAACTACAAATCTTGGCCAATGGTCCTCATAATTGACCTCTATCAACTATCATCTCTCCAAATCTATCGATGGAAGATGCTAAATCCTACAAAATCACACAGACATTGCAAATAAATGATTCTTAAGTATCATCAATCAAGGTAAGGAGAAATAGCAATTATTCAACTAAAATGCATGAAAATACCTAAAACTAAATTAAAAACCCTGACCTAGATATACTAATTATGACACTACTTTGGCATCTATCAAGCGTCCAAACAAGTGTCTGATCTTCTCTCCTTCTTGACTTAATTTTTCATCTTGAATAGATGAACTTTGATGGCTTATTTGAATTACTTGAGCCCCATTCAATACTACACAAACACTCCTAAACACCCAACCAAAATAATTGGTAACATTTTGATATGTTATCATGAAAATTTGGATTACAACAAATATGTGACATTGAGTTGATATTTTATAGTTTGGATGGTAATGAGAAAAAAAAATTTCATTTAGATGGCAAATTAGGATTTTAGAAATAATTTAGACGATAAAGTTGATTTTGCCCTTATTTAGATATCAATGCAAAACCATCTGTTAAATAAGTTATAACAACACTAAAAAGCCATGGCATTCATAATAGAAATACCAAAATAGGCTTCAATAGCACCCCTGAAATCAATTGTAAGCATGGACGAAAGAGGCAAGTGTAGTTGAGGAAAATAACTAGCAAGAGTGATCCCATTCCGTCGAACATCACAACACACAAAAGTCTACAGTCTTTGGGGAAATCTCCATATTATCGCAAAACAACTAGTATCTACAACAAAACCTAAGCATTTCGTTGTCATACCAAAAATGCAATTCACGCTTTTATGGCATAGTAGATGCAACACTAACAATTTGCCCCATTTAGAAATGTGATTCACCCTTCTAATGTGCAAAATGCTATGGTAGATGCAGCACTAACAATTCACGCTTTTATACTATGGTAAATGCAACATTAACAATTCCTAATGAAATTTGTTTTTCATCACAAAAGATAAATGACAATATATCAAAGATTAATATTTATTACAATTTAAATGCAATTGATTGGATGAATTGTCTACTACAGCAAACAAAAGGAGGTGCCTTTAATTCATTTTTTTAAATATTTCAATAACATATAGTCAATTCATGACTACAACACTACACAAGGCACAAAGTTTTGAGAGAACATTAAGAAGAAAGTAGAAGCAAAAACATGTCTTTTCATTTTCAAGTAGAATGTCTTTCTCCCTAAGAGTAAGGGGTTTTGCTTCCTCCTCTATTCTCAAATATTCTTGATAGATTGCTCAGGGGAGTTGGCAATTAAAAGGTAAGGCTAAAATTAAGCTGGTTCCTCTTTCTCTCTCTCTCAACTTCCTCCACGATTCTTGGCATTTGATTTTTGAACTTTCTGGCCATCTTTCTAGCTATTAGTTCGCCGGTTTCTGGCTACTCATGGTTGGTAAACCTCCTAATCCTCGCAACATCTTTCTCCAAAAGTCTTTGCTGCGGCTGTTGCTTCTTCTTCTTCAACTATAAGTGATGCCTCCCTTCTGGATGTGGGTTTTCAAACCATTCACAAGGGTGAGCCGCCATTGTGGATTACTTAGGATGATGTTTCAAAATTGTTTGCACCCTTTAGCAATGTACTGGTGGGTAGATTTTGTTTTCCAAGCTTTCTATGGATGTGATTCGGAAATTTTCTGTCTCTCTTGGCTTGAAGGGAGAGTGTCTTGTGTGCTTGTTTGATTCAACACATGTAATCATCAGACCATCTCTTGAAGAGGATTATAGTTGCTTGTTCTTACGTAGGACATGGTATATCAAGAATTCTCCAATGTTGATCTCCAAATGAACGTATGATTTCAAGTCCAACCAGGAGGCATCCATTGCTCCAATCTAGGTGTCTTTCCTAGAACTTCCTTTGCCATTCTTTAATAAACCTTATCTCAACAAAGGGCTGCATTATTGGGTAGACCTCTTTGGGTTGATGCTGCAACAGTTGATCTGTATAGACCTTTAGTGGCAAGAGTATTGGCGAAGCTAGATGTTGCTAAACCTCCTATGAAGTATATTTGGGTTGGTGATGACCAGAAGGGCTTGTTGCAATGTGTAGAATATGAAGGTTGGCCAGAGTTCTGTGGCTTTTGTGGGAGAATTGGACACTTCAATGATCATTGCTTTAGGAAAAACCCTCACATTTGACTGGCGAAAGTTAGCAGGAAAAATGAAGGTATTAAAAAAATAATCAAAAACAATTTATGTGCCTAAGTCCCAAATGCAGATGGTAGGGGACGATATGGGTCATCAACAAGGGTTCTCAGCACAAACATTAGGTGGCTTGTTGGAGTCAGAATACAACTCACTACCTGGAAGTGTTGCGTAGGTAGATGATTAGGCAATAAATCTTCCCCCTAAACAGGTGGTTCAGCATTGTTCTATTTCGCAAATGCCTGAGGCCATTTCTGTTGGGGGTGCGTTAGATATTCATCAGCAAGAGCAGTGTGATGTAGGGATGGATGGTGCTATCATTGCTGAAGTAGGACAGAAGGAGGTGGAAGTTAGTACCACTGGCATCTGTATAGCTGATGGTCAGGTTGTAATGCATAAAAGGTTCCATTTGCTGTAGATGGCGGGAAAAGGGGATGGCTTGTCTTTATCTTTAGTTCACGTTCCCAATCATGCAGTGAAGTTTGCATTGTCATCACCCAAGAAAAGATTACAACTAGTGAGGGGCAGACACTCGCTGGGTGATTTACAGCATGCTGTGTAGACGAATATCCAGGAGCTTAAGGAATTTCAGTAGGTTTTGCCATCTCGATTGAAGTCTTTGGAGGGAAAGGAGGATACCATGGAGGCTTTGGAGGTACAACGGGTCCAGGTTATGGCAAGGAAAGAAAAACCAACAGGTGGAGTGTCCAAGGCTTCGATGGGTGAATCATCAACTTCTTATAATCTTAGGTTAAAAAATGTTAAGTCCAATTAATATTTTGGCCTGGAACATTTAGGAGGCTGCTAAGAAGGACTCTCTTTGGTATGTTTCCAATTTATGTAAATTACATAGGGTACAACTTTTGATTTTAATTGAGCCTTTTTCTTCAAGTAGCCAATTGGAATCTGTTCGTATGTTTTTACATTTGCATCATGCTTGTTATTTTGTTGATGGTAAAATCTGGATTTTTTGGAGCCAAGACCTTTCATGTGATTTTGTTTTCTGTGAGGGGCAATTAGTTCATGTGGTGGATGATGATTTTTCTGGGGAACTTTGTTCTATTTCGGCTCTTTATGCTAAACACTCAAGAGTAGAATGCAGAGCGCTTTGGCATTGTATTGAGAAGATTAGTGTGACTTATCAATACCCTTGAGTGGTTGCAGGCGATTTTAATTTGGTCTCTTCTGTGTCTGACCATGTAGGTGGGAATTCTCTGAATAGTAGGGATATAGAAGAGTTTAATCTGGTTATTCTAAATGCGGGGCTCTCCTCTGTCAATTTTGATGGTTCTTCTTATACTTGGACAAACGGGAGGGTTTGGCAAAGGTTAGATTGGGTTTTTGTCGATGAACGATGGTCTAGTACTTTTGCTAATGTCAAACTTTCACATTTATCTCGTGATAGGTCAGACCACTCTCCACTCCTTTTCAAGTCCTCGCATGGTATGGTGAAAAACGATAACTTTCGATTTTTGAATGTGTGGTGCACTCATGAGGGTTTCTTGGATTTGGTTCGCAGTAGTTGGGAGTAGCCTGTACAACTTAACTGGTATGAAAGGTTTCTTTGCTAAGTTGATGAGGATTGAAAAATTCTCTAAAAGAATGGAATAAAAAATGTATTTGGTGATATTGGGAAAAAACTTCAGGAAGCTTCTGAATCACCTTCTTGCATGTTAAGGCCCATTATGATTTATGCAAGGATGATAGCTCTAAATTGGAGTTGAATAAGGCTTCGGGCGGAGCATAACACACATGTTGGCCTTGGAATGTGGGTTATGGCATCAGAAATCTGTGATAAAATGGATGCGTGAAGGTGATGCTATATACGGCATATTTTCATTCCATAGTATTCCAACGGAGAAACAGGAATATATTGGAAGAATTCAGGCACCAGATGGGTCTTGGATTGAGATCTTGAGGGTATTAAAAGCTTCGGTGGTGAGTTTTTTTTACAATCTTATTCAGTGATGATCAGGAGTACTATCCCTATGCCAGTCTCTCATTTCCCTTTGCCTAGGATTGACGAAGACTAGAATTTGGTGTTAAGTACTCTCTCTTCAATGGATGAGGTTCATTAGGCTATTTCTTCAATGGATTGTAATAGCATGGCGGGTTCTAATAGTTTTGGTGTTAAATTTTACTAACATTGTTGGGATATCATCAAGTAGGATTTATTTGAGGCAATGTGTGATTTCTTTAGGGGGTTCACCTGTTGAAAGGGTTTACTGGCTCGATAATTGTGTTGATCCCAAAGAAAGATGGTGCTTCTCAATGGAAAGACTTCAGACCTATTAGATTGCACAATGTGAGTGTGAAGATTATTTTCAAGATACTCGCTTGCAGAGTTAATCAGATCCTTCCTCAGATTATTGCCTCTACTCATACAGGTTTTGTTCTTGTGCATGGAATTGTGGATAATATTCTTACCGCTCAAGAGTTACTGACAAAATTTGATAAGAAACTGAAGAATGGCAATTGAATAGTGAAGCTAGACATAGAGAAAGCAGTATGATAGAGTGAATTGGTCTATCTTGATGAATATGATGAGGGGTTTTGGTTTTTCTTAGATAGTTGTGGACCTTATATACTGACTTGCTTTCAAATAATTAGTTCTCGGTGATGATTAAATGGGAGAAGCTTCAGGGGTTTTTTAAGCCTCTAGGTGTGAATCAAGGGGACCCTTTGTCTCTAGCTTTATTCCTTTTGGCAGCTGAGTATATGGGACTGTGCTTTATCTTACATTATTTCATGAGAATTCGAAACTTTATTTCTCTTCAAAGGGCGGGGGGCAATTCCTTAATTTGGCTTTTGCTGATAATACTATTCCTTTTACCAAGTGCTCTACAACGGGTCTTTATCAGATTATGGATTTTCTCTTGCAGTATCAGGAGATATCAGGTCAGAAAGTCAATGTCTCCAAGAGCTCTTTTATTTGTTCTGACAAAGTATCTCCTTCTGTGGTGTCCCAGGATTAAGGAGGTGTTGGATTTTAGGTAGGAGAAGCTCCCTTTTCAGCATCTGGGTGTACCACTTCACAAAGGGAGGAAAAGGTGTGTTTTGTTTGATGGAGTGATCTCCAAGGTCAGAGTTCAATTATTTCAATGGAGATCCCTTTTTCTCTCTACTGGGAAAATTGGTTCTATGCGCCATGTTCATTCGTCTAAGCACTTGTATTTAATTCAGGTGTTGGCCCCTCCTGTGGGTGTGATTAGAACTATTGAAAAACTCTTTAATGCCTTTTTATGGGATACTAGAGATGGGAAACGTATTCATTGGGCTGCATGGGAGAAGTTATGTTTTCCTCTTGATGAAGATGGTTTAGGTGTTTGTTAAATCTCTAGTATGGTAGAGGCTTTCTCAATGAAACTGTGATGGAAGCTTTGGACTGGTAATTCCCTTTGGGCACAATTCATGACATCTAAATACATTATTGGCTAGCATCCCTTACATGCTGATGACAGCGGTTCCATGTTATGGAGATGATTGGTTGGGATTCGAGAACAAGCACACAGCCACATTCGTTGGATTATTGGCAAGGGAATGGTGAATTTTTGGTATGATCGTTGGTTGTGTGATGATATGCTGATATCCTTTTGTCTTGTGCCCAACCCGCCACATTTCATGGTTGTTGAGTTCCTTATTTATGAGGATTGGAATGTGGAGCATTTAAGGGAATGGGTGCCGGAGCATATTATTTGTCAGATTTTAGAGGTCCCTGTTGACATCTCGAAGGATGATGGCTTGGTATGGGAGGCATCTACTTATGGGGATTTTTCTGTTTCTTCTGCGTGGGACCTTACTTGCAAGAGGCGTGGGACATCTATAGTCTTACATAAGGTGTAGTCTGCTAGTTTACCTCTCAAAATTCAATTTTTTGTGTGGAGGTTGCTTTATAAGTTTATACCTGTTGATTTTGTGTTGCAATCTAGGGGGATTGTTTTGGCTTCCAAGTGTGTCTGTTGTAATAGCATTGAATCTATCATGCATGTCTTTTATGATTGCCAGTTAGCAACTGTTGTTTGGGATTTTTTTCTTTGATGTATTTGGGATTGCTAGAAGATCTTTTTCATGCATATCATCTCTTCTTATGTATTGGTTCATTTCGGCACCTTTGAAGGGGGAGAGGCACATTCGGATCTTGGCTCTTTTGGTGATCTTATGGTTTTTGTAGTTGCACCGAAATGAGGCAAGGTTTCAAGGGAGTAGGGTTTCCTTTTCAAAGGTCATAAGGGACATTGATGCCTTCATACAGAGGTTGGGGGCATTATCTCAGGTTGAGCTTAATTTTTGTGTTGGAGATACAAACATTTATTGGAGTAGATTTTTTCTATGTAAAGGGGCTCCAAAATATAAATATCGGCCGATTGCATGGGTGAGACCTCCAAGGGATCTTCTTAAGTTGAACATGGATGCTTTGGTCACTACTTAGAAAGCGTCTGGTGATGGTTTGCTTCGAGATATAGCAGGGAGGGTGATCTTTGCTTTTTATAAAGAATTTGAGGAATCTGATATTTTTCCGGTAGAGGCTAGAGCTCTGTTGACGGGTTTACAGTTGGTTGTTGAATATCATCTGAAGAATATTATTGTAGAGTTTGATTCTCTAGTCCTTGTTTTACTTCTCCATAATCATCATCTAGGTATGTGGCCGCTCTGTCTCTTGATGAAGAGTATATCCTTATCTTGCTTTCCAAGACCTGTGGATATGTTCAGCATGTACATCGTCAAGCAAGCATGGCTACAAATACATTGGCAACGATGGCATTGCTAGATTTTCAAGTGTTTGATTCTCTTAGTTTTTCTTCTTTAGTCAAAAGAGTAGTGAACTTAGATCCCATTAGCTTTCCATCTATTACACGTGTATCACTGTAAGAGAATAGTACTCCTTATTTTCTTTTTTAGCATGTACTGGAGGTTTCGATTTATGTCCCCCTCCTAGTTTTTTTAATCTTTGGTTTTTATTAATAAAATGTGAAGTAATGTCCTCTGCGTGTACGAGGTTAGCTTAAAAAAAAAAAAAAGTCAATTCACGTGCAATTTTAAATCTAATGTGTCGTTATTTTGTACATTCCCTAAATAAAGTCATATATGGTCCGCTTGACTAATAACAAATAAACTGACATTTACTGTAACAAAAATATTAAATTTTGATTAAATAAATAACACAAAATCGTGTCATCATATCAGCAACCTTTTTTAGCAGGAATAAACATTTTGATAAAATTTCCCATTTCACAATACCTACACGGGTTAGGGTACCCGATATTTTAACAAGGACTATTTGAATCTGTGCAACTCTTATCGTCTTTAAATCGAAGGCGAATCAAACGCCATGCGCAAAACCCAGCAACCAACTCAACGACGAGGCATTGGCAGAAAAAATAAAATTCCCCCCCCCCCCCCCCCCCCCCCCTCAGTAATTTTCTTCACATTTAATCTGATAATTCAAGCTTCTTAAGTATTGAACGCAACGTCCGTAGTGGATTGTCATCTTGGACAGCAGAAATGGTTTCTCGTATATCACCTTCTTGGCATTTTTATCAAGGTCTCTATTTTTACTTGCATTGCAATTACTTAAGCACGGTTTTACAGATTATTTGTTGAAATGCTCTAACTTTAATATGCAATTTACTTTTGTTGGGTTTTGCAGATAGAGGGATATCAAGAAGTATAGTTTCTGTTGATGGGTCAGTTGCTAAGAGGCTCCATTTCCAGGACCTAAAGGTTTGTTTCGGAGTTATATCTATTTTAGTGCTTATAATTATGAAAGAAAGGGAGCGCCATATGTAAATGTTATTGACTTTACATTTATGTAATAGGATTCATGAGGTCTTGTGAATATGCAAAACAAGAAATGCAGACAATAATATTCAGGAAAGAAAATTTGAAAAAAAGAGACATGAATAGTGCTTAAGGATCAGATTCTTAGGTTTTGAATCCACAATTACTTATGATTATTGTTTTCCCCATTATAATTTTGTGTTATCCCGTAGTGTTTATTATCCTGTTTATGCAAAAGGAACATTACATGGGTGTTTGGACAAAGTTTTACGGTGAACTTTTGATTTAATCAGAAAGTCTGAGATTCTGTTATAAAAATGAGGGTTGTAAAAATGAGGTTTCTCTGTTTTTCTTTTCAATTAAAAAGAACTCCTTTCTTATAGTTATTTGGCAAGCAGTCAATGTCAAAATTACGTTTCTGTTACCTTATATCTGAAATTTTATTGGTTTCCGTGTGTGATGCAAACTTAGTAGCAGGTGGGTTTTTTGCCAAATAGAAGGTGGGAGGGTTTGCAAAATTGCATTTCTTATAATTATTTGGCAAGCAGTCAATTTCAAAATTACATTTCTGTTACCTTATATCTGAAATCTTGTTGGTTTCGATGTGTGATGCAAACTTAGGAGCAGGTGGACTTTTTGCCAAACAGAAGGTGGGAGGGTTTGCAACTGCTCTTACTTTACCTCTTGTTGCAACACTTATATAAGCATACATTTGTGTAATATATGGTTGTGAATGTGTCGACCTTATGTATGGTGGGTGACCTACTGTATTTAAATGGATTAGAATCAATATGATTACTATCAATACCTGCAGGTGTGTGTGGTCAACTGGATTTGACAGACTTGTGTCTGATAATTAGCAGTAATGTGATTTCTGGTTTTCTACTCTAGGGTTTCATACTTTAAGATTTGTGTTGTGTAAGCCTTTTAATGTGCATGTTGTGAATATTTTGAGCTTAGGTGGTTGCAAGATTCAATAGCCTTGTTCAATAGTCAGCTTTGGAAAGCTAATAAACCAACTATTCTTTCAACAGAATTCAGTTTCAGGATCATATGTTGCTTCTGTTTGGCAGTTAAACGTTGGATCCAATAACCCAAATAGGAAAACGCCATTTCTTCCTTGTATAAAATGCGAGAAGTCTGACAAAGGAGGGAATTCATTTGAGCAAGTATCTATTGAACCTCCTCCATATCACTGTTACTTGGACTCCACGTCTGGACAGCTTGAACCAGCTTCTGGAGCCCGTGCTAGTATTCCAGGGCAAGAATACTGGCCAGAAGGAACTGCTAGTCGAGTGAGAGCTGCCAGGGCTCCTGAGCCAACTGGTGTGTCAACTGGAAGTCCTTCTTACGGACAAAATCCCGGAAGCAGGAGGAAAAAGTATAAGGCATCAGCTACTGCATCTGACAATTTGGAAACAACTGCAGTCCCAAATGGCCCAACAGAAGCTGAGAGTCCAGATGATGTAGTAGATGAGCCCAAAGAACTATCAGCAGAATATGTTGTTTATCAGTCAGAACGAGAGGAAGAGGACTTAAGTGACTATGAGATGGATAAGAAACTTGGATATCCTCACCCCTTTATTGATCCAAATGCAAAGAAGCCAATAGAAGAGCCACTTACAAGTGAAGAACTTTGGTGGAACTGGAGAAAGCCAGAAAAAAAACAATGGTCCAGGTGGCAAAGGAGGCGGCCTGATGTTGAAACGGTTTGTCACTAAAATTGGAAATACATCTTTCTTGGAACAAAATATCAATCAAATTAAATATAAGGGTTGAGTTTTGCGATCCTGTCTCCATTTACTATAGCAGAGTAAATTTAGGGGATCCTATGTTGTTATCTGAGATAGTCTATAAATAAACCAGAAAAACAGTGTAACTTCGATAGATTCTTCTTAAAATTTTGAACTTTTGCATCACCTATATCTTGGAGTATCTTACTATTATGCGGTCATCTTCTTCATCAAGATCTTTGAGTATCTTCCTATTAGAGTTGTCATTTTCTTCTTCAAACTATTTTTTGTATTGGGCTCAGGTGTTTCTTAAAGCTATGGCAGAAACTGGGCAAGTAAAGCTTTACGATGACCACCCAACAATGACCGAGACATCACTTTATAGAGCAAGGCGGCATATATACAAAGAGGAAAGGTATAAGATTTTTAGATGCATGGATTCGACTTCTCTGTTTTATTGTAGCACGTTTTATGAATTTCAGCTTGTTTTACTTCCCTTGATCTTCAATTATGATTTGATGTCAAGAATCCTAGAATATTGACTGGCTCATTTGGTGTATTATTTGATGCATCAATCTTCCTTCAAAATAATATTTTAGCTGATTGCTTGGTAACCATGGCAAAAAAATTTCAAGGCAGCTGTTGTATTGACAAGCAACGGATATTCTTTTGTCGAATGATATCAGGTCAGACCACCCAAAATGAAAAATAATGTGAAAAAGCATAGCTGTTTAGAGTTAGCCGAGGGCTATGCCATCTGACTTTTGGAAATTCTACATGAATGTGTTTTTATGTAAAATTTAAGGTAAGACATAACTAGCACCATAAGATGCTGATGTATTTATTAACGAATAGAGCTAAGATTAAAGACCATGTTGAAGAAATAGTTGAGGCTTCCTGATGTAGGACAATATTGGGGGAAATCTTGCCTATTAGCATGCGTGGAAAAATAGAGAACAGTATCCATGAATAGTAACGTGGGACAAATATGGGAGATTAGGGATTTTGAGGTAGAAGAACTAACGGAACCTAGGGAAATTCGAGGGAAATCCTGATGAGATAAAAATCACAAATAAACTGATTTTCCAACAGTATTTGCCTAGAATAACTTAATAACAAGAGTAATCATAAGTTTATAGCATATGTAAAATATAGAGTTCTATTATGATAGAATTTCTACTTCATGTTCTAAATAAACTAAACACTTTTCCTATAACAACTACAATTCCAATTTGTTGCATGATATAATTAAATAGCTAAATAAGATTCAAAAACATAATTGCTGAAAATTCCTGTGATCGTGTACAAGACCAAAATACCCTTAAACACCTACAATTATATAAAGTGCTAAAATTCAGAGAAGTGAATTCCCACAATACTAGAACCACCTTAAGACCCTAGAGATCACAATGGATGGCTACCTTTAGGCTAAAACTTCTTGCTTGTAGGTGATTGCTTAGTTTTACTCTTAGCCTTCCAATGACTATAAGACTTATCCAACCAACTTATGGCTGTGTCATCAACCCTCCCACATTGAAAAAAACTCGTCTTTTATGAGTTGGGATGGGGTCCAAAAATGCTGTCACCTTGAGGTAGCATTGCAAAAGGAATTACCTCTTAATCTTCACTGGTCATTATAGATCCTTGAATGGAAGAAGTTTCAGATTGAGGCTAGCATGTTGAAAGGCCGAACTGTTATTCTATCCACAATGCTGCACCTTTCTGTCGAGAAGCCAAGGCCAACCCAAGAAAAGATGATGAACTTTCATTGGTTGGAGATCAAATTCAACATTCTCAAAATAAACTGCCAATGGAATAAGTTACCAAACACTTCTTAATAACCTTAAGATACGAATTATTGACCCAATTTAACTTGTAGGGATTTGGATTAGCTCGGTCTTCAGTCCCAGTTTACGAACAACATCTTCTCATATGGCGTCGGTGCAACTTTCTGGGTCAATTATCATGGTGCACAATGTTTCCAATACATAGGAGTATGAAAAATACTATTTTTTTTGGCCAATCTTCAGCTCTTCATCTGTGTACTAAGAAAGGGTGTAAAACCAAACAAGGCTGGTCATTGTCCTCAGCACCTTGTTTGTCTTCATCATCTTCTTTAGCTTTCAAAAGAATAATATCTTTTTTCAATTCTTCAGAGATGAGGTAGTATGGGAACTCTTTTTGTTTGGACATTTTCAGTGCATTTGACTTGCAATCCACATTGAAAACAACCATCCTTGTTAGCTTTCCTGTAATAGTCAATAATTGGAGCAATCAACACCATATTTCTTACCTAGACGACCATTAGATATGGGGTTTTGAAAAGAAGACATAGTAAAATATTCAATTTTGATTTGGTGAGGAATCACTACAATTAAGGTGCACACCACTTGCTAATTTCAATGACATTCGTGATTTCAATCCCTTTTTATTCGAAGCAATCATAACATCTTCATCCTATTCAAAGTCACTATGAGTAGCTACATTATAATGCTCTAGTGTATTCATCAACTGTCGTGTTACCTTGTCTCAATTGCATTAATATGGAGATGAACTCTTTGCTTGAATTCATAAGGAAGGAAACTGTGTGTCATAGCTTATCTCTTCCCAAGTGCAGACATCATCTAGTAAAAGCCTCTTCTGGTTTGCATGTTCTTTAATCCACTACTCATGTGCAGTCATGTTAAACTTAGAATCAGCAAAATAAAGTTGGCAGATCTTATTTATACCATAACATCTAAAATAGGACTCTTAAGTTTGCACCCAATGAAGTAAAACACCAGCATGGCCATCTCCATAAAAGTCCGGAACATCCAGCTTGCCTCCTTTGCTAAAATTGTGTGCAATATCCAGAGTGTTGTTGTAGTAGAATAGATTTTCCTTCTCCAGAAGGAAAAATCCCTTTGGGTGAACATAGTGAACAGAAACAAAGATAGGATTGTCATAGACTACGTTTTCTACGGAAAATATTCTGGAAAATAGATTGAGGAATGTGTTGGAGAACAGGTTGTGAAATGGGCTGTAAAATTGATTGAGGGATAGGTTGGTGAATTTGCAAAGGAAGAAGTGGAGAAGGGAATTTGAGGAAGGGGTAATTGTGGCTGATTGGAGATTAGAACTTGTAGCTTTCAGATCCTTGTTATGACTTGCTCCAACTGGCTGTTTTCCCAACAATAAAGCCTGAATCCTGTTGAATTTTACTTCCGAGTTATCAAATTTATCCAATTCCTTGTTGATCTTTTGGACTTGATCCTTGAGCATAGCAACATCTGCCTTAGTTGCCTCATTATATTTTGACAAAGCTTCAGACTTTGAAGAAAGCTCTGTGTTTGGTGACCATATTTTTTGATGATGAAGAAGACAAATATGAATTATAAAGAAAGGAAAGTTTGGCCTCTGAATATGAAACTGGATGTAGGACAAGACTGGGGAGATCTTGCCTACTAGAGCTAGTGGAGGAACAGAGAGAAGATATAAGGGGGCTGTTGCCGAACTGGGAACAATAATGTGGGATTTAGGGGATGCTTAGGGAGAAGAAATAACGAGATAAAAAACACAAATGAATTCAATTCTTATTCCATTATACCTGTCCAAAATAACCTAATAGCAAGAGTATTTATAAGCCTATAATTTGTCTAAGAGATAGAATTCTATTGTGAATATAATTTCTATTTCATATTCTAAAGTAAACAAACAAAGAACTCTTCCTATTACATTATGATTCCAATTTGTTACCTAATATAATTACATAATTAAATAAGATTCAAACAATAAAATTGCTGAAATTCGTGCGGACAATTAAAAGACCGATATACCATTTAAGACCTAAAATTCTATAGTACTAATTTAGAGAATTGAATTTCCATGACACTTTAACCATCTTAAGACTCTAGGAATCACCATGGACATCTCGCTTTCGACCAAAACTTCTTGTTTTGTAAGTCATCCCTTAGTTTTACTCTTAGGCTTACAAAGTCAATCATACTTTTCTAACCAGCATAAATGCCAAAATTCAATAAATAGGATGGCTGCATCATCAGTGCTTGGCATAAATGTTGACATATGTTCTCTGACAAAGGAATGAATTTTCTACTGTATAACATTATACAATTAAATAAGTTGCTGACTCTATATTCCAACAGCTGTGCGAATGGGTTTAGTCATCTCTTTTGGTGTAAAATCCTGTGCTGCATCACCTTAATGGCAAGCAATTGCTTGGAGTTTCTTAAGGGGTGTATGCTTCAAAATAATTCATTCCTATTTCTGTATTGTGTTTCCTTTTCTAATTATTTCTGTATCTTGGGACAATCAATTGTCTTAAGGATGCTGTTGTATGATACCATCCTATTACTTGATGAAGCAGTCAGCAGCTCAATAAAAATAAAAAAAATTAAAGCTTTCTACAATTGTCTTCATGCTTTGTGTGATATTAGTTATCTTAGAAGCCGTTAATTTGAACTTTTAAGTGCTAAGGGTATTTTAGTCTTTTATATGTTTGCAGGAATTTTTTTTCAGCTATTGTTTTTCTGTTTTATTTAGTTATTTAATATATTAAGTAACTATATAGTTGTAGTTGTTATAGGTATATTCTATAAGCATTTTGTTTCTTATTTAGAATAGGAAATACAAACTCTATTCATAATAGAATTCTTTCTTTAAGGTAAGTTATAAGTTTATAAATCCCATTATTATTAGTCTATTCTAATAGAGGGAGATATTGATGAATAAAGTTCAGTGGCCTAAACGTCTAACAGTGCCAAATCCTTCTATTTTCTGCACCCGGTAGTAGGCAAGATTATCCCAACCGTGTCCTACATCTTTTGAATTCTGGCATTCACGCTTCCTTGTGTGCAACTGCTTTTGCAATTGTGGAATTTTTTCAGAATTTTTTTTGGAGTATATTTAAGTTTCACTTGTTTAACTTTTTCTCCTTGCAAATATTTAGTTTTCTTGTTGAATAATAGAAGGAATATTATCCGTCTAGATTTTAAATTCTGATATCATGTATTAAGTTTCTCATCAGGCTGTTTCAACATTTTGTGTGGCGATAATATAGTACATACAATAGCCTTTCCAGTGGCAGATCTAAGACTTTTTACTGGGAACAATATCTCAATGATTCTCGCTAGTTCATGAGTTCCTGGTTGGATATGTGGTGCTTTGATAAATGAAAACGAATTTCTGATAACATGACAAGCAAGAAGTGAAGAAAATGTAAATCCTTCATCAGGTTAAATGATTCTGATTGGAAACATAAAATTAAAATTTAGATGTTGCAAATATTCTATCCTTTTGCTTGTATGTTGTTGAAGTGTACAAGTGAAGTTATTGTTGGGCAATGGTAGGGGAAGAATAAGAAAGTTCTAGGGTGGAATAGGAAAAATGCTATTGATTTTATTTAATTTTCTTATAGTGACCTGGTGGCTGCAAGCCTCAATTTGGCCCAGCAGTGAAGTCCCCCCCTACCCCCTCCCCCCCAAAAAAAAAAAAAAAAAAAAAACACAACACACATGCACAAGAAAAAAAGAATAGTAAAGGAATTGTGACAGATTTCTGCTGCGATACTGGTGGAGTATCTGTTTTGTATTGTGTTGATCTGATTCAGGTAAGCTGCTATTTAGTTTTTGTCTCTTGATATGGAAGTTAATATGCTGATGTTGTAGGCTGAAGGCTGAACAAGAAAGACTGGAGAGGATTGGTCCTTTAGCATACTACTCAGAATGGGTGAAAGCTTGGAAGAGAGACACTTCGAAGGAAGCTGTTCAAAAGCACTTTGAAGAGACTGGTGAAGATGAAAACGCACAACTCATTGAAATGTTTACACATCAAACTGATAGAGAATACCGCATTATGATGGGTACTGATGTTCGAATTCGACGTGATCCTTTAGCAATGAGAATGCGAGAGGACCAAATAAAGCAAAGTATCTTCTTTTTCCCTCTCTTAATCTCTGTGTGTTTGTGTTTGGGGTCAGACAAAATATTCATTTCTGATGGATTATTTCAGATATGATTTACAAATCTCCATTGATTTTCTATGTAGTTGTAAAATATTGCGCTTGTATCATTCCATTTGATTGCAAGTTATAAAATTTAATGATGCTTCTATTGAGTATCCATCAGACTCGTATAATCATCTATTACCATAATCACCGATATTTTTGTTCTTGAGTCAAAACTTCTATACATCCATGGCACTTTTATTGATTCCTCCCGTTGATAGAGATGATTTAGCATAAGGCAAATATTTGAAGTATGATGTGTTGTATATAGTCAAGGGAAACAATGAAGGCCTTGCTAGATGACTTGAAATTTTACAAGTTATTGACATCAAAAGCAAATATACATTTAATATACTAATGGCGTCCTCATATATTTTTGATTTAGGAATTCTAATTTTGTGACTAAAAAAATAAAGATATGGATGTGTACTTGAAGTTGTTTTATTTAGGAGGATGGAGTAGTGATGCAGCCAACAAGAAGTTAAAGAAAATCTAGGATCAAAGGTTTCCATGACTTGTTTAGGCATTGGGTAGGCAAATCATGTAGCTGCTATCAGCTGGTTGGATAAAAAATATCGTCTTTGGAAGCCTATAACTAAAGCTATGGGACTACTTCCAAGCAAGAAGAAATTTTGGTCCAAAAGGAAGATGTCCATGGTGACTCCTTGGGTCTTAAGATGGTTATCAGATTATTAATAAATATTTTGAGAGTCATTATTTGAAGTTCAGATCTCAAGGGGATTTTAGTCCTTTTATTTGTTTGTAGAAAATTTTTCCAACAATTATTTTTGAGTTTAATTTAGTTATTTAATTATATTAGGTAATTAGTTAGAATTGTAGTTGTTATAGTAATATTCTACTCACACTATTGTTCAAGCTACTGTTCGCGTTACCATCCTCTATTCTTCTGCTTGTGCTAGTAGGCAAGATCATCTCAATCTTGTCCTACATCAGTTTGGTATCAAAGTCCAACTTTACTGTTAACTAACCATATTTTTCTTCTTCATCATCTATAAATATGGTCACCAATGCAGAACTATTTTCAAAATTTGAGACTTTATCAAAAGCTCATGAGACTACCCAGAAAGATGATGCTTTCTTAAAAGATAAGGTGCAAGATATTGATAGGACAATTGGAAGCCTTGTAATCCTCCGTTGATCCCTTAATCAACATGGCTTGTTAGATTCGACCAACTTGAAGGTGTTTGTTGTTGGGAAAGTAGACAATTGAAGAAGGTCACAAGAAGGATGAAAAGGATACAAATTCCTATCTCCAATCAGCCTCAACCACATCATTGTCAGATTTCCATATCAGACCTCTTTCTTTGCCAAACCCATGACCAATTCTTCCACCTATCTCTCAATTTCTCAACCTGTTTTCCAGCACAATCCTTGTGGAATAATATTCAACCATGTTTATTTCTTCTGATTAGATTACATATATATAGAAATACAAAGGGGTCTATAGTAGGAAAGGATTCTATCAACTCAATTCAAATCAAAAATCAAATCTCCTATCTTATCCTAAATCAAATCTACTATCTTATCTACAAATCAAATATCCTATCTTATCTACAAATCAAATCTTTCCATTTATCTACAAATCTGTTTGAAACTAATTTGCTCCTAATTAGGAGCCATTGATCTCTCCTTCTCAACACTCCCCCTCAAGCTGGCTTGTAAATGTCTTCCATAGCTAGCTTGCTCACTAAGAGATCAAATTGCTTTTTCTGTAGTCCCTTGGTGAGTATGTTAGCTACCTGCTCAGTGGTTGGTATGTAAGGAACACAGATTAGGCCATTTTCAATTTTCTCTTTGATAAAATGTTTGTCAACTTTGATGTGCTTGGTTTTGTCATGTTGAACGGGGTTGTGTGCAATCGAAATGGCAGAGTTGTTGTCACAATAGACTTTCATGCGAAGTGACATAGGAATCTTCAAATCTTCTAATAACCTCTTGATCCACATTGCTTCACAAATCTCATGTGCGAGGGACTTAAACTCAGCTTCAGCACTACTTCGAGCTACTACATTCTGTTTCTTACTTCGCCAGGTGACTAGATTTCCTCCAACAAAAGTACAATATCCTGATGTCGATCTCTTATCAAAAATGCTACTTGCCCAATCAGCATCTGTATAGATCTCAACCTGGACATTGTCACGTTTCTTAAACATCAAGCCTTTCCCAGGTGTCCCTTTCAAATACCTTAGTATTTGATAGGCAGATTCAAAGTGCTCGTGACCTGGTGAGTGCATAAATTGACTTATCATACTTACAGCAAAGGCTATGTCAGGACGAGTGTGACACAAATATATCAATCTTCCCACCAATCTTTGGAATTTTTCCTTATCAATCACATCTTCAACCTAGCGGGACTGAGTTTTAGGTTAGCTTCAATTGGAGTTTCGGCTACCTTGCATCCCAATAGCCCAGTTTCACCAAGTAAATCAAGGATATACTTCCTTTGATTCACAAATATTCCTTCTTTTGATCTTGCAAATTCCATTCCAAGAAAATATTTCAATGCTTCCAGGTCTTTAATTTCAAACTCCTCTGCTAGCTTCCTTTTCAGCCTTGCAAGTTCTTCGTAGTCATCACCTGTTAAGATTATATCATCCACATAAACAATTAAAATTGCAATTCTGTCCATATTAGAATGCTTATAAAATAGCGTATGATCTACTTGACTTTGGTGAAAGCCATAGCCTTTTACTTCCTTCCCAAACCTTCCAAACCAAGCCCGCGGAGATTGTTTAAGGCCATATAAAGATTTCTTGAGCCTGCACACTCTATTTGGGCCAATAGATTTTTCAAAACCTGGTGGTGAACACAAAAACACTTCTTCTTCCAAATCGCCATTCAAAAATGCATTCTTCACATCCAGCTGATGTAAGGTCTAGTTGAAATTAATTGCAAGAGACAATAACACTGGAATAGAGTTAATTTTGGCTACAGGGGAAAAAGTCTCTTGGTAGTCAATACCATAGGTTTGAGTGAACCCCTTAGCAACAAGTCTTGCTTTGTATCTTTCTACACTTCCATTAGCCTTGCATTTCACAGTAAAAACCCATTTACAACCAATTGTTTTTTGGTTTTTTGGTAATTGTACAACTTTCCATGTCCCATTTTTCATTAGAGCACGCAGCTCCTCCCTTATTGCTGATTTCCATTATGGATCATCAAGTGCTTCCTGAATGTTTCTTGGAACAAACATATTAGAGATTTTTGATGTAAATGCTCTATGACCCTGAGATAGTTTATCATATGACAGATAGTTTCCAATAGGATGTTTAGTACAAGAACGGGTGCCTTTCCTACGTGCTATGGGAATGTCAAGATCATAGCTAGTATCAAGAACAGGAACATTTTTTGACAATGGAAGGTTTAGAGTACCTTGCATGTTGACAGGCTCATCATTCGGGATGTCTAATTGGTCTTGTGCCTTGGGAACAGTAGGCTCTCTATCATTTTGATGATTCTTCCTCGTGTAAACTCTAAACTTAGGTTCCTATCTTTTAGGATCATCTAGTAGTATTTCTTCTTCTTTGGATTTTTAATATTTTCTAGCTCTATAGTATTAGGATCAACCAATTTTTGATGATTTTCATTGGAATCTATGATTTTAGGCAAGGGAGTGGGATTAAGTTCCCAAATATTTTCTTCACTTTGTTTCTCCCCCTAAAAAAAATTTTCCTGGAAAAAAGGTTGATGTTCAAGAAAAGAGACATCCATAGTAGGGTTGTTCAAAAAAACCCGAAAAACCGAAAAACCGGGAAAACCGATCCGCCCCGAACCGAAAAAAAGGGTAACCGAACCGGTTTTTGGTGGCGGGGCGGTTTGCGGGGCGGGTTATATTTTAATCGGGGCGGTTCGCGGTTTCCATTTTTGCGAACCGGCGGGTAACCGAACCGAACCGAAATGGGGGTAGTTATGTAATTTCACATGTCACTTATGTAATTTCATATATTAGTTTGGGTGTTCATTTGGCTATTTGTTGAATATTTATGTTTTTACATTGATTGAAATGAGAAGATGAAGTTTGAAAGACTAAGTGATTATTTTCTTGTTTATATAGTTTTTGGTTATTTGTTGAATATTTATGTTTTTATGTTGATTGAAATGAAAAGATGAAATTTGAAAGACTAAGTGATTGTTTTCTTATTTATTTAATTTTTGTTTTTTTGAAGATTAAGGTTTTGGATGTAATTTAACTTTAAGATATTAATGTTTGTATTATTAGTGATTTATAATATTTTGTAATTTTTCTTGTTTATTTTTTTAAAAATATAGGTAAATTATTATGGACCGGGTCGGGTACCCGCCCTATCCGAACCGGTTTTGCGGGTAACCGGAAGGCCGGGTACCCGCTACATGTGGACCGGTTTGCGGTTCGAATTTTTGCCGAACCGCAAAGACCGGTTCGGTTCACATTTTTTGTCCATGGACCGGGTACTCGGTCCATGAACACCCCTAATCCATAGTGACAAAGATTTTACGGGTTCTAGGATTAAAACATTTGTATCCTTGTTTGTTTGAGGCATAGCCGATAAAAACACATTTTTCTGCTCTGGGATCTAGCTTGGACCGTCCCTTAGAAGGTAAATGTACATAAGCAGTGCACCCAAAAACTTTTAATGGTAAATCTGAATAGATCCGAGCTTCAGGAAAATATTTTTTGAAACACTCAAGGGGTGTACTATAGTTAAAAACCCGAGTAGGCATCCAATTTATCAAATAAGTTGCTGTTAAAACAGCTTCCCCCCAGAGAAATTTGGGAACATTTTTAGAAAACATAATGGCACGAGATACTTCTAACAAATGTTTGTTTTTCCTTTCAGCAATCCCATTTTGTTGAGGGGTATCGACACAAGTAGATTGATGTTGAATATCTTTGTATTTTAAAAAATCACCAAGAATCTCATTAAAATATTCAGTGCCATTATCTGTATGAAGAATGCCAATTTTTTGGTGAAATTGGTTTTCAATCATTGTATAAAAATTTTGAAATAAGGTTTTAACTTCTGATTTTTCACTCATCAAGTAAACCCAACATAGGCGAGTATGATCATCAATAAATGTCACAAACCATTTTTTTCCTTAAATCGTGCTAGTCCGTGAAGGACCCCAAACATCACTATGGATAAGATAAAACGGTTTTGAAGGTTTATAAGGTTGCAAGGGATAAAAAGATTTGTGACTTTTTGACAAAATGCAACTTTCACAATAAAATGTTGAACAATCCAATCCTCGAAATAACACAGGAAATAATCTTTTCAAATACCAAAAACTAGGATGTCCTAACCTATAGTGCCAAAGCATAATTTGATTCGTAATGGAAAGAGAACTGATACTACTCAAGCCCTGAGAGTTTTTATTCTTGGAGTCTTCATCATCAAAATAATAGAGGCCATCTATCATCCTAGCATTGCCAATCATCTTCCTCGAAGTCCGGTCTTGAAACACACAATGAGAGTCAAAGAAAATAATACGGCAGTTAGAATCTTTAGACAATTTGCTAACAGATAAGAGACTACATTTAAGTTTGGGTACATGGAGAATAGATTTAAGGGACAAGGTACTAGATAAGGTTACCAAACCTTTACCAGCTATAGGAGAATATGACCCATTTGCTATACGGACTTTTTCATAACCAGAACAAGGGTTATAAGTATGAAACACATTTGAAAGATTATTCATATGATTTGAAGCTCCCGAATCGACGATCCAAGGAGCAGAAAGAAAATGACATACTAGGGCATTAGGATCACTACCTGAATGTGCCACGGAAGCATTAGGTGCACCCAACAATCCAAAATTAGATTTCAACAACTTTAGGATGTGATCTAGTTGCTCTTTGCTGAAAGGGGCAGTTTCAACTTCATGGGCAATGGCTGGTCGACTCCTATTTTCATTTTTTCCTTTCCAATTTGCTGGTTTTCCATGCAACTTCCAGCAGATTTCACGTGTGTGCTTTGGTTTGTTGCAATGGTCACACCAAACACGGGGTTTTTCCTCCAATTTTCCTTGAATCATTCGGCCAGCATGAGCTTCTACAGCAAGGGCAGAATTTTCCACTGTTTTGTCAGGTTTTTTCTTCCCTAACATCACAAGTCTACGGCTTTCTTCCCTTAGAACTTCAGAAAATACTTCTCCAATGGAGGGCACTCGTTGCCTGCCAATAATCGTGCCCCTAACTTCATCAAACTCAACATTTAGTCCAATAAGAAACTTAAATATACGATTATCCTCCACCTTTTTCTTATAGTGGTGGTAATCTTCAGGTGATTTCCACTCATAATCATCACTAAACTGGTCTAAATCTTGCCACAGGCGTTTCAAAATATTAAAGTATTTTGTAACATTTTTCTCACCTTGGCGGATTTCTCCAAGTTTTAGTGTCAACTCAAACACTTGGGACTGATTACCCAAGTCTGAATACATGATATTAATATTGTCCCACAGCTCCTTGGCAGTGTGGTAGCACATGTAGTTGGAGCTTATTTCTTCCTCCACGGAATTCACTAACCAAGTCATCACCATAGAATTTTCAGCATCCCAAGTTGAGTAATTTGGATCATCAAGGGCAGGTTCCTTCTTTTCTCGTGTCAAGTAGCCAATTTTCCCTCTCCCACGGATATACATCCTCACTGATTGAGACCAGCGCAGAAAATTTTCTCCATTTAGCCGGATGGTTGTAATCTGGACTGAATGGGAATCTAAAGTAGGTAGATGGGGGGTATTGGTTTTTTTGATAGAGCATTGAAATTCAGACGAGCTTGGCTGAAATTCTGATGCAGAATTAGACATGGTGCAAGAAGATGGAGGGTGTATAGATGGCTAGAGTTAGATCTTTTATCTAATGCTCTGATACCATGTGGAATAATATTCAACCATGTTTATTTCTTCTGATTAGATTACATATATATAGAAATACAAAGGGGTCCATAGTAGGAAAGGATCCTATCAACTCAATTCAAATAAAAAATCAAATCTCTTATCTTATCCTAAGTCAAATCTACTATCTTATCTACAAATCAAATATCTTATCTTATCTACAAATCAAATCTTTCCATTTATCTACAAATCTGTTCGAAACTAATTTGCTCCTAATTAGGAGCCATTGATCTCTCATTCTCAACAATCCTCAACCAATTTATCAACCTATTATCTAAGACAACCACAGTTCTACAGCAATCCTGAACCAATTTCAATTCACTGTTGTTCATTTCAAGGAATTTTGCCTCAATCCTCAACCAATTTATCAACCTATTATCCAAGACAACCATTACAGCAATCCAAACCAATTTCAATTTACTGTTGGTTCATTTCAAGGAATTTTTCCTTCTAGACAAGGTAATACATTTTTGCACCTCAAACACAATTCCAGCCTCAAGCTTAACTCCCACCTCAAAATAAGTTCTACCATAATTATAATAATGTGGGTATTCAACACAATTTCAGCAAAGGTGTTAAGTTGGATGTTCCAGATTTTTATGGAGATGGTCATGTTGATGATTTCCTTGATTGGTTGCATAGTTTAGAGTCATATTTTCGATGGTATGGTATGTGTGAGATCCAACAGCTTTATTTTGCTAAAGCTCAGTTGAAGGGCAACTGCACATGAGTAGTGGATTAAAGAACAAACAAACCATGGGAAGAAGGGATTGGATGATGTTCGCATTTGGGAGGAGATGAAGCAAGCTATGACATGCCACTCCCTTCTGATTACAAACAAAGAATTCATCTCCAATTTATGCAGTTAAGGCAGCAAAACGTCTGAATGCACTAGTGAGTTCTATTGTTTATCTACCCTTGGTGACTATGAATGAGATGAATATATCATGATTGCTTTATATAAGTGGGGATTGAAATCACATATTTCATCAAAATTAGCAACTGTTGTGCTTCCTACGTCGAGTGATACCATACGCATTGCTTGCAAAATTCAAAATGAATATTCTACTACATCTTCTTTTCGAGCTCCCATGTCTAGTGGTTTTTTAGATGTGAAATCTGGTACTGAATTTAACAAACCAACCACCGTGCAAGGTAGCCTAAGGTCAACTAATCCTAAGGGTAAGGCTCCAAGTATTGATGATCACAAGAAAGCTAACAAGGATGGCTGTTTTTAATGCATACTTCCAATTCATATGTGCTGGCAATATCCAAACAAAAAGAGCTTCCATATTGATGCTGTCTCTGAAGAACGGGAAATGGAGATTATTATATTGGAACCTGAAGAAGATGATGAAGACGAGACAAGCAAGGTGTTGATGACCATGAGCAACCTTGTTTGGTTTTATGCCCTCCTATTAGTACACAAAAGGATGACGAGGTTGAAGATTAGGGACGAAGTAATATTTTTCATACTCGTGTTGGGTGTAATGGAGCATTAAGCACCATGATTATTGATCCCAGAAGTTGCAACAGCACTGTATTGGAAGATGCTGTTCATAAATTGGGGGTTAAAGACTGAGCCACATTCTAAACCCTATAAGGTTGCTTGGGTTAATAAAATTCTAATCTTAAGGTAAGTGTTTGGTCACCTATTCTATTGGAGGTTTAATTGAGGATGTTGTGTGTGGTGTATTGCCTATGGAAGTTTGCTATCTTTTGTTGGGTCAACCATGGCTTTTTGATAGAAAAGTACAACACTGTGGATATAATAACACATACAGCTTTAAACACGGGGAGCTCAACCTGAAATTTGTTACATCAAAGGATTTGTTATCATCAAAGATCAAAAGGTCATTCCTTTTGAAATGCTTATCTCAAGGAAATAACATTCTTGGACCACATCCTAACTCGTCGGAGCCAAGTTCTTTTCAGTGGGGGAGAGATGATGTAGTTGCTATAAGCTGGTTGGACAAAAAAATATCATCTTTGGAAGCCTATAACTAAAGGCGTAGGACCACTTGCAAGCAAGAAGGAATTTAGGTCCAAAAGGAAGATGTCCATGGTGACTCGTTGGGTGTTAAGGTCATCAGATTATATTCACAATAGAATTCTATCTTTTAGGTAAATTATAAGTTTATGAATAATCTTATTATTATGCCATTTCTTCAAAATTCCTCTTCCCCAAATTTCCTCTCCCTTCTTCCCTTCTTTCCTCCATCCTTGCTGTTCATGCTACATTATGCACTAATGTTCACATTGCTATTCAGGCTCACATTAGTTTTCAGCCGCGAAACAATACCAAATCCTCTATTCTTCCGCTTGCGGTTAGTAGGCAAGACCACCCCAATCTTGTCCTACATAAGCAACTTGTGAAGATAAGCAGCTTGTTTCAAAGCTGGAATATATTAGAGTCCATTTGAGTGCTACTGGAAGTTTTAGTTTTTGAGTTTTACAAATTTTCTATATTTTAAAGAGTCAAGGGCATTTGAGTCTTTCCAGTATTTTGCAGGAATATTTTACAACACTATGTTTTGAGACCTAATCGGTTTCCTAATTGTATTTGTCCTTATTTGGAGCCTAGTTGAGATAGGAAATTTCTATTTTTATCTAGTTGTGTTCATGAAAAGGAAAACACTAACTACAATAGGTTTCTTCTTTTAAGTAGGTTTTATGGTTATAAATGTTCTTGTCTTTTGCCTGTTTTGACAGCAGAGATCAATGGAATAAGAGTTAAGTTTATATGCTTGTTTTTGTTTGTTCTTCCTCAAGAGTCTCTTGAAATTCCCTTCTTTTCCCTTTGTTACTATTCAGAGCCGAACAGCCCTGAAACAGGCCTAACATCATCTCATTCTTCTGCTCATGCTAATTGGCAAGATCCCGTCAATCTTTTCGTACATTGGGTTGATAGTCTTATGATTTGATAAGATAGCGATGCATGCAAGGTTCCTGCACTTTCTTTGTAGTTATCTATCTAATTTAAGTTGATCGTCTAATTCCTTCATATTCAAATACTATGTGATTGGTATATAGGGTGCTGTGTAGAAACAACAAATTGGTGTCCAACCTGGCAAAATCTGGTTCTTTGTATTATCATATTTGATTTATAGTGGTAGGAATGGTGAGCCATTTTCTTTTCTAAAGAAAAGTTAATAAAACTTCTATTATTTCAAGGAATCGATAATCTTGTGAAACTCTGTAAAAAATTCAAGCTTTTCTTTAATAATTTTCTATTTTCCTTACCTCATAGTATAGTATGGTATATTAATGTCAATATGTTGGATTCCTCGGTGTACTTTGGTAGTTGCAGCTAGGGCTGAGTCAATCCTATTGTGAAGTTGAAAAAAATATTGATTTACATTTTTTTTTTCACTAACCATGCTTATTTCCTAAAGAATTTTGGCCTTTACCCACTGCAGTATGGGGCGGAGATCCAGTATATCCAACTATCAATTACATTCAGGATCCAGATGCGGTGATTGATTTCAGGGGTGCAGATTTTCACGAGCCAACACCAAATATGCTAGCTCATCTGAAAGAGGTTTGGTGCTTATAACTTACAATCAATCTTACTGTCTGTGCACACACTGCTTTCAAATAAACAATAACACTACTCTGTAGGTTGCAAATAATATGCATTACTAGCAATGAGTATCTAGACACTTTGCCTTCATACTAATTCGTCATCTGTTGGAGGCCAGTAGGAAAGCAAGTAAATGGCAAAAGAAAAGGTCTATTTCATCAAGGCAAAAAATTGTGATAATTATCTTTGACTAACATAGGACATGTCTTTGTTTCTATAAATTATTTAAATCATCTTATGGTACTCTGGGCCTACATATCGTATTGCCTAATCATGAATTTCTTATGCTAGATGCCTATATGCTTTGTCTCATGTAGGATTTCTCTCATGAAGCGTGTGCAAATTTGACAGCCATAAATTTTTACCTGGCCATACTACAAAAAAGAAGATAATCCAAAAATAAGCGAATGGGTTTGATCAGCATACCCAAAGGGTACGTTTGGTTCATGGGATGACATAGGATTGGATAACTAATCCCATGTCATCCCATGTTTGGTTGGTTTTTTTACATGGTATTAATTATCCTTCTTAACTACTTTAATCCCATAAACATGGGATAAAATAATCCAATGAGGGGTTGGTATTAGTTATCCTGGGATGAAGATGTATGTGGGATAACAATAATTTAAACTAATTTAGTTATAGACATATCTTATAATAATCAAGATTAATATGTTGTCTTCCTAAATCCTCCATGGTACTCTTTTTTGTAAAAGGTACAATTTAATATTTTTCGTTCAAAAATTTGTAAATTGTATCATGTTTTTAATTTTGTTCATATTATTATTTTATGTTTCCAGTGATTTTTTTTTTTTTTTTTTGGTGTGGGTTTGTATTTAGTTTTCTATTCCACTTGAATTCATCATGATTTTATTTTCTCATATAAATCATTTCATTTTCAAATTTAAAATAAATCAAAAACTTAAATGTCATATTTGATCTTTCTTTCTATTTAATTTTAATTTGTATATTATTCCTTCTTTTTATAATCTAATTATCATTTTTTTCGAAGAACTAAAAAATTACTTTGATATAACTTAGATACGGATATGAAAAATAGCATAAGTATTTTTTACTTGTATTATGAAAAATTTTGATTTCTAACTTTTTTATTTTAAAAAATGTGGATGCAAAAGTTTCAATTTATAATTTTATTGCTTATTTTTCAAAATAATTGAAATTGTACAAGTAGCTTTTTTTTTTTGAATTTGAACATGTATTTATGTTATAATATTTTGTTATCTATTTTTTAAATTTTACATAATATTATATGATTCTGGTTACCTGCGATACCCACCTCTCTTTAACTGGTGACCGATAATTGGTTAACAGACCAATGAGAGTCGGAAATGGTTGAACAAACCGATACAAATTGTTTTGATTAGGAATTTGGGTGTATGAATCGGTCAACTAATCCATGCCTACCTCTACATCAATGTTTTTTGGATGATTGTGAATCTTAATATGCATATTATTTAGTGCTGATCATTATGTATTGTGTTGAATAATAATTAATTAATTTTGTTGTTTATGATTGTTGGGCTTCTATTTTGTAATTAATTGGGATCTTAAAGCTCCCAATTTTTTATTTAAAAAATTATTTTTTTATTCTTAGTGTATCGTAGTAATGTATTTAATATTTTTTTTATTGATATGATGATTCATATAATAATATTTGGACATTATTTCTTTGAATTATCAAATAAAAAAAAATAATTCATCTAATTTCTATTTTTATATGTTACCATATTATAATTCTTATAATATTATTAAAATATGTGTTAGATTGCCAAGTAAAAATAATTATATAAATATATGGTACTTTAGCCAATAAAACAATAATCCAATTTTCAACCAAATACATGATGAGACTATTTCCTAAGAAATCCCATCAAATCCAGTAACAACCAAACACTGGATTGAAAGAATTGTCAATCCAAGGATGACTCATCCCAGGATTATGGATCCTGGGATGAGTCATCCTGTCTGTGAACCAAACGAACCCAAAGTTAATACAAAAGGAAATAACATCAACTCTTGAATTATGGGATTTATGGCGCGGATGCATAAGTGAATGAAGAAAACATATGATGTTATTTTAGTGCTCAATTATGTGAGTTACTTCTTTTTTGTGTCATTTATTTGTTTTTATCATTCATTGTGGTTGGATTATTTCAAGTGTATGAATCTACGAGGTCATATTGTTCCGAGTAGGGGGGTCTTGCCTTAATCAAAAAATAGCAGGTGTAGATGTGGTACTAAAATCATTGATGCATGGGGTTATCTTGCCTACTTGCGGAAATAGAAGAATATAGAGATACTGGGGCTGTTTCGGGTAGTGAACAGTTCTGTGAACAATGGATAGGAAAGAAACGTAGAAGAAGAAGAAAGAGCGCGATTGGGGGAATCTAAGAGAGGAAACTGCAAATTGAAAAAAAACAAGTAAACTGAATTCTTTATTCATCAATTGTTGCCTTGAATAACCAAATAACAAGAATATTTATAACCTTATTTAAGAGAGAGAATTCCTACCACATATTCTAAATAAACAACCAAAGTACTTGTAGAAGTTTCCTATAACAGCTATCATTCCAATTATTGGCCTAATATAATTAATAATTAGATGAGACTCAAACAACAATTGTTGGAAATTACATGCGAACAAATAAAAGGCTAAAACAGCCCTTAGACCTAAAATTCAAAATAATAGATCCCTAAGACAGGCTAAAAGCAAACTGACGACACATAAAGATTGAAGACAGTTACTAAAACCTTTATCCTTTAATTTCGCAATGGTTACTAGAAGTTTTAATTTTGCTTTTTCTTGAACTCTTGGCGGGCTGCAATATTCTCCCTTAGTTGGAAAAAACTTGACCTTAGGCATCGTTTGGTTGGCAGGGAAGTAAAATTAATGCGGAATCTGATTCCTAGGAATTTAAATATATGAAAAATAATTCCTTTAACATGTTTGGATACTCTTAGGAATACCGATAGGAAAATTGACTAGATTCCTATTAAAATGTTTGGTTTATAATAATGTAACAAGGAATGTAATATATATTAGCACTGTGTTGTCAAAAATGTCCTTATAGTTATAATATGTGGAAAAAGTTTTGATTGATTAGTGTTATTCTAGAGTGCAAATTATCAATAAATGATAAGTTAATAAATATTAATTTTTCATTTAGGATATTAATAAATTATAGGATAATAAATTTTTTTTTTCTCTTGTTAGGATTTTAATTGATAAATTATCTTATCAATATATTATATAAAAATTCAAAATCATTTTGATAAATAAATATAATATTAATAATTTCAACTAAAAAAGATATGTTAACACGGGAAAAAAATACATTTATAAATATGATCTTATTTTGTATGTAGTTGAATAGTTATTAGTACAATAAAAGATTATGTTCCTTTTGATTTAATTGCAACTAAGTTAAATTATCTGGTATAAAATAATATTATTTTGTAACTAATATATATATATATATATTATTGTAGTTAATAATGGCATATCTAGTTGCTAATCACATATAATCACTATCAATCACACGAGGCAGTAAAATAAAGGACTACCAACCAATTACGAATTTATACTTTTTCTAACATTCACAAACTTTTACTCGCGAATGTATGTACGTCTAAAAGAAAATAGGACCACAAGTCCCACCACATAACCGATTAACAAGCCAGCACACTTATGGCTAATCACTTGAATTTGTTCTTGATAATCATTCCAGAACTGTTTTGATGGAAAACTATTTTATGCTGAGTAAAAATGTAACCAATTATTAGCATATGCCATCCATTTACATGGTCCCCAGACTTGCCTTAAGCTTGTAGCTATTCTAGCCAAATAACATCTTGCTAGAGAAGTTATCAATTCTACTGGAGTACATAAGATGTAATTATAATTTCAAGGTGCAGAAAAATCCAGTCATGTATTTAAACTTTTTCCATTTTTCGGTGGATTATCAGTTGATCCACAAACTCTTTGTCTCTTGCGGTGCTCTATGCAATCATTTAGGTCATCTGTAACGGCTTTCTCCACTACTGGCTGCTTTGGATCACCTCTTGGAACTCCACCACCTAGCGTCTTTCCATTCTCAAGACTTAATTTGGCTTGACTTGCCACCAAACTCCAGACGCACCACTTCAGGTTTGCAGAAAGCAGTCTGCTTCTTTTGGTTGTTTTTTTCCTTCTTTTTAATGGATATAAACACTTCTTGAGATTCAGATGATTTGGACTTCAGAGGGATGAGAGAGCGATATTGCCAAAGCACTTATTTTCCTGCCAAAGCAAATTTAACTTGATTGACAGTCTTACCTTTCATAAGTCAACACTCTCACCAGTTAATTTAGAAATTTTTTTGAGGTACCACTTCAATTCTTAGTATTCCCGTTTGTCTTTCGTTCTCATCTTCCATCGGTGTAAATTTTTTTTTATCATCAGAATCTTTGTATTCTCATCTTCTTTCTATATCACCAAGTCACCACTCATCTCCATAAAGTCAATTGTGGCTCATAAAGAAAAGAAATTCTGGATTAGGAAGAGGGGAAAGAGGAAGAAATAGGCTAAACACTATAGAGTGCAGTAGGGATCTGGAAAAGCAATCCACTCACGTATCCAAGCCTTGGCCAACTTCTTATAATTTTTTTGGAGCAATTAGCCACCAATCTTGTTACAACGTTGTTAAATTTTGATGTGGTTTTTCTCAAATAACCACCCCCAAATGCTAAATAAAATAAGTACAATCAAGGGTAAAGGAAGGCAATTGATTCCTATCCAGAGTGTTGAAAAGCGGCTTCTACAAAATTGCTTACTGGTGGATATCGGAGGCGCAAGATTGGTGCCCTAGAGGAAAGAAAAAGAGAAGGGAAGAAGGAGAAGGGGTTTCTATTGGAAAGAGTAAGGCAAGGAAGAGGGGTATGGGAAGCAGTTGTTACATTGGAAGGGGGGTAGCAGCAAACTGTTTTGGGCCAAAAATGGGGCTGTAGGAGGAGGGGGCTGTTGCAATGACGGGAAGTTTTAGGAGATAGGGGAACAATGGTTGTGTCGGTCCCATAAAAAATTACCAGTTTAAGTAATCATGGTTGACTTTTGAGAGGGTAGAATTGTCAATCAAGTTAAATTTGCTCTGGCAAAAAAATAAGTAATCATGGTTGACTTTTGAGAGGGTAGAATTGTCAATCAAGTTAAATTTGCTCTGGCAGAAAAAAAGTGCTAAGTGCTATGGCAATATCGCTAGCCAATATGGGGAGTTTCAGAGCTTATGGTGTTATTGTTGAGGGAGATTATTATTATGTTTTGATGAGAGAGAGAGTGAGAGAATATTATTCTGTTTTGAGAGAGAGAGAGAGAGAGAGAGAGGATTAAAACGGCATGTCCATATCTTTCATTAAAATCCCCAGAGAAACTAATCAGAATGCCAACAATTTCTAAGGATTTAGAATCCTAGTAATGTGCAACCACTTTCCTTAGTTTGACGAAAGCTTCTACTTTCCGGATAAGTCAATAAATCCTTAGAAGTATAGGCTCCATCACAGGAAATTTTTCGTGATAGTCGTACAGAATCCATCACTGGAGATTTCTCCGTTTGCTGTGTAGCAGCAAAGGTCTTCATAGTCTGAACAATGATACCTTTTAAAGACAAAGTGAGTTGCTGAAGTGAATAGAATAGGAAATGTTTCTCGACTTTGCTCCTGGACCATTTCTGATGTGATCACAACCTCATTCTTGTGTTCTTGTGGACTTGTTTTGAGGGAGAAGACTAGGCAATACACCTTCTCTAGGGGTAGGAAGACCTTGATGTGAACTAGCATAAGTTGTAGTTGAGGAGAGATCATATTAGAGCTACTGCTGCCTTGGAAAATTGGTTCAGAAATTAATTGAGAAACAGGTAGTGTTGGAGAAACAGAAGATGGAGGTGATGGGAGATTGCAGATTAGAACTTGAAACCTGAAAGATATGAATGGGCAGGCGGCAATGGGCTGTTTCTCAAGCAATAAAACCTCAAGTCTATCAAACCGAATTACTATCTAGTGTATTGAAGCTTCTAACCATGAGGAAAACTCTTTATTGGTAACCATGTACATAGATGAAGAAGAAGAAGAAAAATATGGTTGATCCAGAGAGGAAAGTTTGGATTCTGGTTTTAAACTGATGATCAGGAGAATAATAAAATGACCTTGCCTACTGGCCAAAACAGAAGAACAGAGAGATCTTGGGGGCTTTTGGGTATTGAATGGTTCTGTGAACGGTAAATAGGAAGGAAACGGAGAAGAATCATGTAGGACAAGATTGGGGTGATCTTGCCTACTAGCGTGAGCAAAAGAATAGAAGGATTTAGCACTGTTTCACTGATGAACAGTAGCAAGGATTTAGCATTGTTTCACGAATGAACAGTAACGTGAACAATACATGAATACTAATGTGAACAGTAGCGCGTAATAGAATTCTTAGTTTCTGTTCTAAATAAGAAAACAAAACACTAATAGAATATTTTTGTAACAACTACGATTCTAACTACTTAATATAATTAAATAACTAAATAAAACTCAAAAATAATTGCTGGAAGAAATTCCTACAAACAAATAAGAGACCAAAATGCCCTTGAGATCCAACATTCAAAATAACAACTTATAAGACAACTAATATCATACAATGCATGAAGACAATTACTTTTTCTTTCCCTTGAGCTCTAGGCTGACTGCATCAAGTAGAAAGAGGGATATAGAGGTAATCTGAGAGAGGAAAACTAACTTACTTAAGGGGGGAAAAAAGAATAAACTGAGTTCTTTATTCATCAATCTCTGCGTAGATTAACCAAATAATGAGTATTTATAAACTTATGACTTGCCTAAAAGATAGAATTCAATTATGAATAAAATTCCTGCTTCCTATTCTAAATAAACAAGCAAAATACTTACAGAACTTTTATGTAACAACTGTGACTCCAACTACTTGCCTAATTTAATTAAACAACTAAGACTGGAAACAACAATTGGTGGATGTTTCCTGCAAACAAATGATAGGGCCAAAATATCCCTTACACGTAAGATTCAAAATATCGATCCCTACGATATATTAATAACAAAATGATGGCATATAAAGCCTGGAGACAAATACTTAATGCTTTAATTTTGCAACAATTAATAAATGCTTCATCTTTGCTTTTCCTTGAACTCTTCGTGGACTGCATTAATTATCTTGCCAGATGTTTTCACCTGCTGAGGCTTCACTCCAATTTTTATTAGGTTTTACTTCCTATCATCTCCTGATTTTTTGGGTGACGATTAAATTCTAGACTTATGCAATACCTTTACTGGATTAAAGAAACTATGCAACATGGTGGTTGTGCAAAGCATTAGCAAATCTGGATACAGTCATTTGGTTTTGTTGTCTGATTATTTTTCCTATGAATACAAGTGCTTATTCTTTTGCATCGGTTATGTCAATTATCATTGATCAGCATGGCAAGATAATATCACGGGAGGAGCTTGAGAAAATGCTTGCCAAAGAGAAGACGGAAGAACTTGAGGTAACGAGTTCATTTTCATGCATCACATCTATGTCATCTAGATTCAAGTTTTGTTCTCTTATATATCTTCTTTTGTCAAAGTAATTTAGTATTCTGCAGTGCATATAATCAATTGATATCCTCTATGGTGAATAATCTTGTTGTATTTATGTTTCAATCTTGCAAGGTTCATTGCTTGCAGCGCAGTGCCATTGTCATGTCAACATGATATATGGAAGATCCTACTCCTTTACTAATCTAAATCTATCTGAATCTATCTTATCTCATATTTTACCACTCATTTTTTATCTGCTTTGGCTCTCCATTGAGTAAATAACTCGAGATGAAATACAGATTAGATCACCTTCTTGCCTTCTTTTTTTGGTTGCTTTAAGCAATGATTCAGAAATTACGAGTACCAAGAAAGCCAGTTATATTTACTGATCTGCTCAACGATATTATGAAATCTAAGAAGTTCTGCACACCTACTTTTTCAGTTTATGGTAAAACCTTTATTTTTGGCTGATCATTTTGAGCATATAATCTCGTTTATGACAGATGACAGATATGGATGAAGCTATGGCACGAGCTGTTGACATTGGAGATAATGATGTGAGAATGCAGTGTCTCAACTGTTTTTACTTGGGTTTTTAGGTCTCTTCTATTTGTCCTTTAATATGCTTCGTTACTACAGGATGAGGGTGATGAAAGTGAGATGGAAGGTGATGATGGAGAGGAAGAAAAGCTCTCACGTGGTTGGAGCGTTTTAAAAAGTAATCCTGAACTTCAAAAGTCAAAGGTGATTTCATATTTTCGTATTATATATTGCCTTCTGATCTTGCATCATTATTGCCTTATTAACCCTGCAGATATGACAAGACCTTATAATTTGAGTGTGTTCGCTGTCAATTACATAGTATTATATGCTTCAAAGAGGATACTTGTTTTAAACACTTCTTCTAATGAGCAAACATACCATTAAGGCATTAACCAGCACATTTCTCTTTAAGGTCTTGTTTGGTTGACGGGAAAGTAAAGTTGACTTGGAATATGATTCCTCAGAATATTATTCCATAAAAAAATATTTCTTTATAATGTTAGGATGTTAATAAGATTCTTGACAGCAAAATTGTACAGATTCCAATTCTATTGTTTGGTTTAAAATAATGTGACATGGAATGTAATATAATTCTCACCAAAATTTTAAAAATATCTCTACAAACATATGGTGAAAGATATTAAGGTATAAATTAGCAAACATTGTTTTTATTTTTTTAATTTTCTATATTTTTGGATTTTAATTATATTGAATAGAATTAAAAACTATTATTTGTGCCAAAAAAAAAAATTATTGACAAATTTTAAAAATTAATAAATCTAAATAATAGTTTAATAATAACAACTTTGAAAACATTTTTCCTTTTTTTTTTTTTAATGTTTATAGCAAAAATGAGATGTTACAAGGTAAAACAATTAATCATGCAATAAATAATAAGATACTAGAAGATAGGAGGTTTTACATATAAAATAATATAGCAGATAAAAGTTGAGAAAATAAGGGTGTGTTTTGTAAAGATAAGTATTGATGTTTGAACTTTGTTTGGAGGTTGAAAAAGAGAGGGAAGATTTAAATATGTAGTCATTGTCTTTATTAGATTAAAATCATTAGGAAAGTAATCAGAGTACCTGAGGGATATGAGGATTTAGGATCCTGGGATTTTGAGCCTACTTTCTAAGTTTTGAAGAATGTTTTTGACTTTTCCGGTCAGTTAAAATGGGCCAAAAAGTAGAGTTTGAACTTTAGGAAAAAGCTTACTTTTCTAGGCAAGAATTCTTGCCAACTAAACGAGGCATCATGGAGATACATAATATTTGATGTAAAATTCTTGACCTGACCGGATGAACTTTAGAAAATGTGTTTCTTTTTTTTTTTTTTTAATGAAACTTTAGAAAATGTTTATAGGGCTTGATAAGTTTATGGCACTTCTGATTCGTTTAGAAGCTATTAGTTTCTTCCTTTATTCCTTTGTATCTTTTTTTGTGGTTTCTAGTAGGTTTGATAAGCCGTTTTAATCTGACAACAAATTTTTAGAGAGGTTTACTATCTTAAATTTACTTTCTTGGTCAATTATTTTGAAGCATTTTTATAATCTTGTGCTGATTCTTGGTGGCAGGATAAACCCAAGGATAAACCCAAAAAGAACTTGTCTTTGGAAGAAGCTATAGATGATTCCGAGAACCTAACCGACTTCCTAATGGACTTTGAGGAGGATGAGTAGTTCATTTTGTATTTCGGGGTTTCTAAGGCAACTTGTTGGAAATAGAAAGAGAATTTTCTTTTTCAAAAAATATTTCTATATAGTTGTGGATTTTTCTGTTTTAGAATATAAAATTTTGCCGATAAAAGGTGATCAAATCATCAGACAACAAAATCTAACAGATAAAAATTTAAATCAATTTGATTTGATCAGTTGGTTGTGTTTCATGTGCTTGAGAAATATCTTACAGTTAAGCCGACAAATTTGGAGTTTCTGGGCACGCAAACGCAAGAAATGTTGGCCTGAACCTCAAACGAACATTTTAAGTCTTTAATAACGAATTTAAATTATATGTTGTGAAATTGTACCAATGGAATGATCGTTTGTGTAACTCTTGCCAAATCAAGTCATGGATTTTGATCAAAACTTTGGGTGCTATGTATTTTTAATCCAATTTGAATTATATGCTTGAAGTTAAATCAGAGAGTTCTGGCCGTAGTATTTCTGACGATGATTAGAAAATTACTGGGCCTGTTTGGGTTTACTATTTTTTGCACTATTTGCAAAAAATTTCTACAATGGTGTTTGGCTTCCTCCAAAAAAAAAAAAAAAAAAACAAAAAGTCCCAAATAATGGGTAAAATGATGTAGCTTTGACTGCAAATATCCCATTTTTCATGTTCAATTCAAAAAAGGGCGAAAATTTGGAAGAGAGGGAAAGATTACAATTTTTCTTCACAACCATCTTCCTTGGCTCCTCTTTGATAACTTTATTGTTTGCTTCCTTTTTTGTTAGATCTGTTCTCTATATTCATAGATTGGTGTCATTACCTCACTAGTTTGGGGTGGTCAAGGGCTGCAAGTGTGTGATCATTTTAGGGTGGAATACTTGTTTCACTGTCTTCTCTGGAGAGCTCATGGGTATGATGTAGAGGAAGAAGGAGAAGAAGGCGGCATTCAACAGGTTGAAGAAATTATAATTTATTTTAATGTACATTGTTCTCTGTGTGGGTGTGTGTGTGTGTGTTTTTTTTTTATGTTGACAATTGCTCAAATTCTCTCTCTCTCTCTTTTTTTTTTATTTTTTTAATGTTGTCCATTCTTGATGAGTTCAAGTTTTAGACTGGAATGAGTTTGTTGTGGTGTTATAGTCAATGTTTTAAAAACCGGACCGGTAAATGAACAGGAGAGGGCTTCGGTTCGAGGTCCGACCGGTCCGACCGGTCGGATCGGGGTTCAATGATTTTTTTATTTTTTTAATTTAATTTAATGTATAATATAAAATAAATACTAGATATACTCCGTTTTATTGATCTAGTTAACCCATTAATTGTTTAAATATATTCAAATATATAAGTTAATGAATTTATTCTATTTGGTAAAAATTTTATAAAATATTCTATGTCTATAATAATTAAATTAACAAAGAAAATGACATTACAAGTATAAAACATATAATAACTATAAAAAGTAAGTGAATAGGGAAAAAAATACAGATGAAACACATATTTTAAATTCACAACTAAAGTATATTTTATTTTTAAATATTTTAAATGACAGTCTTGAATATTCTAAATTATTAAACCATATTTGTTTCTTTCACATTTTTTTACTCTTTTAATATCGTCAAGACTTATTTTTCAATGTAAATTTTAAATTTATTTTAATACCAAATAATAAAATTAACTTTGTATATAGGCCAGTTCGAATAAATGTAATTTTTTTAAATAAAAAAAACTTTTGTCCTATTTTTTAAGGTAGGTTCACATACTCAAATAATTATCAAATTTCAATTTGATTGTCTTACTATTAGTTTAGTTTTGTTACCACACCTAATGAGAGCTAATTTCTACAAATTTGTATCAATCTAGAATTTGATTTAAAATTTCTTAAAAGGGCCTAAACTTTATTGAGAATCGGTTCTCAAACTTTAACTTTAGATGTATTCTCTTAAAAGTAATTTTATGTTTGACGTATCAGATTATTTAGCGCGTCAATTTGACTCTATAGAGTAGTCTCAAAAATAAAACTAACAAGTAAATCTATTTGCTTATTAGTTATTAATTTAATCAATTCTTTTTAATTTACATAATTTCTTTTAATATATCAAGAAAAGGTGTATATGTGATGCTATTAAATTAATATATTGCATTGAAAAATATGATTTTAATAATTTGAATTGATTTTTAATTTTATTAATAAAAGAAATAGCTTTCTACCCACTTACTTCTAAGATGTCATGCATGCTTATTATTGAATAATGATTAACCATAATTCAAAATTTTAAACAAATGACTTACAAAAATACCAATTTAAACTTTTAATTAGGAGAATGTTTTGGGCATAAAAATGAATGATTAAACAATTTTGATATAAGGGCTAATCTTAATATGAGAGATTTTGGTAAAAGTACATCTAAGATTTCTTTCATATAATGAATTTGGATGACAAGATAAAAAGGTAAGAATCAATTAATTTCATTAAAAATAATTAATAAAGAAAACAAAAAAAAAGTTAAGAATCAATTAAATTCATTAAACATGGTTAATGAAAATAAAGAAACTAAAAAAAAAGAATGAGTTAATTTTGTTATACATAATTGATAAAGGAAATAAAGAAACTAAAAATGTAATAATCAATCAATTTTATTAAAATGGTTAAAGGAAAAAACAAAATAAAGAACAAATAAAATATTTTGGAACATAAACACAGCAAAACAAAAGTGGGCTCAATGGTATCCACCTTAGTCTTTGCACAAGAGATCCCAGGTTCGAGGCCTTTGGCCTGCAGCAGAGGTCAAAAAATTTTTGGAAAAAGTCAAAATTCAAGAAACCGTCGGTCCAACGGTTGACCGGTTCAATCCGGTTCGCCGGTTCAATTCGATTCATAGCGGTTTGAAAGATAAACAGTGATTTGCCTTGAACCGGACCGGAAGCCTGGCCGGTTCGCGGCCGAACCGGTCGAACCGGCCGGTTCGGTCCGGTTTTAAAAACACTGGTTATAGTGATGAATTATTTCTAACCGTGATAAATGCTTGTTTGGTAGCAAGCGTCCATCGACCAATGTTTGTTCTCAACCTACTTTTTTTTCTTTTTTTTAACTTTGTGAAATCTACCTTTTATTCTTAACATATACTTCCTTCGTCTTATTTTGATAAGCTTATAGTTTTTTCACATAGTTTAAGAAAAATTAGTTAAATTTATTGAAAAAATAAATTAATTAATGATGTTCCTAAAATACCTTTGTATTCATCATTAAATATTTACATTAAATACCGTAAGTCAAATTAATTCCATTTGATATGTGAATGCACGGTTTGGTATGCGCCTCTCACTTCTAACAAAGTAATTAAATAGGAGCATTTTAAAGAAGAGAAAAATTAATTACATTCTTCAATTGGAAAGTAGACTATAATTTGGGATAGATTAAAAAGGAAAACAAGCCTATCAAAATGGGACAGAGGGAGTATGAGATATTATTACAAAAAAGATGTACCCTTTTGGCAAATTTCTTGGTAGTTAATTACTTTTTGTAATGCAAATATTTTGATTCAAACTGGTTTTCGTAAATAATTTCTCACAATCCAAATAGCAAATGTAAATAATTTTCATTGTCCAAACAGTTTTTTCTAAATAATTCTTCACAATCCAAGTAGTTTGTTAAAATAATCTTTTACAATTCAAATAGTTTTTCATTATTTAAAAAAGTCAACAATAATGTTAGAAATATTATTCTCAATAATTTTGTCTAATAATGAGTAACTATTTCCCTAAAAATGGAAGGCCCAACAACGGATAAATTAAGAAAACTATTTCCCTAAAAATCTTTGTGGTATCACAACTTTAAATCTAGAAATCATAAACTTCTGTTTTTTTTTTTTTTTTCAAACGGCAAATGAAATTGTATTCATATCCAAAAATATTTGTACAAAAGGACAACTGTCTATTACATACTGTAGATTCTAGATAATCCAAGAAGGAAAGTTTACTTTCCATTCTACATCATACGTAAGATCTTTAACAAATTTTGCCAGTTTATAGCTAATTTTAGTACTTTCTTTACACACAAAAACGAAAGAAATTGAACTAAAAAGTAATCCTCAAGCACTTCTGTCCTCTAGCAATGCTTCTGCATTGACATCAATTTATGCACTTTCGATTGATTTTGTTCAAAACACAGCCACAACTTCCTTAACCTCCACCTTCTCCCATCTTATGGCTTTTGCTTCTACCTTATGACTATCGATTATTTTTGCCTCTCTTAAAGCCCATGCTACAATAACTTTCCCTTCTTTGTTTATAGCAATGATTCCACGGCCTATTCTTCCCTTGTAAGTTGTGACTGTTGCAGCAGATTTTAGGATTACATTAGCATTGCTACAGGACATTGAGATTTTTTCATTTGATTCAATTGCTTCATCCCACTATATTCCTCCTTTGCTTCCTGAGTTGCCTGAAATTCACTCCATTCTTCTATTGCCCTTTGGACCACCTGGAAACTATCTATTGAAGTCCTCTTGAATTTCTAGTTATTCCTGGCCTTCTAGATGTGCCATAGGATGTAACAAGTCAAATTGATATATCTTCTCCTGGAAACTATCTATTGAAGTCCTCTTGAATTTCTAGTTATTCCTGGCCTTCTAGATGTGCCATAGGATGTAACAAGTCAAATTGATATATCTTCTCCCATCTTTTCGCTTATTAGCTTTTTATAAATCCTTCCACCAATTCCAAAAATCTCTTCTTTCTTCTTGAATCTCATCCCATTTGACAGGTGCTAGTTCCCAACAAAGTGCAAATTGTGGACTGAGGGATAACAGATGTTTTAGGTTCTCCTTAGCTTCTCCACATCTACAACAAATAGGATCTCCTCTATCTATTCTTCTAACTAGAAAATCATTAACAATTAGGATTTTGTTAAGACACTTTAAAATAAAATGTTTAATTTTATGCTTCATGTTGGTCTTCCACAAGCAATTTCAGCTTTTGCCTTTTTGACTTTCACTATTGCTCTTGCCCCTCCTGTTAGGCTCATTCAAGTTGATTGTGAGTTTAGGTTATATCAAAATATAGCAATAAATCCACTTCAAATCACACAAACAAGTAATAATATTTATAACCTAATACTCGTTCTGCAAGTGCACAGGTCAATTGTAGTTGTGACGAGTATTAGGGTCGATCCCACGAGGAAACGTAAACTAGCAACTACCAAAGCTACTAACTTGCTTTATTATCTAACAATCAAACTTTGGGGAGATGAAAATGATAGAAAAATCAATTTCAAGTAAACAAGCAACGAAGAAACTAGTTAAACAAAGTTGACTAGGCTTGAGAATCCACTAAATATGCAAGTTAAAGCTTATGGCCAAGATGATTTTATTTAAGTTTAGGATTCAATTACAATTATACTCCAAACTAGATCTCTCTATGAATGGAAGAGTACTAATACATGAGCTTTCCTGCTCTCGTGGTAAAATCTAGTATGCATTAGTTCATTAAACTCATGAATTGTGGCTTTAATCCTTAATCCACGTATGTAAATCATTACTCTCGTGAGATTCAACATAAGTTTCATTTACTCTTTTCATTGTTAAGTGCAAATCTCTTTGTCAAATAACAACTAGATGACTTGAAGTTGGTAGCTAATCAACAACAAATGTTAAAGACCAAGTAAATGAATAAACAAGAATAAATAGGCCATAAACCAATTCAGACATATTAGAGCTTCATCTTAAACCTAATAGAAATCAACTTAGTTCAACATATTTAAGATAAACTTAAGCACATAAATGAAAGCAAACAAGCATGCATGAATGAAACTATAAGGAATAAAGTTAGAGTTGCTCATTGGTTGGATGAACTTGGCTCCAAAACTTGTCCTTGCATTGCATCAAACATGTTGAATACAAAGTAGTTCCTCCAAAATCTTGCTATAAGAATATGATTTTGCCTACTACAAAATTAAGAAAGAAAATCTACTCTAAGTATTTACAAGGAGTGCTGCTCCAACCAAGATATAGTTCTAGCTTTCTCAAACATCAAACTAAGCATGTCTTTTATGAATACAAAGGCATGTATTTATAGAATAAACCCTAACTCAAGTCCTTGTCCAAGTTGGAGGCATAATGATAAAATTTGATTCCTTTGGCTTCAAAAGTCTTCCTTGAGCTTTGTGCTATCTTCTAGGGCATCCCAAAATGCAGTTAGATGTTGGAATTATCTACAAAAGTTGTGTGAACAGGTTGCAAGTTGAGGAGAGCCGAAATCTGCAAGTTGGCATCGATACGCAGATGCGATACGCCAGTGGCAACCCGTGTATCGTCATTTGCAGATCACTCTTCATTTCCAATTTTTCCCTTTTTAATTTTTGGTTATTCCCATAATGCCCTTGAGACGTTTTTCCACAAATAAACCATATTTGACTTAGTAGAATTGTAGACACCAAATTTTGACACACCTTTGGTAAAAATATGTGCGTTACTTTATTTTAGGGAGTATTTTTTTTATTTTTCGGGAGTCGAGTATAATTTTCGCGTATTATATCTAATTCGTCGTATCAGGGGCAAAATGGTAATTTCACCATGTAAATATTAGTTTATTTTATTTTATTTTATTTTTATTTTTCTAAATACAGAATTTTACTATTTTTATCATTATTTATGATTTTTATGATTTTCGGGAGTCATTTATTATTTATTTAAAATTTTAGTATTTTTAATTCAACGGCACGTTTTCCAAGGCATTATTTTTACGAGAATTTTCAAGTGAAAAATTTTATATATGCATTTTTCATATTCATAAATTTTCTGCAAAAAAAAATCTCATAATTTTTAAAAGTCGTTTACTATTTATTTAATTTTTTTGTCTTTTTGTTTATTAACGGCAAATTTCCCAATGTATTTTTATTTTTACTTTTTTTTTACTTATTATTTTTATTATTATGAAAATTTCAAGTAAAAATTCTTATATGCACATTTTATATTCATAAATTTTTGTATAAATTTCATAATTTTTAGAAATCATCTGATATTTATTTCATTTTTTTTTATGTATAGCATATTCTACAATGTTATATTAATTTTTTGAACTTTACAGTAAATGTTATTTAGTCATTCTTATAACTCTGAATTTTAGTATTTTTATTATTAATTTTAGGAATCCCAAATATTTTATTTTATTCTATTTTCATTGGTTTTCCTTTACTTTTCTTAAAAAAAGAAGAAGAAGAAGAAGAAGAAGAGCAGGCTGCGTTTTGCAGCCTGCTACTACTGTAGCAACATGACTGCCATCAGAACAACCTCAGCCATTCTTCCTACACCTCCAATTCTACCTAAACCACCAAACTCCATGCCTAATCACATCACTTGCACTCATTTTTTATCAGATTTTTGGGGATTTTGATTGAGTTTTGGTTTTGACCATTTTTACACACCAACACACGCCAGTTTTCATCCCTCACCATTCTCTCAATATTTCTGTTTTTCCCTCTGCAACTCACACAGACATCAGACTCCATCTGCAGCTCACCTTCTTTCTCTCCCTCTCATCCTTTTCCCCTACACCTTCACAACACACACCACTTCAAACTCCCTGCATTCAATTCACACACACACACCCCTACGAACACACAGAAACACTCATTCACATAGCTCACACACCAAACACATTTCACTCATCTCACGCCATCCCCTCCCCCTGCACCTTCATCACCCACCAAAGACACACAGACCTCTCCCTCTCGGTCTCCCCCACTCCCTCTGCTTCTCCTTCACCATAAACACACACAATACACAGACTACACCCTTACACACACAACTCACACATCCTGCAACAAAACACACAACATACAACTCACAGGCACACCTCCTCCCCCTCTCGATCATCTCACCCTCTCTGTCTCTCCCTCACGACTTGCACACAGACACACATTCACAAAGCACATATCCAATTCACCTGCAAACCACAGACACAAACACACCTGCACATCTCCATCTCTACAAACACACACATTACGCACCACATTCATAGATTCCAGCAAAACACATCTCACTCACATTCAAGCACATTACACTCCCCTGCATACACAATTCCAGCACACACACAACACACAAACAAAACACATACATACGCACAAACACACACACTACACACATCTGCACCATTCAAAAACACAGCCATAAGTGCACGCATACACCTGCAACAACAACAACAACAACAACCGGCCGAAGCTACCACTGGACTGCCATCACCACCGGCCTGCCATTTCGCGCCACCACATCACAATTGTCCACCACCGCCGCTAAACCCACCAGCACCACCAAGCTCCGCCAATTTCTCGGCCAAACTAGGTAAGGTCTTACCTTTATTTTTCTCTTACAATTCGAATCTATGCTTGAATTTCATTGTTGTTAACTGAAATTTGACCAAGTAATTAGACTTTAGTTTTTTATTTGGGGAGTTTCGAGTTGAAAAATAGAGAAGAGAGAGACGGACCGAGAGGTAGACGGATAGAGAGAGACCGGCGACACAGAGAGAGGTAGACGGATAGAGACAGAGAGAGGGGGGGAAGAGAGAAAAGAAGAAAGGGAAGAAAAGGGAGAAGAAAAAAAAAACAGAGAGAGAAAATCTGGAAAAGAAGAAGAAAAAAAGAAAGAAAAAGAAAAAAGAGAAACCGAAAAAAAAGAAAAAAAAAGAAAAAAGAAAAAGTGTTTTAGTGAAACTACGTCGACGTAGTTTCACTCAAAACTACGTCATTTTGATTAGGTTAGTTTTTAACTTATTTTTAATTAATAATAGGTATTTATTTTATAGTCCTTATATTTTTATTAATGTCACTGTGGCCTCGAAAATTTTTTATTTATGCATTTAAGTTTCTGTTTTTTATAAATTGATCCCCATAATTTAATTTTCTTTGCAATTAGGTCCCAATTAATTGCATTTAGGTCCCCGAACTTTTATATAATTATAATTTTGGTCCTTACATTTTTTAATTTTTCATTTTGACTCCTATATTTTTATGTAATTACATTTTGACCCCTATATTTTTATAAAATTACATTTAGATCCCTATACTTTTTAGAAATTACCTTGTTACCCTCCAGTATTTCTGGAAATTGCAATTTTTGCTCCCTATGCACTGCTGGAATTGCATTTTTGCCATAAAATGTTGCTGGAATTCTATTTTAGTCTTTGAATGTGGCTAGAATTTGCAATTTGGTCCCTCACATTGCCGGAATTTTGCATTTTTGCCCCCAAACCTTGCTGGAATTGCATTTTTGCCATAAAATGTTGCTGGAATTCTATTTTAGTCTTTGAATGTGGCTGGAATTTGCAATTTGGTCCCTCACATTGCCGGAATTTTGCATTTTTGCCCCCAAACCTTGCTGGAATTTCATTTTTGCAATTATATTTTGCTGGAATTACTTTATTGTCCTCCAATGTTGCTGGAATTTATATTTTTGCTCCCCAAATAGCTAGAACTTGAAATTTTGCCTTTAAATATTTGCTGTAAATTATGTGTTATTTAATGAAGTTGCTGAAATTGTATTCTTGGCCTTAAATGTTGCTGGAAATTTTTATTTTTGGCATTATACTTGCTGGAAATTATATTTTGGCCTTTAAATTTGTTGCAAATTATATTATTATCTTAACTATGGTTTGAAATTATAATTTTACCCTTTAGTTTGTTATAAATTACATTTTTTTTACTCTAGAATATTGCCCAAAATTTTCTTTTAATCCAAATCTTATAATATTTTATTTTTGCAAAAAAAAAATATTAATTAAAATTAGTTAAGTCCTCAAAGCTTTAAATTATTTCTTTTCACATTTTCTTTATTTAGTTTATCAAATTTATAATTGATGTTCTAAAATTGGGTCTTGTTAGTCTAATCAATGTTCAAATTAGTTTCTTTATTTTCCTTTTAGTTATTTTAATAATTCTTATCTGAGGTGTTAAAAAGTTTAAGTATGTATTATTGTATTTTATCTTCTATTATTATTATTATTTATTTTATTATTATTTTCATTGTTTTACTTTATTTATTCATTTACTTATTTATTTTTACTTAAACTTTTTTTTCCTAAATATTTAATTATTATTATCACTATTTTCTTTCTTTATTTTGATTATTATTGCCATAATTGTTTGAATTATCGTAGTATGCTCATAAGTGATTGGTATGAAATTATTTAATTAGTGGTTTATTTATTAAATAGTGGTATTTTTGACATGTTTGTTCATTTTAGTAGTAATTCGTACCGAGTTTACGAATGAGAGGTACCTCGATTACCCTTTTAATTTCTTTTTATGTGCTCCTACGTGCTCCTATGTGTTTTATATATCTCTTTGTACTTCTAATTTTTATACATGTGTGAACATTTATTTATTTCATGTTATTCACTTGAATTCAATTTTTGATTATTCAAAGAAATGTAATAGATAGGTAATATTCTATTTAACAAAATTTCTTGTATTTAGATAGTTAATGTAATAGATAGTTTATGTGTTATCTGTTTAACAAAAATCTCATGTATTTTAGATAGAAAATGTAATAGATAGGTTAGATAGGTTATCTTTTATTTTATTTCTAGATTGTAATTAGGCTTCTCCGGTGTAATAGTTAGGGTTTTGTGTGCTATGTGTGTTATGTGCTTATGTGTTTTATTCGCTTTTCCTAGGATTTTGCATCTAGAATATCATGCTTGTGTGTTATGTGCTCCTATGTGCTATTATGTGCTTTTATGTGATTATTGCTTCAATCTATGCTTTATTTATTTATTTGCTTTATTATTATATATGTGTATTGTCGCCACACTAGTCCAACGCTAGTTGTGGTTAATTTTGGTTTCTTCGCTAGTCCAACGCTAGCGGAGAATTTTTTAGAAAATAGGCTAGTCCAATGCTAGGCCTTTAGGTCATCTTAGTATTAGAATCATTTCTCGCGTGTGCATTCCATTTCACACACATTTTTTCTTTTTAGGCCTTTTTCCATTTTGTACGATTTTTATATACTTTGTCACTTATTATCTATTTTTAACATCTATTTAGTGCATAACATTTATATTTCACTACACGTAGAAATTTTAGGTCATTTGTGTGATTTGATTAGAAATAGTCATCTACTCACGTGGGAAGCGATGGCGTACATGTCGTTCCCCCCTCCGTGAGGAGGAACAGTTAGTCACGAGTCCATTCGTCCCCCGTACCTGTTATGTTGCATCCTTACTTTCTTTGTTCACTTACTATCTATACTACTATTTTCCTTTTCTTTTGGATTCCATTTTTGCACCTAAACTCGTGACTCCGTCGAGGTCTACATTCGGGTTTTGCAATTAATGCGGTAATTCTGACTAAACCTCAATGGAATATTTTGTCCTTAACGATATTCATTTTTAGGATTAGATTTGCATTCATATAGTTGCATCCAAATGCGATAAAATCTTAGGGTTATATTAGGAAAATTTAGACTAAACCTCGCAACTAGTTTTGGGTAGGTCGAAAGGGTGCCTTAGGCGTGAGCCTTTGCCTTCCCTTTCTTCAACTGTGACTCCCGGACCTTTTTCTCTTGTTTTCAAAGACCTGGAGTTGTCTAAAAGGGTTTTTATCGCTTTTCTCACATTTTTCTCAAATCATTTTTCTAAATAAATCATTCTCGATTTTCTTACCTTTTATAAAATATTTTCTGGTGACTTGGTACACCAAAACTCAATATCAAGTGGCGACTCCTTTTTACTAAAAACCCTTTTTAGACTCTATTTTCGGGCCAAAAAACCGTCGCATTTTCAAAGTCCCATTTTAGGCCCTTTTTCTTTTATTTTTAAAATAAAGCATTTGTTTGTCACATTTTATCGAATCATCTTTTGCAAAGCATTTTCTAAAAATTATTTTTTGCAAAAATTTACACGCTTCTTTTTCCAATAAACACAACAACATTTAATCCTTTTCCTTTTTCCGACTTTCACACAATTATTATTTCCTTTTCGAAAAATGGGGCGCGACAAGAATTTGATGAAGAAAATAATTGCCGGAAATTCCAAACTTAAATGATAAAATTGGTACACTTTGAATCAACTTTGAATTTGATATTCTTTGAACTTCAATTGATCCAAATTGTGCTTAATCATTCTTTTCTTGCATAATCAAATAAACTTGGGCATTAATTTGCTCAAAATAATAATTATGCCTCAAAGCCCTAATTTTGGAGCAAACCTTAATTTGATGGAAAATAATAAAATTGAATCATTTTAATATCAAAAATACTAAAAACATGCTCTAATAATACTAAAATCATATATAAACTATTATACTAAAATAGGTAACTTTATCTTATCACAAGTCATCAGCCTCTAATCGTTTAGCTTCCATATAGTCAGACTTAACTGTGAATAGACTTGATGCATCAAACGTCTAGTAATACCAATGCACTGTCCTATTAATGGTTATTGGAATATGGAGTATATTCCTTGTGTCTTGTCTTATTAAATAAGCTCTACACTAATGGTTTGTTCCAGTGAAAATTGTGGATTAACTAGTTCACGTTTAAGAGGTTACACCCCTGTGGTATTGGTGTAGATACTTTATCAGATGGACTATCACCCTACCATCTATCCTCCCAAATATTTATGGACTTTCCATCACCAACTCTCTTTCTGAATCCATGTTGCAATAAAGTTCTTCCACTTATAATGCTCTTCCAAGACCATGAAGCTGTCGAATTGGCCCTGGCATCTAAGCATCTAAAGGGGAACCATTTGAGAAGTATATGCTCTTCAAAACCTTACTTACCAATAGAATTGGGGATCTAATGTACCTCCACAGCTGCTTTCCTAATAAAGCTGTATTGAAATTGTATAAATCTCTGAAACCAAGTCCCCCACAATTCTTTGGTTGAGAAATTCTACTCCAGCTCACTGGTTGAAATTTGTATTCTGTAATTCTAGTTTTGATGATAACAAATCAATATATTATTAACTAGTTTTCTAATGCGTGTAGCAATGTTTTTGTAACATTATATAAGACCCAAATGCATCAAATGAAGCACAAAAGATGAACAAATCAATGTTGAAAAATTACACAATTGAAGTGAGGATTGGACACCCTTTCGACCGGCCTATAGGTGGGATCGGATGCCCTAACGTCCTTTCGGATGCCCTATCGGCCGTCCTAAAGCACTTGATAGGAAAGGCTCTAGAAAGGTTTGGACACCCTTTCGGATGCCCGTTCGGACACCTTTTCGGACGTCTTATCGCCTACAAAGGCTACTTTTCTAGCAACTTCAATTTGATAGTTTTTGACCGTTGGATCATGTTTTAATTTCATTTCTCACCCCTATAAATACGAATTTGTATAGAATTGATGTAGAACCTTTACCTACATTTATTATAAGCTTTCAAGAGTGATTTTATTATAAAATACTCTCTTTTTTTAGTGTACATATGATAGTTTGTGAGGTAGTTGGTTGGGTTATAGGGTATTCTTTGAAGTGTGAGTGGTAGAATTCAAGTGTGGCTTTGTGAGGGTTGATTGAGTGAATTGTAAAACTCTTTGGCTCAACTAGAGAGTGTTAGGGTGGGCAAAGAGTGATCCTTACATTGTACATGTTGGTTTGCTTCACCAACTTATGAAGAAACACATAGTGAATTCAAACTCCAAGTTGAGGAACTTGAGAGTGGACGTAGGTGTCAAGTTTGATACCGAACCACTAAAAAATTTCGGTGTGTTCTTTCTTTATTTCTTTTATTTTATTGTTTATTTGTGAATTTGTTTTGCTATAACTTTATCATTATTATTGCAAGTTCATTTATTTCTATATTGGTTGCATTATTGTTTGGGGCCAATATATTCATTTCCTTTCCTAAAAGTAAGGATCTTCATTTTTCACTATGTCCCTCTCCATGAGAGTTAACTTTCTTTCTAGTTTTGTGAGTTTTCCCTCCTTAAGGTAGGAGTTTAAAATTTTCAAAATTTCAATTCATCCAATGGAAAAACAAAAGATTATCTTAACATGTGTGCAACTTAATGGAAGGAGATCATAGATAGGAAGTTATGCTACATTAAATTCAACAAAAAAAGGCTTGAAGCTATAGTGAAAGAGTTATTTATGAAGATATAGGCCTTTAAAACTGATGAACTACAAGTCACAACTTCGACTCATAATAGCAATTAAAAGTAGTAGCGCTCTAGTTACAGAGACTCTGGAATATGTTCTTTTGCTTTTTTTTATTTTGTGCATTATTAGTAGGTAATTTATAGTTTTTTATGCAGTTTGACCTCTCTTCAAATCTTGTTTGTGTTTGGCTTCTCTATTTCTCTGTCTCTTGTGCTTTTTTCTTGTCTTGAGTTTTACCTGTCTATTCTTTTGTTGGGTTGAAAGAAGCTCTTTGTAGTAGAGACTTTTGTGGTATCCCTTTCAGTATTGAAATCAGAAGAGCTTATAGAGGTGTTAGAATGATTCAAGCTTACTGAGAAGGAATTGGCAGGAACTTTCTTGGATAATAATGATGTGATCGAGGATATTAGAGAATGTCAGCTAAGTTTGATAGGCAAAATTGTGGGGGATAAAGTGCTAAATGTTAGTGGGGTGAGAAACTTTTCAAATCAGGTGTAGGGATATCCTAAGAACCTACGGATGGTAGAATTGGGACGAAATCTTTTTCAGTTCATCTTTAGTCAAAAAACTGAAATGGAGAAAATTCTAAAGGGAGGACCTTGGCTAGTTGATAACCAACTGATGACATTACATGGGTGGGAGGAGGGGATTGAAAAGGATGATAAAAGGTTGGGTATGGCAGACTTGTGGATTCAAGTGTGGAACTTGCCTTTACATTGGATCTCCAAAGCTGTGAAGAGGAAAATTGGTAGTCTTTAATGAGGTTAAAGAAATCTTGACACACCCTTTATAAAAAAATGTGTGTTTTACTTCATTCAAGGATACTTTTTGTTTTTCGAGAGTCAACTGCAATTTTGTGTATATTATGACTAATTAGTTGTATTAGGGGCAAAAACGTAATTTTGGCATGAAGATAACTTTTTATTTTGTTTTAATTTCTGCCATTGAATACCAAAAATTGACATAAAGTACCCCCAAACCTCTCTTGCCACCTCCCCTCCAAAAACAAATATTGAACATCTTTTGAATAATTGCAATATAAACATTTAAATGCTAATTGAAACCCCTTCCTCTACAAGTTAGACTCAATTGGCAAAATATTATGTAAAACTCTCCAAGCAAAGAAAGAGATTTTGAGAGGAAGAATTGAATTCCAAACTAGCTCCTATGCTGAACTTGTAGAGAAACATCCCGAAGATGAAGCAACCTAAATCATGACATCTTCTGTGACAGCCCCACCTTACCCAAAGGCGCACCAAAGGGCTTAGCGGACTGTCTGCCTAGCTCTCGCCAGGACTCAAACACGCACTCGCTTAAACATCCAACCATACTTAACTTAAAATAAAATGCACTCATAAATAAATAAATTCATAATATTTACTTAAAAGTGTAAATATTACTAGAGTTTTACATCCCAAAAAAATATAACAATATTTACAATAAAAGCCTACACATTTAGGCTATCAAAACACAATAAACAAAATATCCACTAGGTCCAAATCAGCTTTTCCAGCTTTAGTAATTTTGGAAACCTGGTTAAAGAAAACAAATAAATGGGATGAGCTAAAATAGCCCAGTGAGTGCTCAAGTCATACAACAATACCAGTAAAATGTGATTTTTGTTCAATAAAATATTTAACGAGTAAATAAACAATTTGTGAACAATTTAATTTAACAAGTAGTCACGGGCGGATACGGGGCTCAACTACGGGAGCAAGCTCAACCGTAGAAGTAGCAGGCACTGAATATGTAACCAAGACATTCGGACCGAGATAATAGCTCAGGTCCTCATCAAGGAACATACCAGTATAAACAAGCAAGTACCCTAACCACCGTTCACCTTATAACCTCCAAACAAGCTACCACCTCCAGGGAGTAATCTCAACCTTGGAAGGGCCAACAAGCAAGAAAGTTCTATCCGGAGTTGGCCTCTTAGAGGAATTCAACTCATTTAAGGAAAGAACGTCGCGCCCTAAAACACCCAGCACCTTATATCCTCCCAAGTCACGTCAGGGTTGACTAACCGTGAAGTAACGGTGAAGTTAGTCACGGTAGTCTCACACACAATTAACACATTTAATAATGAAAGCATGTAACACGTTGTGAAATAGATGCGATAAAGTACACATCTTTTCTCAAGTAACACATTTTATCAAATAATAATATCAAGTAGAACATGGCATTTCATGCATCATGCACACATAAGAACACTCACCTGAATTGTCTATGAAAAGATTTCGTGGTAAGGTCGCGTCTCACTACCGGATCCTGAAATTCATGAGAAATAATCGTATAAAAATCCTGACTAAAATCTAAGAAATTTCATAAGGAAATTCAAGAAATACCCCAAGTCTTTCTAGGGTTTAATTTCTAGGGTTTTGCTCGGAAAGGTTTAATTCACTAATAACTAATCTACGAAAATTTCTGCACACTTAAATCACTAAATTACAGCTTATAAAGCCTTAAATCATAGCCTAATTATTTTTATTTCCTAGGTTTTACCGAAATTTCGGCAGCACTTCCCCTATAACCGGACTAACCCAAAAATTTTAAACCTGCAAGAAAAATCAACCATCCAATCCATTCAACATGTATTACAACTTATATGTTCAATTTAAACCCAAATTCAATCAAGATTCCACTCAAATTCAAAATCCCTACTCCAAGAATCATTACCCAAATTTACACAGGGTTGGTTTTCAGCCAAATTCGTGCCATTGCTGGGGTCAATCCACTAAGAACTAGGGAATTGTGATTACATGGTTTGAAAGTACGTTTATAGGGCTACAACTTTCATGAAGATCATCACTTAAAATTCCAACTAGAACAGGTTCAAAATCAGCCCCCAAGTTGGCTCTTCATCAAAACTGTTTACGCAGAACCGAATTTTCAGCTAACTTTGCAAGCTTTCTGCGATTAATACACAATGAACCACCATGCAAGCTTTATACCGTTTTAAATCCCTATGAATCTAGTTTCTAAAACAACAAGAATAATTCAAATCCAAGTTATCTACACCAAGTTATGAAAGTTTTACTAAAACTGGTCCAGCATGACTGTTTAAGTGTTCTTAAGTTCAAGCTTAAATTTTCAACCAAATCAAACTTAAATCATGTCATTTCAAGTCTAAATCACTATCTACAAGCCATACAAGTCCATAAACCTCATATTCATGAAATAAAACTTCATATTCATGGCCAAAATCAATCATATACAACCCATAAAAAAACATAACTTAAGGCTAAAAACTATAATCTTACACTTGAAATTAAAAGAGAAATTCATGGGAAATACCTCTAGGTAGACAAGATAGTTGCTTAGGAGGAAGTTTCACTCAATTTCTATGGTTGAAATATGAGTAAATGGAAGTAAAAGATCCAAGAAAATTGAAAGAAAATGGAGAGAAAAGAGGGAAAGAAGCAGCCGGCCAGCAAGAAGAAAAAGGAAGAAAACTAAGCTAAGTAAAAATGAAAAGAATTGGAGATAAATTGGAAAAAGTAGTGGCCAATCAAAACAAGACAAAACCAAAGTAAGTCTTGACTTTTTAACCATGGAAGACTCCACTTGGCACTAGGTAATTAGAAGTGATTTTCATTAGTTATCCCATAATTAATCTTGCAAGATTTCCTAGGTACAACTCTTAAGGCACTAAGTACAACATGCTCATCATTTTTTTTTTCCACAAATTCAGCCATCACTTTTTTTTTTTTTTTCCTAATGAACATAATACAAAATGAAGGGTTTTTCATGAATTTCTAGGATGTTACATCTTCTTCCTACAAATTGAATGGAATGTTACGATAAATAATACGACATTTTGTGGCAACAATTGTTGTAGCTTCCCTTCATTCCACCCATCATGATCAAAGAACTCTGTGACCAGATAATGAGGAGGATTGCTAAGGTTACAAACTTGCCAATGGAGCATCTTCTGTCCAATTGCTAAGATTACAAACTTCTACCAGTGGAGCATCTTCCACCCAATAGTCATACATGAAATCCAGCATTCCACTGTAACACCCTAGAAAATACATACAAGAATAATCTAATCCATGTGCGACTATTAGTAGAGATATATATATATATATATATATATAGAAAAGAAAAAGAAAAGGGAAAAACCGAAAATGCACTTACAAGAGACATTCTTTTATTTAGGGTTAAGTGTTAATCCTTGATTTATTAGTTGGAAGATTTCTTAAGTTAATTAGGTTAATTAACTAAGATTTTTTTTTCATTATTAAGTAGGACACCTAAGTACCAAATTTAGAATAATTTTATTGGACCATTTATTTATAATAGTGTTTAATTTTGATTAGCTTATTCTACTATTTTCTAGTCTTTTGACTACTTGAATTTTTAGCTCAATTTTACTCAAAAATTTCACTTGTTCTCTTGCTTTATTTTCTTTTTCTTGGCTGAATTTTCTTCTCTCTTTTTCTTTTCTCTTGGCCGAAATTTCTTCTTTCTTTTTCTTTTTCTTCTTTGGCCGAATTTCTTTCTTTTCTTTTCTTCTTGTGGCCGGATCTCTCTCTCTATTTTTCTCTCTTTTTGCTTTAATATTTGTGCCATAATATTACTAATTAATAGGTGATAAGAGATTAAAAAGCTTCCACCAATCAAATTAATCCAAGTTAACAACTAATGTCTTAAAAGTCTAAACCTAACTTGACTCTTGTTGTGTTTTGATTGGTGATTCTTTTCCCACCTTTTCTTTATTTCTTTTCCATTTTTCCTAGCCTATTTCTTTCTCTTTTCTTTCTTCTTGGCCGGCCATCCTTCTCTCTCTTTTCCTCTCATTTTGCTCTCAACTTCTTGAAGCTTTCTCTCCAAAATTTTGGGTAATTCCACCATAGAAAGTGAGCTTTTCTTCTTCCTACACAAGGTTCTAAGCTTATCTAAGGTATCTACTATGAACTTTTCCTACTAATTTCAAGTTTTCTTTAGCTTTTGTACAAGTTTAAATCTAGATTCTTGTTATTACTACTTGAAGAATTTAGTTAGAATTGAAGATTTACTTGCTAGATAAAGTGTTCTTGTGGTTAGATAGACTAGTAAATAGCATTTAAACCTTGAAATCTCATGTGTTATATGTTGCTTGGTTGAAGATTCTTGGAGTAGAACTCTTGAATTTGAGTGGAATTTTGAATGAATTTGAGTTTGAGTTGAACATAGAAGTTGTAGAACTTGTTGAAATATGGGTTGGTTGGTTGTTTTCTTGCAGGAAAAAAATTTGGGTTAGTCCGATTTTAAGGGGAAATGCTGCCGAAATTTTGGTAGAATTAAAAGAAGAAAAATTGACAAGTGAGATTTTAAACCTAGAATATGCTCAATTTAAGGAAGTTGATGTGCAGGAATTTTTAGAAAATGATCTAGTGATAGATTAAATTTTCTTAGAATAAGAAAACCCTAAACCCTAAACCCTAGAAACCCTAAAACCAAAACCCTAGAAATAAGTGGGGTATTTTCTTGAATTTTTCTTACTAAATTAACTAGGGTTTTAATCGGGTTTTCATTATATTATTTCTTTTAAATTTCAGGATCCGAAAACGAATCGCGACCATTTTACGAGATATTTTCTTAGGCATTCCAGGTGAGTGTCTCTATGTGTGCATGATGCATGAAATGTTATGTTCCACTTGTAAATATTATGTTACACTTGCAAATATTATGTGATAAAATGTGTTACTTGAGGAAAGATGTGTACTTTATCGCATCTATTCCGTAATGTGTTACATGCTTTCACTATCCAACGTGTTACTTGTGCGTGAGACTTCCGTGACTAACTTTACCGTTACTTCACGGATAGTCAACCCAGGACAGGCTTGGGAGGATATAAGGTGCTGGGTGTTTTAGGGCGTGTTGTTCTTTCCCTTTTGAGTTGTGAATCCTCAAAGAGGCCAACTCCGGATTGAACTTTCTTGCGTGTTGGCCCTCCAAGGTTGAGATTACTCCCTGGATGTGGTAGCTTGTACGGAGGTTATAAGGTGAACGGTGGTTAGGGCTTGCGTGATAAAACTGGCATGTCCTTTGATAAAGACCTGAGCTATTATCTCGGTCCTAACGTCATGGTTACATGATCAGTACTTGCTTCTCCTGCGGTTGAGCTTGCTCCCGTAGTTGAGCCTTGTATCCGCCCTTGACTACTTGTTAATTAAATTGTTCATATCTTGTTTATTTAATTTGTCGATTATTTTATTCAATAAAATAATGAGATCTTGATATGGTTGCATGACTTGGGCATTCACTGGGCTATTATAGCTCATTCCTTTTATTTGTTTTCCTTTACCCAGGTTTCCTGAAAAATTAAAGCTGGATCGACTGATTTTGAATATACTAGATGTCTTAGTTATTGTAATAGCCAAACTGTTTTAGGCTATCCTTGTGAAAATCATGTATATTATGACATGTAAACTTCTTGATGTTACTTGTACCTTTAAGTTAAATAATATGAGTGTATTTTATTTTATTCATTTATTTTATTTTATTTTGAGTTAAGTACGCTTGGATGTTTGCGTGAGTGCGTGATTCGAGTCCTGGCGAGAGCTAGGCAGGCAGTCCGCTAAGCCCTTTGGTGCGCCTCTGGGTAAGGTGGGGCTATCACATCCACTCTCCACTTTTCACCTCGTATTCATCTTCGTTTGGTCCCTAATCTTCTCCATTCTGCTCCAAACTCCCAAAGCCAGTCGTGCCAGAACCCTAGGTGGATGTTCCTATGTGATATAATTTTCATGCATAAATGTTGCCCTGAACGATTTGTTCCCCCTTAGCCTCCACCATAATTTCATAGAAAATGCCTCCACAACATCACTAAGAAGCCTAAACCCCAATCCACCCTCTTTCAACGAGAAACACAATTTCTCCCATTGCATCCAATAAATACTTTGCACATCATCTCTATTCCATAAGAAGCCATTGAATAATCTATTCAAAGTATTGCGAACCCGTTTTGGAGAAGATAGCACTTGAATCAACTATAAAGGGATAGAGGCAAAATATGCTTCAAAAGAACAATCTTACCCCCAAATGTTGACAATTTAGTGCTCCATGCTTGTAATCTCCCTCAAATTTTTGACAAGATGCCATCAAATAAACTTCTCCTACACTTGCCTCGAAACAATGGTGCCCCCAGATAGGTGAAAGGAAAAGATTCCCTCATATATCCCAAAGAAGAAGACACCAAACCAATTTGATGAGGCTGTGCCCTCGTAGAAGGGATAAAAGAGCTCTTTGTAACATTGACTTTTGCCCTAAAACCCATTGATACTCCTGCAAAAAATCTGCAGAAGTAGTAATAGCAATTTTCGAGCAATGAGTGAAAATCATAATATCATTAGCAAATTGTAAGTAAGGAATCATACTCCCTCTTGAAGAGTAACAAAAGTCTAAATTATTGCTAAAAAGATGATTAATACCACGTCCCAAAAACTCAGCAGATATAACAAATAAAGCCAGTGATAAGGGATCTCTCTACCTTCCTCCCCTGACAGATTTGAAATCCAGTTGCTTCACCATAATCAACAATGAAAACCAATTACTGCACAAGACTTGATACACTAAATTTACTCTATTTTCTAAAAAACCAAATCCCTGCATCATCGTCATAAAAAAAGACCAATTGACCAGGTCATAGGTTTTCTCCATATCCAGCTTTAAAATTAGCTTAGAATGAACTAGCTTTCTATCAATTTCTAAGATCAATTCTTGTGCCACTAACACATTATCCAAAATTCCTTAGCCTGTGACAGAGCCTATTTGTCACTGAGAAATAATAGAAGGCAGAATCATATTGAAACGAATCATAAGTACCTTGTAAATGATTTTTGACAAGACATTACACAGACTGATTGGTCGAAAGTCCATCCACTGAAAAGGCCTCATGTTCTTAGGAATCAACAAAATCATAGTGCTAGTAATGCCTCTTGGAAGCAAGCCACCAGTGAAAAAATCTACCACTACCGCTAACAAATCCTCAGTAATTTTATCGCAACAATATTGATAGAATAAAGCATTGAAACCATCTGGTGCTGCAGCACTATTTGCATCCAAGGAAAAAACAACAGTCTTCAATTTCTACATATTTGGGATGGCACTTATCTTATGATTCGCACTATCCTCGAATTGTGGTAAGGAGATGGGGAAATCCCACTCAAGAAAGCAAGGGATATCACCCTTAAACAAGACAGCAAAATACTCTATTGCCAATGATGATTCAAATGAAACTAGCAATAAGTATTTCCTATCTCATAGTGAAACAACTTAGTGTTAGTTCATTCTTTAGCCACAAGCAAGAACTAGATATGTCAAGTATAATCTTATTCACAACATATCATTAGCTTCATCTTATCTCTTAACTTGTAATTAGTTCATATTGAATATAAAATCATATAAGAACAAGAACATTATGCATAAACTCACAACAAAGAATGAAAGTAGAGAGATAGAGTTAGAAATTCTCATTTCATAGGCTCAAATCTTCACTTTCTCCATTGAAGATGAAGTTAATAAAAGATGAATTCCTTCAGGAGTTTCTCTACAAATATTGATTTTTCTTAAAAACTACTAAGAGAAAAACTAAACTATAACTACTTTGGGAGTGCTTCTCCTTTCGAGACTTGTTCAAAATGTCTTGCGTTGGTTCTTCTTGTTCAAAGGGATGACGGATAGCCTGATGAAATTGTCATAGAACTTGTGGATGAAATGGGAAAAGGTCTAGTAACTGATGAAGTTGTAACAGAACCTTCGGAGGTAATGAATGAAAAGGGGAATGTTCCAGTAATAGAGGCTGTTGTGTTAAAGGAAAGGATGCCAAGAGCTAAGGATGATTTGGCAGAAAATTTAGTAAGGGTGGTTAAAAACGCTGGGGTTTCAACAGGAAGTGTAGACACCAAATTTGGACACATCTCTTGTAAAAATGTGTGTGTTACTTCATTTAGGGGGTATTTTTGATTTTTGGGAGTCGATTACAGTTTTTGTGCATATTATAACTAATTCGTCACATTAGGGGCAAAATGGTAATTTCACCATGTATATTATCATTTTATTTTATTTTATTTCATTTCCTGAATACATAATTTTAGTATTTTTATCATTATTTGTAATTTTAATGATTTTTGGGAGTCATTTATTATTTATTTAAAATTTTAGTATTTTAAACTTAATGGCACGTTTTGCAATGCACACTTTTTACAAGAATTTTCAAGTGAAAAATTTTATATGTGCATTTTGTATATTCATAAATTTTTTATAAAAATTACATAATTTTTGGAGGTCATTTAGCATTTATTTAATTTTCATCTTTTTTGTTTGTTAAGGGCACGATACCCAAGAATGCATAAATGTTAAAATTTCTAAGTGAAAATTTTAGTATACATATTTTTGTGTGATAATATATTTTGTGTAAAAAATTTTGTGATTTTTGATGGTCATTTAGTATTTTTATTTTTCTTTTCATAATTTTTGTCACATATGACACATATTCAAATATGTTCTTATTATTAGAATTTTTGTATCAAAATTTTATACATGCATTTTATGAATTTATAGATTTTGCATAAAAATTTCATAATTTTTCAACACTATTTACTATTTATTTTGATTATTTAAAAAAAAAACTGCTACAGCAATTGCAGTTTTATTGCAGCTGCTGCACGCAGCAGTAGAGAAAATCAAACCAACTCCCCCTGCCAAAACCAGATTTGAGGGAATCTTGGGTAGATTTTCTTCCCAACTCATACACACACATTTCCCTCTACCTATCCCTCTTGGCCTTCCCTTCAACACACAAGAATCACAGACTATTTTCATTCCAGCTGCACCCCTCAACATCTACACACACTCACAAGCTCCTTTTGCCTTGAGCTCACAAAGGATACACAACTCTCACACAGACATTTCCCTCACCAGTTCACAAACACACACATCACACACACCAGTTCACTCACAAACCATCTTCACACACCATCCACCAACATGCATTACACATACTTGCATGCACACAGTCAGTAACATACACACGCACACATCCAGCTACACAGACAAACACATACACATACGAATCAAGCACCCAAAACTACAAGTCCAAACAGCCTCGGACCACCCCCATTTGCACCATCACAAAACCTTCACCACCCACCGCAGGCTATCTCACCAGGAGCAACTCCACACCGCATTCAAAGCCTCCCCCGAACCACCACCATCTCCTCGGCCAAATAGGTAGTCTCTCGGCCTTCTTCCTGTTCTTTTGGTATAACTTTCTCTTTCTATTATCTTGAAATTGTGTTTAACTATTAGTAGCTTTGCTATGGGTTTAGAGGATTTAGGATTTGAATATAGATTTGGAGAGAGTGAGTGAGAAGAAGAGATACCGAAGAGAGAGATACCGAAGAGGGGGAGACCGAAGAGAGGGAGACTGAAGAGAGGGAGACCGAAGAGAGAGAGACTGAAGAGAGGGAGACCGAAGAGGGGGAGACCGAAGAGAGAGATAACGAAGAGGAGACCAAAGAGAGGGAGACCGAAGAGAGGACAAAACCGAGGAGAAAACAAAACCAAAGAGAGGAGAGGCCGAGGAGAGAAACCGAAGAGAGAAGAGGCCGAGGAGAGAACAAAATCAAAGAGAAAGAGAAACCGAAGAGAGAAGAGACTGAGGAGAGACCAAAGAGAGACCGACGAGAGAGAGAGAGCCGGAGAAGCAGAAAAAAAAGAAAAGAAAAAAGAAGAAGAAGTCTTAGGCAAAACTACGTCATTTTGGCATGAAACGACGTAGTTTTGGTTAGTTTTCTTTAGTTATTTATTTTTATTATTTTCATCAGATTATATATATTTACATTTTGCCCCCTTAGGTTCTTAATTGTTTGATTATGCCCTTCAATACTTTAGTTTACTTCATTTAAGTCCTTATTTATTTTAGTTGACCCTAGAATTCTTTAATTCCTTTCAATTATGTCCAAATTAATTGCAATATGATTCTAATATGTCTGGAAATTGCAATTTTATACCTCTAAGTTTGCTGAAATTGCGAATTTGTCCTTAAATCTTGCTGAAATTACGTTTTTACCCCCTAAGTTTGTTCTAGTTTACATTTTTACTCCCCATGCGTTGCTGGAATTGTATTTTGGCCCTAGAATATTGCTGGAATTGTATTTTAGCCCTTGAAAGTTGCTGAAAATTTGTAATTTGGTCCTTAGTGTTGCTGAAAATTGCATTCTTGTTCTCCAACCTTGCTGAAATTTTATTTTTGCCATTATACTTTGCTGGGATTGCATTATTATCCCACAATCTTGCCGGAAATTATATTTTTGCTCATAACTTGCTGTAATTTTTATTTTTGACTCCACATATTTACTGAAATTTATTTTTTATCCTTTAAGCTTGCTGTAAATTGCATTTTTGTTCCTAGAACATTGCTGGAAAACACATTTTTACTCTAGACTTGTTGAAATTCATGTTTTTGTCCCCCAATTTGCTAGACTTTTTACTTTTTACCATAGGATATTGTTAGAACTTATATTTTAACTTTAGACTTGTTAAAATTTAGATTTTAATTCCTAAACTTTTTCTTAAATTATACTTTTTCCCCTAATTTTGGGATATTTGTGTTTTAACCTAAAATTTTAGAAAAATCTTATTTCTGATTCAGAACTTTTCTTTTTTATCTAATTAAGGTCTTAATACCTTCAATTACGCCCTTTATGTTTCTAAGCTTTAATCAATAACCTGATTTAAATTTTATTTATTTAATTAATGATCATATTAGTTTCTTTATACCTCTTTATGTTATTTTGGTGTTTTTGTACATTGTGTTCAAAGTTTAATTACATATTGTAACACCCTAGAAATTCATGCCAAAACCATTTATTTTGTATCATGTTCATTAGAAAAAAAAAAAAAAAGAAGAGGGCCGAAATTGGTGAGAAGAAATAAGGAATTGATTTTCTATTTTACTAGCATGTTGTACTTAGTTCTTTAAGAGTTGTACCTAGGAAATCTTGCAAGATTAATTATGGGATAACTAATGAAAATCACTTCTAATTACCTAGTGCCAAGTGGAGTCTTCCATGGAAAGAAAGTCAAGAATCACTTTGTCTTTGTCTTATTTTGATTGGTCAATTTTTTTCCCAATTCTTTTCCATTTCTTTTCTTCTTTACTTACCCAATTTTTCTCTTCTTTTTTCTTCTTGCTGGCCGGCTGCTTCTCTCCCTTTTTCTCTCCATTTTCTTTCAATTTTCTTGGATCTTTTACTTCCATTTACTCATATTTCAACCATAGAAATTGAGTGAAACTTCCTCCTAAGCAACAATCTTGTCTATCTAGAGGTATTTCCCATGAATTTCTCTTTTAATTTCAAGTGAAGTATCATAGTTTTCTAGCTTTTAAGACATGTTTTTATGGTTAAGTATGATGGATTTTGGCCATGAAAAGTGAAGTTTTATTCCATGAATGTGAAGCTTATAGGCTTGTATGCTTGTAGATAGTGATTTAAACTTGAAATGACATGATTTAAGTTTGATTGGATTGAAGAACCTTGGAGTAGTTTAGGTGTTTTTGTGATAAATTTGAGTGAAATTAAAGTGAGTTTGATGTGAAATTGGTAGAACTACTTGAACAGTCATGCTGGACCAGTTTTAGTAAAACTTTCATAACTTGGTGTAGATAACTTGGATTCGAATAATTCTTGTTGTTTTAGAAACTAGATTCATAGGGCTTTCAAACGGTATAAGGCTTGCATGGTGGTTCATTGTGTATTAACCGCAGAAAGCTTGCAAAGTTGGCTGAAAATTTGATTCTGCGTAAAACAGTTTTTATGATGAGCCAAATTGAGGGCTGATTTTGAACCTGTTCTAGTTGGAATTTGGATTGATGATCTTCACAAAAGTTGTAGCCCTATAAACGTACTTTCAAACCATGTAATCACAATTCCCTAGTTCTTAGTGGATTGACCCCAGTAATGGCACGAAGTTGGCTGAAAACCAACCCTGTGCAGATTTGGGTGATGATTCTTGGAGTAGGGATTTTGAATTTGAGTGGAATCTTGATTGAATTTGGGTTTAAATTGAATATAAAAGTTGTAGAACTTTTTGAATTGGGTTGGATTGTTGGATTTTCTTGCAGGGAAAATTTTTGGGTTAGTCCGATTATAGGGGAAATGCTGCCGAAATTTCGGTAAAACCTAGGAAATAAAAGTAATTAGGCTATGATTTAAGACTTTATAAGCTGTAATTTAGTGATTTAAGCGTGCAGAAATTTTTGTAGATTAGCTATTAGTGAGTTAAACCTTTTGAGCGAAACCCTAAAAGTTAGAAAACCCTAATTTTGAAAACCCTAAACCCTAGGGTAAAACCCTAAGCTCCAAAACCCTAGAAATTAAACCCTAGAAAGACTTGGGGTATTTCTTAAATTTCCTTATGAAAGTTCTTAGATTTTATTCAGGATTTTTATACTATTATTTCTTTTGAATTTCAGGATCCGAAAGTGAGACCCGATCGTATTACGAAATATTTTCTTAGGCTTCAGGTGAGTGTTCTTATGTGTGTATGATGCATGAAATGCCATGTACTACTTGACATCATTATTTTGATGCATAAAATGATACGATATACTTGACATGATTATCTAGTGATATGTGTTACTTGAGGAAAGATGTGTACTTTATCGCATCTATTCCGCAATGTGTTATATGCTTTCACTATTATATGTGTTATTTGTGATTGAGACTTCCGTGACTAACTTCACCGTTACTTCACGGTTGGTCAACCCTATCATGAGTTGGAGGTTATAAGGTGCTGGGTGTTTTAGGGCGTGTTGTTCTTTCCCAAAATGAGTTGAATTCCTCTAAGAGGCCAACTCCGGATTGAACTATCTTGCTTGTTGGCCCTTCCAAGGTTGAAATTTCTTCCTGGAGGTGGTAGCTTGTTTGGAGGTTATAAGGTGAATGGTGGCTAGGGTCTTGCTTGTTTATACTGGAATGTTCCTTGGCAAAGACCTGAGCTATTATCTCGGTCTGAACGTCTTGGTTACATGATCAGTGCTTGCTCCTTCTGCGGTTAAGCTTGCTTCCGTAGTTGAGCCTCGTATCCGCCATTGACTACTTGTTACTTAAATTGTTCACAAATTGTTTATTTACTCGTTAAATATTTTATTGAACAAAATCACATTTTACTGGTATGGTTGCATGACTTGAGCACTCACTGGGCTATTATAGCTCATCCCGTTCATTTGTTTTCCTTAACCAGGTTTCCCAAAAATACTAAAGCTGGAAAAGCTGAGTTTGGACAGTGTACATGTTTTGTTTTGTATATTTTAATAGCCACTTGTTTGGGCTATTCTTGCACATAGTGTGTAAATTTTAGTGTGTAAAACATTTTGTAATATTTGTACTTCAAATGAATTTTATGAATATATTTCTTTACGAATGTGTTTTATTTTGCATTAATTATGTGTATGTATTGAGCAAGTGCGTGATTTGAGTCCTGGCGAGAGCCAGGCAGGCAGTCCGCTAAGCCCTTTGGTGCGCCTCTGGGTAAGGTGGGGCTGTCACACATATTATTGTATTTTCTTTATTTAAATTAAATATATTTTTTTAAATGCTTAGTTAGTTCTTTTAACCTTTATTTGTTGTTGTTACTATAATTCCCTTGCATTTTATCCCTTGATTATAGTGGTTAATATTGCATTATTTACTTTATGATTTGTTTATCCAAAATATTGGCACCTTGACGTGTTTATTCGTTTTGTTAGTATTGATACCAAGTCTTTGGATGGGAGGTACCTTTGTTATCCTTTTAATTTCTCTTTATGTGCTCCTATGTTTTTTTATGTGTTTTTCTTTATGTATTTTTAAGTGTTTATTATTTTATTTATATGTGAGCATTTATTTATGTTATGTTATTTATTTGAATTTAATTTTAATGATTCAAAGGAATGTAATAGATAGGTAATAAAAATTAATGTAATAGATAGTTTATATTTTCATCTAGTTAACAAAAGCTTTTGTATTTTAGATAGAAAATGTAATAGATAGGTTAGATAGGCTATTTTTATTATCTTTTTCCATTTTAGATTGTAATTAGGTTTTTCTCCGGTGTAATAGTTAGAGCTCTTGTGTGCTATGTGTGCTATGTGCTTATGTGTTTTATTCCCTTTCCCTAAGACTTTGCATCTAGAATATTATGCTTGTGTGCTATGTGCTCTATGTGCTATTATCTGCTTTTATGTGATTATTGCTTTAATCTATGTTTTATTTATTTATTTACTTACTTATTATAATATATGTGTATCATCGCCACACTAGTCCAACGCTAGTTGTGGTTAATTTTGGTTTCTTCGCTAGTCCAACGCTAGCGGAGAATCTTTAGAAAATAGGCTAGTCCAATGCTAGACCTCTAGGTCATTTTAGTATTAGAATCACTTTTGTGTGTATTTCATCTCATTTCACACACATTTTCTCTTTTTTAGGCCTTTTTTTCATTTTTGCATGGTTTTTTATGTATTATTACCACTTATTATCTATTTTAAACATATGTTTAGTGCATAACATTTAGATTCCACTACACATAGAATCCTAGGTTTTTAGGTTTTTCTGTTGCATTTCACACACTTCCCGTCTCTCGGCTACTTATGTGATGTATGTATTGTCGCACCCTATTTTTCGTTCGAAAGTCAGAAAAAGGAAGAATTAAATGTGTGATTGTGTTTATTTATTAGAAAAAGAGTGTAAATTTTTGTAAAAATAAAATTTTAAAAAATGCTTTATAAAAGATAGTTCGACAAAAAATGTGACAAACAAATGCTTTGTTTTGAAAAAACAAAAGAAAAGGGTCTAAAATGGGACTTTGAAAATGCGACGGTTTTTGGGCCGAAAATAGAGTCTAAAAAGGGTTTTTAGTAAAATGGGAGTCGCCACTTGGTATTGAGTTTTGGTGTACTAAGTCACCAGAAAATATTTTACAAAGGTAAGAAAATCGAGAATGAGTTATTTAGAAAAGATGATTTTTGGAAAAATATGGAAAAAACAAGAAAAACCCTTTTAGACGACTCTAGGTCTTTGAAAACAAGAGAAAAAGGTTTGGGAGTCACAGTTGGAGAAAGGGAAGGCAAAGGCTTACACCTAAGGCACCCTTTCAACCTAGCCGAAACTAGTTGCGAGGTTTAGTCTAAATCTTCCTAATATAACTCTAAGATTTTATCACATTTGGATGCAACTATATGAATGCAAATCTAGTCCTAAAAATGAATATCGTTAAGGGACAAAATATTCCATTGAGGTTTGGTCGGAATTATCGCATTAATTGCGAAACCCGAATCTAGACCTCGATGGAGTCACGAGTATAGATGCAAAATGGAATGCAAAAGAAAAGGAAAATAGTAATATAAGATAGTAAGTGAACAAAGAAAGTAGGGATGCAACATAACGGGTACGGGAAACTAATAGGACTCGTGACTAGCTATTCCTACTCACGGAGGGGGGAACGGCATGTACGCCACCGCTTCCCACGTGAGTAGATGACTATTTCTTAGTCAAAAATCACACAAATGACCTAAAATTCTATGTGTAGTGGAATCTAAATGTTATGCACTAAATAGATGTTAAAAATAGATAATAAGTGATAAAGTATATATAAAAATCATACAAAAATGGAAAAGGCCTAAAAAAGATAAAATGTGTGTAATGTCATGAAATGCACACGAGAAATGATTTCTAATACTAAAATGACCTAAAGGTCTAGCATTGGACTAGCCTATTTTCTAGAAATTCTCCGCTAGCGTTGGACTAGCGAAGAAAACGAAATTAACCACAACTAGCGTTGGACTAGTGTGGCTGACGATACACATATATAATAATAAAGCAAGTAAATAAATAAAGCATATATTAAAGCAATAATCACATAAAAGCAAATAATAGCACATAGGAGCACATAGCACACAAGCATGATATTCTAGATGCAGAGTCCTAGGGAAAGCAGATAAAACACATAAGCACATAGCACACATAGCACACAAAGCCCTAACTATTACACCGGGGAAGCCTAATTACAATCTAAAAATAGAAAGAGAAAATAAAAGATAACCTATCTAACCTATCTATTACATTTTCTATCTAAAATACATGGGCTTTTATTAAATAGATAAAATATAAACTATCTATTACATTAACTATCTAAATACAAAAATTTTACTAAATGAAATATTACCTATCTATTACATTTCTTTGAATAATTAGAATTAAACTCAAATAAACAACATGCCATAAATAAATAAATACTCACATATGAATAAAAAATAATAAACACAAAAAGATGCATAAAAAACATATAGAAAAACACATAAGAGCACGTAGGAGCACATAAAGAGACATTGGAAGGATAATAGGGGTACCTCCTATTCGAAGACTCAGTATAAATGCTAATAAAATGAACAAACATGTTAAAAAATACCACTGTTTAAATAAATAAACTACTAATTAAATAATTTCATACTAATCACTATAAACATGCCACAATAATTCAAAACAATTATAGCAATAATAAACAAAATAAAAATAATAATAGTTAAATATTTAGGAAGAAAATGAAAATTGTTTAAGTAAAAATAACTAAGTAAATAAATAAATAAAGTAAAATAAGAATAATAAAAATAATAAAAGATAAAACACAATAATACATACTTAAACTTTTAGCACCCAAATAAGAATCATCAAAATAACTAAAAGAGAAATAAAGAAACTAATTTGAGCATTAATAAAATAAAAAAAACTAAATTTTGGAACATTAAAATAAAATAAAATATGAAAAGAAAATAATTTTAAAAAAACTTGAGGAATTAATTAAATTCTTTTTTTTTTGACAAAAATAAAAATGTTCCAAGGTTTTGGCTTAAAAGTAGAAATTTAGGCAACATTCTTAGAATAAAAATATAATTTACAACCAACTAAAGGATGAAATTATAATTTCAAACCATAGTTAAGATAATAATATAATTTACAACAAATTTAAAAGGCTAAAATATAATTTCCAGCAATATAATGCCCAAAAATAAAAATTTCCAGCAATACTTAAGGCCAAGAATATAATTTCAGCAAAATCATTAAATAATACATAATTTACAGCAATATTTAAAGGCAAAAATGCAATTTCAGCAAGCTTGATGAAGTAAAAATCAAATTTCCAGCAACATTTGAGGATCAAAGTGAAATTTCAGCCACTTAAGAACTAAATTACAGTTTCCAGCAATTATTCAAGGGTAAAAATGAACTTTACAGCAATAATAAGCCTCAATTTGTAAATTCCAACAAGTATTAAACACCAAATTATAATTTTTAGCAACATTCAAAGGCTAAAATTCAAGCTCTAGCTACTTGGGGGCAAAAATATAAATTCCAGCAATGTTCTAGGGTAATAAAGTAATTCCAGCAAAGTATAATGGCAAAATTAAAATTTCAGCAAGGTTTGGGGGTCAAGAATGCAATTTTCAGCAACACTAGGGACCAAATTACAAATTTTCAGCAACATCCAAGGGCTAAAATACAATTCCAGCAAACTTGGGGAGTAAAAATGAAATTTCCAGAAATATTGGAGGGTAAAAAGGTAATTTTGGAAAAGTATAGGGGTCCAAATGTAATTACCGAAAAATATAGGGGTCAAAAATAGAAATTAAAAAACGTAGGGGCCAAAATTATAATTATATAAAAGTTGGGGGACCGAAATGCAATTAATTGGGACCTAATTGAAAAGAAAATAAAATTATGGGGGTCAATCTACAAAAAACAGAAATCTAAATGCACAAATCATAAATGCTCAGGGCCACAGTAACATTAATAAAAGTATAAGGACTATAAAATAAATACATATTATTAATTAAAATCAAATTAGAAAACTAAACCAACAAAACGATATAGTTTTGAGTGAAATTACGTCAAAACGACGTAGTTTCACTAAAACTTTTTTTTTTTCAGTTTCCTACTTCTCTTTTTTTCTTTCTTTTTCTTCCTTCTTCTTCGTTCTTTACTTTTCAGACTTCCTTCTCTCTTTTTTTCCTTTCTTCCCGATTCTCTCTCTTCTCCCCAACTCTCTGATTCCTCTTTCTCTCTCTATTTTCAGTCTCATTCTCTCTCCTCTCTCTCTCTCTCTCTATTTTCGATCTCTCTCCACTCTCTCTCTTTCTCTCTATCTCGGTTTCCCTAAAATTTTTTTGGTTTCTCCATCCCCAAAATTTTAATTGGCTTACCTATCAAAACCCAACTGAAAGAAAATGAAACCAACAAAATTGAACAGAAATATGTAAAGAAAATGAGAGAAAAACTCACCTTCTTAGCCGAGAGGGAGAGAAACCAACTTGATGGTGGCAATGCGGGGCGCTGGCGGTGGTGGACAGATGGTGGTGTTGGAGGAATTCGATAGAGGGGATTGTTGTTGTTGTTGTTTTTTTTTTTTTTTTTTGCAGGTGATAATTTGGGCTGCAATTGGTGTGTGTAACCGTGTGTGTGTGTGTTTTGTGTCTGATTTGTGCGTGGTATGTGAACTGAGTGTGTGTTGTGTGTGTTTTGCTGGTGCGTGTGCGTGTTTTTGTAGGTTTGTGCAGTGTGTGTTTTGTGTCTGATTGTGTATGCAGGTATGTGTAATGCGTGTTGGTGGATGGTGTGTGAAGATGGTTTGTGAGTGAACTGGTGTGTGTTGTGGTATGTGAATTGGCGTGTGTTGTGGTGTGTGAATGTGCAAGTGTAGTGTGTAGTGAGTGAATCAGTGAGGTGTGTGCAGGTGTATGTATGTTTGTTTGTGATTTTTGTGCAAGTGAAATGAGTGAATCGTGTGTGTTTTGTGGAATGAATGTGCAGGTGTGTGAGTTTGTGAATTGAATATGCAGAGAGAATTTGAGGACCGAAGGGGATGGGGGGTGAGTTGTGTGTGTGTCTGTGAGTGAAAGTGTGTGAAGTTTGAGGGAAGGTAGAGAAGAAAAAAAATGTGAGAGTTGTCTGTGGTGTGTGATAAAGGTGTAGGGGGAGGGGGTCGAGGGGGAGAGTGAGTGAAGTGTGGTGTCTGTGTTTTGTGTTTTCTTGGTGCAGTATGTGTTCTGTGCATGTTTGTGTGTGTGTAATGTGTGTTGTGATTGTTGGTTTCTTGATGAAGTGAAGGTGTGCTGGTGTGTGAGCTGTGAGTGTGTTGCAGGGGAAGGGAACCGAGAGGGAAGAGAGTGCTAGTGTAGTGAGGATTGTGATGTCTGTGAGTGAAGAGAGGGAGAGAATTGTGAGTTGTCTGTGGCTGAGAGAGAAGAGAGTGAACAATGGTGAATGATGATGAATGATCAAAGCAAGCCAAAATCCCCCAAAATCTGTTGAATTGGATGTAAGTTGGGAGGTGATGATGAGAGAAGGTATGGCTGTTCTGATGGCTATAGCAGCCATGCTGCTATAGTAGCAGGCTGCAAAACGCAGCCTGCTCTACTTACTTTTTTTTTTTAAAGGAAGAAATTTGTAATGGAAATAAAAAAGAAAGAAAAGAAAAGGAAAAAAAATGAAATAAAATAAAATAAAAGATATTTGGATTCCCTAAAATTCATAAGAAAAATACTAAAATTTAGAGTTATAAGAATGAGTAAATAAAATTTACCGCAAAAATTTTAAAAATTAATATAGCATTAAAAATGTGCAATTAATTGGAAGAGAAAAAAAATTGATAAAGTATTCAAATAAATACTAAACGATTTTTTAAAAAATCATGAAATTTATACAGAAAATTCATGAACATATGAAATATGCATAAAAAATTTTTCATTTGAAAAATTCTCATAAAAAGAATGCATTGGGAAACGTGCCATTAAATAAAAATACTAAAATTTTAAATAAACACTAGATGACTCCAAAAATTATTAAAATTATAAATAATGATAAATATAGTAAAATTATGTATTTAGGAAATAAAATAAAATAATATTTACCTGGTGAAATTACCATTTTGCCCCTGATGTGACGAATTAGTCGTAATATGGACGAAAATTGTAATCGACCCTCGAAAATAAAAAAAAACCCCTTAAATGAAGTAACACACATATTTTTACAAGAGTTATGTGATAAGTGCTAAAGTGAACTAGTTTTTTTTAGGTTAGGTTTTTAGGGTTTTCCATGAGTTTTTCTCTATTTCTTAGCTATTTCTTCTCTTTTATGATTTTAATGCCAAATTGTGTAAATGCATGATTTAAAAGTGCTTTACACCATTTTGTAGGGTTTTGATAGCTTCAACTCGATTTCAATTGATTGGAGTGCAATGAAGAAATAGGCGAAGAAGAATTGGAATGGAAACAGTTTGGCAGCTTGGACATATTTCAGTGTTTTGGTCATATCTAGAGCTAGAGACATTGGATTGGGATGAATCTTGAAGTATTTTGAAGCTAAGCCAATTTTCTACAATTCATACGAAGACATCAAAGTCCAGTTCTCACGTTTCAATGGTCAAAATCCCAAGTTACTGAAGCACATTTGCACTGCAAGGCTGTTCCGATCAGTTCTTAGTATTTTGAGTATATCTCTGGCTACAGAGCTCTAAATGAAATGATTTTTGATGTTTTGGAAAGCTATCTCAAGGGGCTACAACTTTTGTGTTTTAAGGAAAAGCTAATTCGGCTGTCTTGGAGGTCAAATCTGACGTAGACAAACCGCGTGACAACCCGCGCGCGATTTGTGCTGCGGTTTCCATTCAGAAATTAAGTGAACAAACCGCGCGACAACCCACGCGCGGTTTATGCCGCGGGTTATTCACAGAATCTGCAGCGTATTTAGCAGCTAAACTGGCCATTTGACGAAGGAGAGAACCCTAACTCGAGAGAAAACACACACACGCCGCACACATCTCAGAAACACACATTTTGCACATCTAGAGTGATGTAGGGAGGAGAAAGCAAGAGTAGAGGGACAACTCAAGGGCTTCAATGGTGAAAGCAAGAAGAATTTATCAAGATGCAAGGGAGGATTCAAGAGGGCTGCATGAGAATGAGTTTTTCTATTCTTTTCTTGTATTTTGTTGAATTTTATTCTTGTAATTATGAATTGAGTAGTTTATGATTTAGATGGGATGAACCCTAGATTCTTATGTCTATGATTTTATTCTTGGTTTAATGAAAGACCCACTTTGTTCTTAGATTTATTCATGAGTTTATTTGTGTTTTGGATTGGGATTTGCATGCATCCTTCAATTCAAGTATTGATTTTGTATGGGTATATCGAGAGATTGCACATATGATTAGATCACTTTATGAATAGAGAGAACTTGAATGAATTGCTAGAGATAGGATTACATGAGTTCTTCCTAAGTTGAGTTTTAGGATTAAAGCTCAACTACAAATAGAGTCCATTGATTAGAAATTGCATCTTTTAGGGGTTTTAATTGAGAAGAGATTCCAATTAATCAACCGAGAAGGTAGGAATTGTTTCACTTGAGAAAGGATATAATTCACATAAGGGACTCCGGGGTCTAAGAAATTGAATTAATCATTAATCAAGTTAGAGTCTTGGCATGTTGGTTTAGGGGAATTCTTCATCTAAATTCACCTCTACTTTTGTCCATTCTCTCTACTATATTCTATATTGTCATTTAGTTAGATAATTAGTTTTAGCTAATTTGTATTTTCATTTAATTCGTCATTCACTTTGTGAGGTTAGATAATAGAAAGAAGGTTAATACTAGTACTCACATAGTCCCTGTGGGATACGACACTCGGTACTCCTGTACACTGTACTACTGGAAACGATAGGTGCACTTGCCTAAGTATCCATAGTATAGCGAAAGGGATATCATTATGTCAAAATTTGGTGTCTACATGTATGATTTATTTACTTTTGCTTTATTCGACCGCGCTTGCATTTGGGGAAGGGATCAGCCACCCTTAGAGCCCATGCTTTATCATTCCCTCCTCTCACAGGAGCACCCTCATATGTGCATACGATTATTTTAACCCTTTTTCTCTTTTTGGTGGTTGCCACCCACCCATCCCTTCAGGATTAGGATCGATCTGCCTAGACGTGCGGCGATCGCATTCGTGCATGTAGCGATGTCTAGGGGATCACTCGAACCACCGAATAGGACCCTTGGAATTGATGGATTTGTTACTTTTGGGTCCCTAAGTTTGAAGGTTCGGGAGCCTTAAGCCATATCGCAGGCTTGGATCCACTTGGGCACCATAGCACGACGTGCACGGAACATTGTCTAGGAGATCACCCAAACTCTTGGCTTGAGTCCACAAGTCTAGAGATTTGGGCTTTAAAAATCGATTCGCTTGGATATGTGGCAGTGGCCCGACGTGCGCATAGCAGTGTCCAGGGGATCACTCGAGCCACCGATCAAGGGCTTTGGGATTGATGACCCTTACCCTTAGGCCTGAAGGCTTGGGAACCGACAACCTTATTGAGTCTAGATGCATTAGTGAGCCCAACCTCATGCATCCATGTAGAATAACCTAGGATACAGTCAGCCTTACCCTATCAGGCACACCAGGCACGAGAGGAGCGAACCAACCTCCTTTATTTTTCTTGTTATGCCATTTACTGTTATCTATGTGTATTATTTGTTTTTGCCAATGTGTTATGTGTTATTTGTTGAATAAACTAACATAATTTCTTTCCTATTTTTATTGCATTCACAACCATAGAATAAAGAGCCTTGGCATGGTGCTCTCATAGAAAGCCAACCCTTTTTTAGCATGTTTAAATTTCATTTTGATAATCAATTTTTTTGAGAAAGATGGAAATGAAATTTCATAAATTTTTGAAATTGCATTTTGTTATGAATACCCAAGGGATCAATCATTGTGAATTTCTTAAAAATCTTAAAAATTTGATTTTTCGTCTTGTATATTCTTGAATAACAATTGTAGTTTTTAAATCCTTTTCAATGATTACTTATTCTTGTTGTACTTGTCAGTTTTATCCGAACCAAATTTTCTTAGAGTCAATAAATGCACTTAAGTGTTTGAATTTTTGCACAGTTTGCATTTATCCTTTTTTTCAAAGAATTAATGTGTCATTTTTGCCATATCCCCCACCCTCCCAAATTTTGACACCAAATTATTCTAATCTTTCAATTTGCACCTTTTTTTTAAGTAAGAGGTGTAATTTCAAATATTTTTCAAAGTTTACTCATTTTGTCGTACTTGTCAATTTTATCCGAACTAATTCTTTTCAAAATCAATAAATGCCCTCCAGTGGTCGAACTTTTGCACAGTTTGCATCTATTCTTTTTTTTGTCAAAAAAAAAAGAATAAAAATAATGCGTCATTTTTACTGTATCCCCCGCCCTCTCGTCCCACATTACACAAAAAGTGATTCTAATACATATTTCATTCTACTTTAATAAGTTGACATTTTTTACTTGCATGTTCCTATATAAAGTCATGATTTTTATTTCTTTCAATGTTGTGTCCTGTAACCTTTTGGAGGTTCAATTTTTCAATCAAATAATCCTTCGTACAATTCATGGTCCATCTTTCTCAAAGAAATTTAGCATCATTTTTCAAATCTGGCATTTTTTATTATTTTAAATCCACTTTAATAAACTGGTATCATGCATAAACCCTAGAGGGAATGCCATTTCGAGAATCCCTTGATAGGAAAGCCATCCTTTTGTCTTGGGTACTTAACCCTAAAAGACATCCAGATTTATATTTTCAGTAAATCCTGGTGGGTGAGACCCTAGGTAAGGTAATACGAGTAGAATGGAGGCATCTCTTCTTGGCGGATATGGCCTATCTACGATTAAAAAGGGGGGTCTCACCCTAAAGGATTGTATTTGATGCTAGGCTTACCCTTGGCATAATAAGGGCTCCCCCTAGGACATGCATCCTTTTTTGTTTTATTTATACTAATTTTGATTTTTTCATTTTACAGGTCCTCCAACGGAGATGGTAAAATAAGAAAGACATCTAATACATATTTGGTTTTACGCTCAAGTATTTTTAAATTATGGTCCAATTTTAAATAAACTGTTACATGCTCAAGACCCATAAGGACATCAAAAGCACGAGTGCTCTTTTTGAGATATTTAAAGGGTCGTGGGGAAGCCAGTTTTAGAATTGATAGTGTTGAGGGGCTAGATAAATAAGTTTGACCAGGATGATCAGTGGGATGAATGAAATTGTATTTCGTAGCTAGACAGTTGTTCATTATTAGATGTAATAAGAATAGTAATAATTTGGATGCTAATAAATTGCACTCCTATAAATTTAAGATTGCCTTGTGTTCAAATTTTTTTCTCAGATGAAGTGTTAAATAAGTGGCTTTCTCAAATTTGTTTATGACATTTGATTTTCCCTTCATTTTTTTGTATTTATTTTTTGAAAATGATTTGCTTCAAATCTTTTTGTTATATTGAGCAAATATTTCTTTGATGAGGCCTCAAAATAAATCACATTTTTTTTTCTTTCAAAGCCTAATGTTAGGTTTGTGTAATTGTAAAGTTTTCTCTTTTGATGAGTTAATGCAAAAAAAAAAAGAAGAAGAAAAGAAAAAAAATTGTATATTTTTATGATGAAAATAAATGCCTATGGTCTTTGGATGTTATCTTACTTGAAACAAATTATTGTTACTTTGATATCTCTCCAGATTCCGAAATGACACAAGCTGTTAATGAGGAGCTACAATGACACCGAAAAGGAATTTGTACTTTGTGTTAAGGATTCCAAATGGTACGAACGGAAAATCCAAACTTAACTTGGAAGAGGTAGAAACCACGAACATTGACACCAAGACACCGGTCAGAGAGTTAAGTCAAAATGCACTTTTGCTCCGAAGATCTACAAAATGTCAAGCCAAGTTCGGATGAATGTTGGGAGAATTCAAGCACAACGAAAGGAATAAACGTGCAGGGGATATGACTTTGACCAATTTACAAGGGGAGTTTTGTTGTCAACAATTTCTTATTCATCTTTGGAATGTGTTGTTCAAGTTATTGTGAGGTTAAGATATGGGATGTCACACGCTTGTGAATTATGGCTTGCAATATTGATGTTTGTCTAATTTCCCTACCGGTTGAAATTACTTTATGTGCTTTGACAAATGTTTTCTTCAAGTACTAAGAAATAATTATTATGTGGTTTGGAGTTTTGTTCTTATAGAAAATATATCTTGTAAAGTGGTTAGAATTACGTCTAAATTTTGCACGTTTAATGAAAATTTCTGTTCCTTACTTAATTTCACGTGTTAAAGGTTGATTATGGTTAGTTGGTGCAATCATGTAATCTATGATGTAAAAGTCATTATAGGAAATAAAAAAAATGAAAAAATGATCAAAAAAAAGAGAGAAGGAAAAGAAAAAGAAAAAAAAAGAGAAGAAAAGAAAAAATAATAATGCACTTTTTTCTACTCCAATGGTTCGTGTGCTTAGTAACCGGGAGTCTTCATCAAAAAATGTCGACTTTCGCATCAAATGGTACTTGAATTATGAGTAATGCATTGCAAATTTGAGTAAGTAAATTGTTGAGTAACCAGGGGTCTTCATTTAACCAATGTCGATTCTTGCGTCAAAAGGCAGTTTTACTTCTCAAATATAATTTTTGCTGCTTGCTTAAGATTGAGATGTTGAGTAACCGGGAACCTTCATAACTAATGTTGGTTTTCGCGTCAAAAGACACTTCTCGTATTTTGAGTGATTAGTTCATTAGAATAAAATTTTTTCATGTAAAAAATGGAATTGATCATAGACATGGGATGCACTTTGATTGATTGTATGATTTAATTACTTGTGAAATTTGATAAGGCGAAGAAATTTAATTGAATTGGCTTAATTGTGATATAATTCCTTCCCCTTTGTTTGATATTATGAGTATTAAAGATAAGACAATAAATTACATAATGGTCATTTACTCAGTTTTGGAGAAATACATTTTAGAACGCACATGTGTGATTTCAATGCTTGAATCACTAGTTGAGCTCACATTTTTCGAATGGTTGAGAACAAACAATGATTCAAGTGTAGGGGAATTGACAAGTGTCAAAATGATGCATTCTAGCACATTGGCAGATGATGTTAATATATCTATTCCAAATCAATGAGGGAAGATTGCCTTACTGGATGCCAAATATTCTTCGAACACTAGTCTTTTTGAATGAAAAAAGGAAGATCATCTCAATTTTGGACATTGTCATCCATTTCATTTCTTCTCCTGAAGTCAGTAATCCGGAAGAATCCTATGATTAGGAGAATGTGACAGTTAAAAGCTCACGGATGAGAAAACCAATATGCCAATATGGGATTCATTGGGAAGTTGATGACAACGGTTGATTGAGGTTTCTCCTCTGCATTGATCAATTTGTTGCAATGTCAGAATTCGAGTAGGAATAACATCCGAAGATCAAAAGGCATTTTTAAGCTATCATTTCAAAATTAATTTTTTGGAAAAATATTTCATTTAATTGTATTTCATCTAATCTTTATGTGTTTCGTGTGGTTTACTGTACATAATTTCTTTTACATTATTGCCTGTGAAGCATTTTCTTAACCAATTCATGTTTTAAGAAAATTTTGACATTTGCTTTGTTTAAATTTGAAATAAAAGCAAAGGCAATCCTAAATTTATCAGAAGTCAGAGTCATACATGGACGGAAAGATTATTTGGGAGATTTGATCTAAATTGTGAACTAGAATGCATTAAGTTTGGGACTTGGCAGAAAGCGAAGCAAAGGGCTATGTTTGACATTTAAGGTGGCAACACTCTTGTTTACATGTGCCAGAGACCGTCATGTGGCAGCATCATTGTTGCTATTACCAGTGTTTTTCTCTTTTTACAGGTGCAATAACATCATCATCATTTGGAGCCTTAGTAAAAAAACGAAAACTGGGGCAAATTTTTTGAGCAAATTTGATTCAAAAATCGATTTTGATGCTTTATGCTTGAAAACATTTTTGAAAAGAATTGATTTCAAATTTACACTACGGCAATTTTAAGAAATTGATTTCAAATGGAATTCACCTGACTTATACTGTGCATATCTTTAGAATGATTGATTTCGAATGAATTTTTATGTTTTATACGGAGCCAAAGTTTGAAAGGGATGATTTCAAATTGATTTGAGTTTTTATATATTAGGGAAAATTTTTTAATAAAAAAAAATTGGATTTCAAAATGATCTAAATGCTTAATGCCTTAGACAGAATTTTAGAAAGACGGATTTACATTGGGGTAATATTTTTTGGAATGATTGATTTCAAAAGGGATTTTGATGCGTTATAACATGCCAAATTTTGATTGAAATGATCTCAACTTGGTTTGACTATCAAGGTCAATTTTGAAAAGATTGATTTTTGACAATGATTGAACACTGAGAAATGAGGATTCATACTTGATGCAAATGCAGACACTGGGGCAAAAAAAAAATTTGTTTTGTAGACTGCTTTCAACATTTTTAATCTTTTTCACGAATTTGTCCAGCAAATTAGATTTTTTCACATTGGGCTGTTTTTCGACATTAAAAAAAAAAGAGAAGAAAAAAAAACTTTTTCATGCATGTCCAGCAAACTGGACCTTCACGTTTAATTTTCTTGCATTCACCCCAGCAAACTGGGTGCATGTCTAGCAAACTGGACATTCACGTTTAATTTTCTTGTACTCACCCCAACAAATTGGGTGCATGTCCAGCAAACTGGACCTTCACATTTATTTTTCAAGTTTGGCAAACCAAACTTTGTATTGCATTTCACCCCAACAAACTCGGTGCATATCCAGCAAACTGGACTTTTCACGTTTACTTTTTCAAGTCTAGCAGACCGAATTTTGTACTGCATCTCACCCTAGCAAACTGGGTGGATGTCCAGCAAACTGGACCTTCACATTTATTTTTCAAGTTTGGCAAACCAAACTTTGTATTGCATTTCACCCCAGCAAACTGGGTGCATGTCCAGCAGACTGGACTTTTTCACGTTTACGTTTTCAAGTCTGGCAAACCGGACTTCGCATTGCATTTCAGCCTAGCAAACTGGGTGCATGTCCAGCAAACTGGACCTTTCACGTTTACTTTTTTAAGTTTGGCAAACCGGACTTCGCATTGCATTCCCCCCCAGCAAGTTGGGTACATGTCTAACAAACTGAACCTTCATATTTAATTTCTTTGCATTTCATCAATCCTCGCAAACTAGGGTCACACACCTTTCCAGTAAACTGGACATTTCATATTTTTATTTTAATTTTATTTTTCAAGTCGGGCAGCCCAAACTTTTTACTTTCATCATTCGAACTATGTTTGACCTGATTCCACTTCACCGGGATACGTAGGCAGCTCCTAGGGAGCTCGGTCATTTTTTTCTTCTTTTCTTACATTCATCTTTACGGGAGTCAACGTATTTGTATTTCATTCACGGATGAGTCAAAATTTGATTTCTTCTACGTCTTTGTCTGGAACCTCTTCGAGCTTTCGACAAAGAGGGGCAAGTTGTAGACACCAAATTTTGACATACCTTTTGTCGAAATATGTGTGTCACTTTAGTTAAGGGATATTTTTGTTTTTTCAGGGGGCTAATTGCAACTTTTGCATAAATTATGTCCAATTAGCTGTATTAGGGGTAAAATGGTAATTTTATCATGTAAATATAATTTTATTTTTATTTTATTTCTTAAATACATAATTTTACTATTTTATCATTATTTATGAATTTTAATGATTTTTGGGAGTCATTTATTATTTATTTAAAATTTTAGTATTTTAAACTTAATGGCACGTTTTCCAATGCACTCTTTTTACGAGAATTTTCAAGTGAAAAATTTTATATGTGCATTTTGTATATTCATAAATTTTCTGTAAAAATTACATAATTTTTGGAGGTCATTTAGTATTTATTTAATTTTCGTCTTTTTTGTTTGTTAAGGGCACGTTACCCAAGAATGCATAAATGTTAAAATTTCTGAGTGAAAATTTTAGTATACATATTTTTGTGTGATAATATATTTTGTGTAAAAATTTTGTGATTTTTTATGGTCATTTAGTATTTTTATTTTTCTTTTCATAATTTTTGTCACATATGACACATATTCAAATATGTTCTTATTATTAGAATTTTCGTATCAAAAATTTTATACATGCATTTTATGAATTTATAGATTTTTCATAAAAATTTCATAATTTTTCAACACTATTTACTATTTATTTGGATTATTTAAAAAAAAAAAAAAGCTGCGTTACAGCAGCTGCACGCAGCAGCAGAGAAAATCAAACCAACTCCCCTGCAAAAACCAGATTTGAGGGGATCTTGGGTAGATTTTCTTCCCAACTCATACACACACATTTCCCTCTACCTATCCCTCTCGGCCTTCCCTTCAATACACAAGAATCACAGACCATTTTCATTCCTGCTGCACCCCTCAACATCTGCACACACTCACAAGCTCCTTTTGCCTTGAGCTCACAAACGATACACAACTCTCACATAGACATCTCCCTCACCAGTTCACAAACACACACATCACACACACCAGTTCACTCACAAACCATCTTCACACACCATCCACCAACACGCATTACACATACCTGCACGCACACAGTCAGTTACATACACACGCACACTGTCCAGCTACACAGACAAACACATACACATACGAATCAAGCACCCAAAACTACCAGTCCAAACAGCCTCGGACCACCCCCATTTGCACCATCACAGAACCTCCACCACCCACCGCCGGCTACCTCACCTGGAGCAACTCCACGCAGCATTCAAAGCCTCCCCCGAACCACCACCATCTCCTCGGCCAAACAGGTAGTCTCTCGGCCTTCTTCCTGTTATTTTGGTATAACTTTCTCTTTCTATTATCTTGAAATTGTGTTTAACTATTAGTAGCTTTGCTATGGGTTTAGAGGATTCCGGATCTAAATATAGATTTGGAGAGAGTGAGTGAGAAGAAGAGATACCGAAGAGAGAGATACCGAAGAGGGGGAGACCGAAGAGAGAGATACCGAAGAGGAGACCGAAGAGAGGGAGACCGAAGAGAGGGAGACTGAAGAGAGAGAGACTGAAGAGAGAGATACCGAAGAGAGAGATACCGAAGAGGGGGAGACCGAAGAGAGAGATACCGAAGAGGAGACCGAAGAGAGGGGGACCGAAGAGAGGGAGACCGAAGAGAGGGAGACTGAAGAGAGAGAAACTGAAGAGAGAGATACCGAAGAGAGAGATACCGAAGAGGGGGAGACCGAAGAGAGAGATACTGAAGAGGAGACCGAAGAGAGGGAGACCGAAGAGATGGAGACCGAAGAGAGGACAAAACTGAGGAGAGAACAAAACCGAAGAGAGGAGAGGCCGAGGAGAGAAACTGAAGAGAGAAGAGGCCGAGGAGAGAACAAAATCGAAGAGAAAGAGAAACTGAAGAGAGAAGAGACCGAGGAGAGACCGACGAGAGAGAGAGCCGAAGAAGCAGAAAAAAAAAAAAAGAAGAAGTCTTAGGCAAAACTACGTCGTTTTGGCATGAAACGACGTAGTTTTGGTTAGTTTTCTTTAGTTATTTATTTTTATTATTTTCATCAGATTATATATATTTACATTTTGCCCCCTTAGGTTCTTAATTGTTTGATTATGCCCTTCAATACTTTAGTTTACTTCATTTAAGTCCTTATTTATTTTAGTTGACCCTAGAATTCTTTAATTCCTTTCAATTATGTCCAAATTAATTGCAATATGATTCTAATATGTCTGGAAATTGCAATTTTATACCTCTAAGTTTGCTGAAATTGCGAATTTGTCCTTAAATCTTGCTGAAATTACTGTTTTTACCCCCCTAAGTTTGTTCTAGTTTACATTTTTACTCCCCATGCATTGCTGGAATTGTATTTTGGCCCTAGAATATTGCTGGAATTGTATTTTAGCCCTTGAAAGTTGCTGAAAATTTGTAATTTGGTCCTAGTGTTGCTGAAAATTGCATTCTTGTCCCCCAACCTTGCTGAAATTTTATTTTTGCCATTATACTTTGCTGGAATTACATTATTATCCCTACAATCTTGCTGGAAATTATATTTTTGCTCATAACTTGCTGTAATTTTTATTTTTGACTCCACATATTTACTGAAATTTATTTTTTATCCTTTAAGCTTGCTGTAAATTGCATTTTTGTTCCTAGAACATTGCTGGAAAATACATTTTTTACTCTAGACTTGTTGAAATTCATGCTTTTTGTCCCCCAATTTGCTAGACTTTTTCACTTTTTACCATAGAATATTGTTAGAACTTATATTTTAACTTTAGACTTGTTAAAATTGACATTTTAATTCCTAAACTTTTTCTTAAATTATACTTTTTCCCCTAATTTTGGGATATTTGTGTTTTAACCTAAAATTTTAGAAAAATCTTATTTTTGATTCAGAACTTTTCTTTTTTATCTAATTAAGGTCTTAATACCTTCAATTACGCCCTTTATGTTTCTAAGCTTTAATCAATAACCCGATTTAAATTTTATTTATTTAATTAATGATCATATTAGTTTCTTTATACCTCTTTATATTATTTTGGTGTTTTTATACATTGTGTTAAAAGTTTAATTACATATTATTGTATTTTCTTTATTTAAATTAAATATATATTTTTAAATGCTTAGTTAGTGCTTTTAACTTTTATTTGTTGTTGTTATTATAATTCCCTTGCATTTTATCCCTTGATTATAGTGGTTAATATTGCATTATTTACTTTATGATTTGTTTATCCAAAATATTGGCACCTTGACGTGTTTATTCGTTTTGTTAGTATTGATACCAAGTCTTTGGATGGGAGGTACCTTTGTTATCCTTTTAATTTCTCTTTATGTGCTCCTATGTTTTTTTTATGTGTTTTTCTTTATGTATTTTTTAAGTGTTTATTATTTTATTTATATGTGAGCATTTATTTATGTTATGTTATTTATTTGAATTTAATTTTAATTATTCAAAGGAATGTAATAGATAGGTAATATTCTATTTAACGAAAATTTTGTACTTAGATAGTTAATGTAATAGATAGTTTATATTTTCATCTAGTTAACAAAAGCTTTTGTATTTTAGATAGAAAATGTAATAGATAGGTTAGATAGGCTATTTTGATTATCTTTTTCCATTTTAGATTGTAATTAGGTTTTTCTCCGGTGTAATAGTTAGGGCTCTTGTGTGCTATGTGCTTATGTGTTTTATTCGCTTTCCTAGGACTTTGCATCTAGAATATTATGCTTGTGTGCTATATGCTCCTATGTGCTATTATCTGCTTTTATGCAATTATTGCTTTAATCTATGTTTATTTATTTATTTACTTACTTGTTATAATATATGTGTATCGTCGCCACACTAGTCCAATGCTAGTTGTGGTTAATTTCGGTTTCTTCGCTAGTCCAACGCTAGCGGAGAATTTCTAGAAAATAGGCTAGTCCAATGCTAGACCTCTAGGTCATTTTAGTATTAGAATCACTTTTGTGTGTATTTCATCTCATTTCACACACATTTTCTCTTTTTTAGGCCTTTTTTCATTTTTGTATGGTTTTTTTATGTATTATTATCACTTATTATCTATTTTAAACATATGTTTAGTGCATAACATTTAGATTCCACTACACATAGAATCTTAGGTCATTTGTGTGATTCGACTAGAAATAGTCATCTACTCACGTGGGAAGCAGGTGGCGTACATGTCGTTCCCCCCTCCGTGAGTAGGAATAGCTAGTCACGAGTCTATTAGTCTCCCGTACCCATTATGTTGCATCCCCACTTTCTTTGTTCACTTACTATCTATATTACTATTTTCCTTTTCTTTTGCATTCCATTTTGCATCTATACTCGTGACTCCATCGAGGTTTAAATTCAGGTTTCGCAACTTAATGCGATAATTCTGACCAAACCTCAATGGAACATTTTGTCCCTTAACGATACCTATTTTTAGGACTAGATTTGCATTCATATAGTTGCATCCAAATGTGATAAAATCTTAGGGTTATATTAGGAAAATTTTGACTAAACCTCGCAACTAGTTTCGACTAGGTTGAAAGGGTGCCTTAGGCGCGAGCCTTTGCCTTCCCTTTCTTCAACTGTGACTCCCGAACCCTTTTTCTCTTGTTTTCAAAGACCTGGAGTTGTCTTAAGAAGGGTTTTTCTTGTTTTTTCTTATATTTTCTCAAAAATCATTTTCTAAATAAATCATTCTCGATTTTCTTACCTTTTATAAAATATTTTCTGGTGACTTGGTACACCAAAACTCAATACCAAGTGGCAACTCCCTTTTTACTAAAAACCTTTTTTAGACTTTATTTTCGGGCCCAAAAACCGTCGCATTTTTAAAGTCCCATTTTAGGCCCTTTTTCTTTTTGTTTTCAAAATAAAGCATTTTCTAAAAATCACATCTTTTGTCAAACTATTTTTTATAAAGCATTTTCTAAGAAATCATTTTACAAAAACTTACACTTTTTCCACACTAATAGATAACATTAATAATCCCTTTCTCCGTCTTTCAAAAAAAATGGGGCTTGACAGGAAGGTCTTTGGAGGTTTTGGAGAATATTCATGAGGTGCTGCTAGAGTATTGGAATCTTCTATCCACAATTTCCAAGAGCCATAAATGAGGTATTAAAGCCATTCGTGCAAAATTCCCATTAGACAGGGAGTTGCATTCGATGGCCAAATCTTCCATTAACACTTTTCATTTGTTATCTGATGATTAATACGCTTTTTTAGAATATTAGAGGGCTTGCTAACCCTTCTCATTTCAGAAAAGTAAAAAAAATTAATTCGATTGCACAAGGTCTAGTTTCTTATTCTTTGTGAAACAAAAGTTAATGGGAGTACACTTGATGATTTTTAGATGATATTAGGTTTTTTGCATACTTTGATGAATTCTAAGGGGTTGATTTGGTTGGTTTTTAATGATCATTTCTCATGCTCATTGATTAGTGAGAGTACGCAGCACATTTCTTTTTTTGTTATGCATGGGTATTTTGCTTCTTTAGTGGTTGCTTCTTTTGCACATGCTAAATCTACTATTGTGGATAGAGTTTATTTGTGGAATGGTTCATTGTTGGATAAAAGTTGGTATAAGTTGCCTTGGATGGTTGTAGGTAATTTTAATTTAATTTTATGTGCATAGGAGAAACGTGAGGGTCAACTTCGAATCCCCTTGCCGAAGTCCTCTTGATGACTTGAAAAAACCTATAGGCATGCCATTAACCAAAATAGAAAACCAACAATTAGAAATAACCCTCCAAATCATGTCAATCCACCTTTTACCAAACCCCTAGTATTTTAATCAAATAAAACCAAGATACTTTATCATATGCCTTAGCCAACCACCCCAATTTTTCTTTACTATGCCAGTAATCATCTCCTGAGCCAACAAAAAATTCTCAAACATTAGCCTTCCCATTACAAAACCATTTTGTTGAACCCAGATAATCCAAGAAAGAATCCCAAATAATCTATTAGCTAATAATTTTGTGATAGTTTTGTTAACAAAATTGCACAAGCTTATCGGTCTAAATTGTGAGAAGTCCTAAGGGCAATCAGTTTTTGGGATCAACACAACCAAAGTAGAAGCAATACTCTGAGGAATTACCTCTGCACAAAAAATAACTCACCATTGCCTTGCATAAATCATCAGCTACTATCTCCCAAGCTGTAGTAAGGAACTTACCAGTGAAGCCATCCATACCAGCTGCACTATCCCCGTCCGTAGAAAAAATAGCCATTTGAATCTCCTCCATAGTAGGACACATCTCAAGCATTTGATTAGCTTCTTCCAAGATCAATCTCGAAATCAGACCCAAATCACAATTCTCTTAAACGTATCGTAGGTAAACAAAGATGAAAAATAATCACAAGCAGCTCTTCCAATTCCATCTTCATCATTTCCCATTCTCCAGACATATTTTTAACACGATGAATAACAGACTTCCTTCTTTGTTCAGCCACAATGCAACGGAAAATTTTGGAATTTTGATCCCTTTTTTTCCACCATTTGACCGAAGCTTTTTGCCTCCAGAATTTCTCCTCAATGCAAAGAGCTCTATTCAATTCTGATATCGTAGAATGCATTTCTTCAAGAGCTTCAGTCGATCCCTGAACATCATATATAGTCTCCAGTTGAGCAGTCTTGTCCTCCAGATGTTTTACATTTGCAAAAATATCCCTATATTTTTGTCTAGACCACCAACAAATAGAATTTTTCACATCCTTTAACTTTAATGCTAAAACCACCAAGAGGGAAGTCGTATGATAATTTTGCCATACCTGTGCAATCAAACTCAAGAATTCTGGATGGGAAGTCTAGAAATTTAAGAAATGAAATGCTCTAGGCTTAATGTCCAATTTGGTTTTACCACACAGCAAAATTGGAGCATGGTCAGAAGGACTCCTAGAAAGATGTTTCACCGACAACTCCAATTGTAACTTAGAGAACCCCTTGTTCACCAGTACCTGATCCAATCTTTTTCAAGCTCGTGCATTGCCATGCCTATTATTACAACAAGAATAAGGCGAGCGAGAATAACCCGCATCAAAGACTTGAATATCTTGCAAAAATTTAAGAAATCAACAGCTTCATTCATGTCAAAAGATCACCCTCCTCATTTTTCATTAGCTTGTACCACAAGATTAAAATCACCAGTAATTATCACAAAGAATTAGGCATATATTCATTCTTCAAGTTATTCCACAAACATAGCCTATCAATATCCGAACATTTAGCATGCAAGAAGGACAATCTACAAACCCTAGACAATAAAGTAGAACTAACATAAACAAACAAATGTTGGTTACCATCTCCAACCAAGGAACACGACAAAGACCCTTTGAAAAAAAGCCATACCGATCCAGAACTATTCCAAAAACCACCATCCATACCAATCTTCATTCAAATCTCAGCAAATCTATCAACACCAATCTTAAGGTTCACAAATAGCCATTATTTGAAAGTCATAAATTTTTATCAATTTCTTCAATCTTCTTAAATTTGGGGCTCTAGGCACACCCCTAATATTCCAAAACAAGCAATTAATTATTGGAAAGGGCTACAAAAGAATTTATTGAGAATCTTACATGAGACCACAAGATTCTATCAGAGTTGAACTTCAGTCGAATTCCTTTTTGCTTACCTAGTTTTGGATGCTCCCACTCCAGTTGCTGATTTTAAATGATCTGTGTCGTGCCTCGAAAAATGACGCACTGGGTACACGGGTCGATTCGTGAATATCACGCCTCAAAAAGGCAATTCGATCTGGTGACCCTTTTCGAAAAGAAAGTTTTGAAACAACCATGCGTGTGTGAGAAAAAATTGAGTTTTTAGTGAAAAAGTGTTATTTAGAAAAAAATGGTATTTGTTTAAAAAATAAAATAAGGCTCAAACTAAAAGTGCGACAGTTTTGGCCAACTAATTTTTAAAAAAGGGTTTTGTATAAAAAATGGAGCCGCCACTTGGTATTGCATTAGGGTGTACCAAGTCACCCGGAAATTCATTTAACAAAACAAAAATAAAATTTTAAGAAAAATGTTTGAAAATCCTTTTTCGACTCTGGTCTACAAAAAAACAGAGAAAAGATCCAAGATTTGAAGAAAGGGAAGGCAGAGGCTCGTGCCTAAGGCACCCTTTCTACCTAGTCGAAAACAATTGCGAGACTTAATCAAAATTTTCCTAAAATAAACCTAAATTCTATCACGTCTAGATGTGTCTAAATGAATGCAAGTCCTAATCCTAATGTGGTGTCGGGAGGGTCAAAATGTTCCGTTGAGACTTGATCGGGAATATCGCATTAATTGTGAAACTCGAAATGAGAGCTCGAGGGGGTCACGAGTGTGAATGCAAAAATGAAATGCAAAAAGAAAAGGAAAATACTAATATAAGTAGTAAGTGAACAAAGAAAGTGGGCATGCAACATAACAGGTATGGGGAACTAATGTAGACACCAAATTTTGACACACCATTTATTTTCAAACATTGAAAGAGCATGTTTGCACTTTTTCAGACAAATTTTAATTTTTCAATAATTTGGGAGCAAAATAGTAATTTTATCTGTAAATATTTTTCTATCAGCTTTTGGGATTTTAAATTCATATTTTTACTTTTATGTGAATTTGTTAATTTCTTATGATTTTTCTGGATTTAATTAGTATTTTTATATTTTCACTAGCACAAGGGCAAAATGGTAATTTCACCTCGCGAATACCATTTTAGCTCATTTTTAGTTTCAAATTCATTTTTTTAATTCTTTAAGCATGTTTTTGAATTTTTCTGATTTTTTTAGAGACGATTACTATTTTTTCTGTGAATTTTCATTGCCCAAGGGCAAAATCGTCATTTTACAAATTAAATTCATTTTTCACCAATTTTGAGTCAAAAATGCATTTTCTAGTGTTTTAAGCTTATTTGTAATTTTTTATAATTTTTTTGAGGACAATAACTATTTTTCTGTGAATTTTCATTGTCCGAGGGCAAAGTCGTCATTTTATAAATTAAATTCATTTTTCATCGACTTTTGAGTTGTAAATGCATTTTCCAGTGTTTTAAGCTTATTTTTAATTTTTGGTAATTTTTTGAGGTCAATAGCTATTTTTCTGTAAATTTTCGTTGTCTAAGGGCAAAATCGTCATTTTACAGCTTAAATTCATTTTTTGTCAAATTTTGAGTCAAAAATGTTTTAAGCTTACTTTTAATTTTTGATAATTTTTTGAGGCTAATATCTATTTTTTTGTGTATTTTCGTTGTCCAGGGACAAAATCGTCATTTTACACTCCGAGCGCATTTTTATCAATTTTGCGCTCTAGTTTTTATTTTTGAAATCTACTGTGAACTATTTTTGAAAATTTAGAGATTACTGTCAGATTCTTTGTATTAATTTTTAATTTTGGGGTTAAAAAATATTTTTTAATAAAATTAGCATTTTTAATACCGGTGGCGTTTTCGTTATTTTATAGCATTCTTGGCCTACAAGACAAGTAGCCTATAAATACCCCTTTTAATCAATAGAAAATGGGAGGAAAATTTAGAAAACCCTAAAAACACTTTGATTTTTGTGCTTTAAGGATCAAACACACACTCTCACCAGAAAAACACACACTCCATTTTCTTTTGATTTCCGGTTACTGTTCATCATCATCTTCTTTAAAGTCTTTACTGTTCATCACCAGATTCTTGCCAAATGTAAAAAGTAAGTTCTTTTTCTTGTATAGCCACTGAGCCGAAGGCTCAGTGGTCAGGGGAGCTCTTGGATTAGCTCCCCCTGCTGCAGGTCTGGGGTTCTAACCTCACCTGCAGCAGTTGGATGGTATTAAATCCAAAGGAGCACCATAGTGCTCCTTTGGTCCAATGGTGGTTTAGTTCCCATTGGCCCCTCAGGTCCAGTTGGACCATCCCTTAAATAGGTTAGGAGTAGGCTAGTATGTTAAATCTTGACAAAAAAAAAAAAAAGTTCTTTTTCTTGTATCATTTACTTTTCTTTCATTTTTATTGGGCAAATTTGATTAATTGAGATTGTAGGTGAGTTTTCTTTTAGATTTTGTTCCTATTTTTGTTGATTTTGAGCTTCTTACCATTCTGTGTTATGATTTTCTATTTTCCATTTATGGGCTTTGTTCTTGTTGTGGTTTGTTTACTCTTGGGATTTTATCTTCACCGCTTCTCTCTCTCTTTCATTTCCACCGCCTCACCACCATCCCTCCTCCCTCTTCCATCGCCTCACCACCATCTCATCACTACCTTCCTCTCCACCTAAACCATCTGCAAAGAAAACAGCAAGACAACATAAGCAATCAGCCTTCCCTATAACCCAATCCAAGCTGTAACCTTAATCCTACAATTTACACTCCATTACCGGACTCTCACCACAAACAACCAATCGCAACCAACAAATCGACCTAGATCCACCACAACCATTAACACTCAGAACACAAGAAACCAACTCCATCGTGCCATAGCTACTTAACAGCCACCTAAACTCCACCAGTCAAATTAAAGATCACAAGAAAACAAACTTCCTCTCAAACCACAGTTTGAAGCAAATTCAATTATGGCATCATCAATCTCAAATCGTCATTCCTTATACAACCATAGCCATGCCCTTATCAGCCAAATACACCAGAAAAGCCATCACCAATCATCTCCCCTCCCACTGTCGGTCTCCACCATCAATCGCAGCCACAAAAGCACCACTAGCTCAGCCTAAATCACCAGCACTACACGCCTCAAACAGCCCCACGAATTGCAAGAATAGACTAGTCAAAGTCATCCATTTCTAATCAAAGCCCCAATTCACCTGCAAATCTTCACCAAAATTCCCAATCGGTTTCATTGTCCACCATCAACCACCCGGAAACCATCACAACCTGTGACAAATCCAACTGTCACCCCCTCCACAACCTGCAAAGTCATAATCTCCAAACACCCACACGACCTACAAGGAAAAAAAAAGATACACAATAGCCCCCAAACTTCCTAAATGCACAAAATTAGTCACCAACGTGCCACCTGACACCACCATCTCCGACCCCCAATTTTCTTTCTCACAATCACCACCCACCACCAATTAGCACACTGCCGCACCAAAACCACCACCATATAACTTCCGGTCACCATCAATTCGAGTGAAAATGGGCTCTGCCAGCCTCCAAAGCGAGAGTGAGAGAGAGAGAGAGATGACGAGAGCTAGAGAAATCTAGAGAGGGAGAAATCTAGAGAATGGAAAACTAAAGAGAAACAGAGAGAACACAGAGGAGAATTGCCACGGAAGACAAGCAAAAAAGGAAGAAATTTGGGAGAGAAACTGGACTGAAAAGGAGGGAAATAGGATTGAGAGATTGAGCGAGAGAGAGAGAGAGAGAGAGAGAGAGAGAGAGAGAGAGGGAGGGATTAATCGGAGCAGAGAGGGAGAACTAGTTCGAGAGAGAGAGAACAGTCAAAAGGAAACAGAGACAAAGAAGGAAGGATAGAAGAGTGAGAGATAGCAGAGATTCGAGTGAGGGAAAAAGAAAGAAGATTGAAGAAAGGAGTTTAGAAGAGAAGAGAAGAGAAGGCGAGACAGGGGAGGAGAAAATAAGTCTGGTGAGGAGAGAAAAAAAAATGAAAAAATGAATTGTGGGAATTTTTGGAAAGATGAATTTTGAGGGTTAATTGTTTTCATTTTCAGCCGATTTTTGAGGAAATCTTAGTGTTTTGTTTTTCTTTTTTATGTGTTTAGTTTTTTTTTAGTTTAGCTAATCTTTAAGTAGTTTCTGTTTTTTTTATTCAATTTGGTTGTGATTTGGATTAATTAGTCTAGTCTTAATTCATTTTGGGCATTTTAATTTTGTTTTATCACAAATTAATTTATTTAGCTTTAAGTGTCCATTTTCTTTGGCCTTATTGATGACCCCTTTAAGATTTCATTTTTATGCAATTTAGTCCCCCCCTCTTTTATATTGGCCCCTAGATTTTTAATTTGTTTCAATTAGATTCATAATTTGTAAATTCACTCCTTACTTGAATTTATTGTTTCACTCACAATTTGTTTTAATTTGCATCTTTGCCCCCTAGACTTGTGTAGATTTTCAATTTTGTCCCAATTAGTTTAAATTTTTCATTTCGGCCCCAATTTACTCTACTTTTATTTTCCCCCTCTAACTTGCTATAATTTATGTTCTTCTAATGTATTAGTATTTCGTATTTTACTCTTTATTTTATTAAATAGTTGTCCCTTTAACTTGTGTGTTTGTTTTTAAGCTTTGGTACCGGGTCTTCAAAAAGGTATTTTCGTTACCTTTTAATTGCTTCTTTATGTGCTCCAACGTGCTCTAATGTGATATTTTATGCAATTTTTTGTGCGTTTCTTATTTTATGCACTTTTTGCGTATTTATTTATTTTGTGTTATTTAATTTTAAATTTTATTATTTTGACGAAAATGTAATATTTTGTATTTAGTTGGTCAATGTAATAGTTAGATTATTTTTCTCATATTTTAGTAAAATTTTGTGTCTAGAGAAAAAGTGTAATAGATAGGGCATTTTTAATTTTTCCCCTTTAAATTGTAAATCAAGCCCCCCGATGTAATAGTCAGGGTTTATTTGCTTTTGCGTGCTTATATGTTTATTTCTTTTACTGCTTCCTTAGGATTTTTGCATATAAAATATTATGCTTATGTGTTATGTGCTCCTATGTGATCTTATATGTTTTTATATGTTTAATTTGCTTTTAATTCATGATTTATAGTATTCTGTCACCACACTAGTCCAACGCTAGTTGTGGCTTCTTTCTTTCCCGCTAGTCCAATGCTAGTGGGACTTTTTAGAACAGGCTAGTCCAACGCTAGACCCTTAGGACATTTAGTATTAGGTGCATTCGTGTGCATTTTACATCACATTTTACACACTTCTAGTTTTCTTTTCATTTGGCATGATTTTATTATTATTATTATTTACTATTATTATTTTGACACATTTTTTGCATGACATCTAGGTTGCATCTCATTTAGAAATTAGGACATTCGTGTGATTCGACTAGAAATAGTCGTCTACTCACGTGGGAAGCGGTGGCGTACAGGCCGTTCCCCCTTCCGTGAGTAGAAACATTCAGTCACGAGTTATTAGTCCCCCGTACCCGTCATGTTGCATACCCGCCTTCTTTCTTCACTTACCATATATTATTATTTTCTTTTCTTTTTGCAACACATTTTGCATGAAAACTCGTGACTCCCTCGAGGTCTCGACTCGGGTTTTGCAATTAATGCGATAATTCCAACCAAGCCTCGATGGAACATTTCAACCCTCCCGATACTCACATTTAGACTTAGGATTTGCATTCATATAGATACATCTAAACGCAATAGAACTTAGGATTAATTTAGGAAAATTTGATTAAACCTCGGAACTAGCCTCGGCTAGGTTGAAATGGTGTCTTAGGCGCAAGCCTTTGCCTTCCCTTTTTTCAAATGTGACTTGTCACGCCCGAAAAAATCGTGAAAGTAAAGGGTGAAAAGGTGTAAAAGGGTGCTAGTGGGGTCGTGACTGTCGCGTCCCGAAAAGACGGTCTAGTCTAATGACCCTTTTGAAAAAGCAAGTTTTTGGGAAAAATCGTGCGCGTGTGTGAAAAATCGGGTTTTTATTGAAAAAGTGTATTTTAAGAAAAATGGCATTTTAAAAGAAAACAAGGCCGGGACTAAAAGTGCGACAGGTTTTGGGTCTAAACGATGGGCCCTGATCCCAAACAAAAGCAGTTTCCCCCTCCTTCTTCTTGAACGGGGCCTTCTTCCCATTATTGTTCTGATTCTGATTTTGCAAAGCCTCCAGTTGCAATTTCAAAGCTGTTACATTAACTATCTTTCCTGCTTTGACAAATTCATCATACTCTTCTAACTTGTTAATGATTGCGGCAAATGAGCTCCCAGTCATGCGAAAGATTTCCTCAAAGTATGGTGGGTCATGTGCCTTAATAAAGGTACGGACGATCTCCTCTTCATTCATGGGCGGTTCAACTTTAGCAGCCAACTTTCTCCAACGTTTAGCATAAGTCTTATGATCTTCTGAAGGTTTCCTCTTGGTGCTCTCCAGGGTAGTTCGCGTTGGTGCCAACTCACAGTTAAATTCATATTGTTTCACGAAAGCTGTTGACAGATCCAACCAAATCCTGATCTCTTGAGGTTTCAAATTAGAATACCAGTCTAACGCATTTCCTTCCAAACTCTCAGGGAATAAACGCATGGGTAAGTTTTCATCATCGACCGGCTTGCCCAGTTTGTTAGCAAACATCTTGAGATGAGTTTTGGGATTACCAGTTCCATCGTATTTGGTAAACTTGGGAGCCTTGAAACCCAATGGCAACTGGACATCAGGGAAAAGGCAAAGGTCGTTATAATCCAATCCGCCATGTTTGTACAATCCTTGACTTTTCTTCATGAACTCCTTAAATCGATCCAACCTCTTAAGCAGATCTTTGTCCACGGGTGTCGCAATTTCATCTATAACCGCCCTTCCCTGAGAAGCGACGTCCCAAACAAAAGGTTCTGCTGCATGGTAATGAGGTGCTTGAGGATTAGGTAAGATGTTTGGATTTATCTGTGGATGAGATTGAGGAATGGGATAATTGGGCGGGTTTGTCTGAACAAAGTTCGGACGTGTATGCAGAATGTCATGGTTGAAGTGGACAGGGAATCCTTCAATTGGGTTGGTTAAAGGTGGAAGTGAAATAGTTGGCACATTGGACGTGAGAGGCAGTTGATTGACTTGTTCAGGTGGGTGGTCAACTACTGGCACAGGATTAGTCGGATCACTACCACTGTTGTTTGTGACAAGCTGGTCAATGACACGTCTCTGTGATGCCATTTCTGCACTTAAATCATTGAACTTACCCAGCATCTCGCTCAATTGAGCTCCCAACGCAGAAAAATCCACTGGTATGGCCTGAGTTACTCTTTTGGACAATTCTTGATTTGAACTCATGTTTGCACGCTTCAAGGCTTGACTTCGAGACCTGGTAACGATGGGGCTTCTTTGAAATGAAGCTATGGTTTAACGTACCTGAAATTCATATTGGAAAGGAAACTGATTCAGTCGTCCTTTTATTATTGGCACTGTCAAAATTTATTGTTTAATAAAAGAAAAGAGAAAAATACTGAAGTTAGTAGGTGTATAAAGAATTTCAATGCATGTCCTAGGGGGAACCCTTATTATGCCAAGGGTAGGCCTAACATGAAATGCAATTCTTTAGGGTGAGACCCCCCTTTTAACGTAGATATGCCAAATCCGCTGGGAAGAGATGCCTCCATTCTGCTCATATTACCTTACTTAGGGTCTCATCCTAAATGATTTACCGAACATATAAACATGCATGTCTTTTAGGGTTACGTACCCAAGACAAAAGGATGGCTTTCTTATCATGGGATTCCCAAAATGGCATTCCCTCTAGGGTTTATGCATGATGCCAATTATTAAAGCCGATTAAAATATGCAAAAATGCAAGATTTGAAAATGTTGCAAAATTTCTTTGAGAAAGATGGAACATAAGTACAAAAGATTATTGAATTCAAATTTATTTGCTTGATAAAAAAAATCGAGCTTTTATGAGGTTATGAGACATCGCATTGAAAGAAAACAAAAGTCATGACTTTATCTAGAAATATACAAACCAAAATGCCGGTTTATTAAAGTCAAATGAAATATGTGCTAAAATCACTTTTTGTGTAATGTGGGTCGGGAGGGTGGGGGATACGACAAAAATGACACATTAATTTATTTGAAAATAATAAATAAATGCAAACTGTGTAAAAATTTGACCACTTAAATGCATTTATTGACTCTAAAAAAAAATTCGGATAAAACTAACAAATACAACAAGAATGAGTAATTATTGAAAAGGATTTGAAATTACACTTCTTATTGAAAAATTAGATTTTCGGAATTTTTACATAATTTACAACGACTTGACTCTTGGATATTTATAACAAAATCCAATTTGCAAAAATTTATGAAATTCCGTTTCCATCTTTCTCGAAGAAATTAATTATGAAAATAAAATTTAAACGTGCTAAAAGAGGGTTGGCTTCCTACGAGAGCACCATGCCAGGGCTCTATGTTCTATGGTTGTGAATGCAATCAAAATAAGAAGAAAAGAAATTGTGTTAGTTTATTCAACAAATAACACATAACACATTGGCAAGAACCAATAATACACATAGATAACAATAAATGACATAATAAGGAAAGTAAAGGAGGTTGGTTCCCTCCTCTCGTGCCTGGTGTACCTGATAGGGAAAGGCTAACTCTACCCTAGGTTATCCTACATGGATGCATGAGATTGGGCTCACTAATGCATCTAGACTCGATTAAGGCTTCGGTTCCTGAACCTTCAGACTGAGGGATCCAAAAAGTAACAAGTCCGTCACTTCCAAGGATCCCAAGTCGGTGGTTCGAGTGATCCCCTAGACACCGCTACATGCACGAATGCGATGGCCGCATGTCTAGGCAAATCGATTCTAGTTTTAAAGGGATGGGTGGGTGGCAACCACCAAAAAGAGAAAAAGGGTAAAAAAACAATCGAATGCACGTATGAAGTGCTCCTTATGAGAGGAAGGAATGACAAAGCGTGGGCTCTAAGGGTGACTAACCCAATCCCAAATGCAAGCGCGGTCGAATAAAGCAATAATAAGTAAATAAATCATACATACATCATATATGTAACCGAGAGACGGGAAATGTGCGAGATGCAAAAGAAAAACCTAAAAACCTAGGAAAGAAAAATGCAATCCTAACATCCAAACGCGATGGAATAGAAGGGTTAAATAAGGAAAAGATGATTAAGCCTAGTGCTCGGACTCACTAGTGATCCCCAGTGGAGTCGCCAAAAATCCTGTCGCATCCAAAAAAAATGTGAAAGTAAAGGGTGAAAAGGTGTAAAAGGGTGCTAGTGGGGTCGTGACTGTCGCGTCCCGAAAAGACGGTCTAGTCTAATGACCCTTTTGAAAAAGCAAGTTTTTGGGAAAAATCGTGCGCGTGTGTGAAAAATCGGGTTTTTATTGAAAAAGTGTATTTTAAGAAAAATGGCATTTTAAAAGAAAACAAGGCCGGGACTAAAAGTGCGACAGGTTTGGCCAACTAATTTTGAAAAAGGGTTTTATTTTTATTTTTAAAAAAATGGAGTCGCCACTTGGTACTGAGTTAGGGTGTACCAAGTCACCCGAAAAACCGTTTAATAAAAATAAAATAAAATTTTAGAAAAACATTTTAAAACCCTTTTTCGACTCCGGTCTACGAAAAAACGAGAGAAAAAGGTCGGGAGTCACATTTGAAGAAAGGGAAGGCAAAGGCTTGCGCCTAAGGCACCCTTTCAACCTAGCCGAGGCTAGTTGCGAGGTTTAATCAAATTTTCCTAAATTAACCCTAGATTCTATCGCGTTTGGATGTATCTAAATGAATGCAAATCCTAAGTCTAAATGTGAGTATCGAGAGGGTCGAAATGTTCCGTCGAGGCTTGGTCGGAATTATCGCATTAATTGCGAAACCCGAGTCGAGACCTCGAGGGAGTCACGAGTTTTATGCAAAATGGATGCAAAAAGAAAAGAAAATAATAATATATATAATAAGTGATTGAAGAAAGTGGGGATGCAACATGACGGGTACGGGGAACTAGTAACTCGTGAATGAATGTTTCTACTCACGGAGGGGGGAACGGCATGTACGCCACCGCTTCCCACGTGAGTAGACGACTATTTCTAGTCGAATCACACAAATGTCCTAAGTTTAAATGAAATGCAACCTAGATGCCATGCATGTTTAAAATGTGTCAAAATAATAATAATAATAAATAATAAGAATAATAGTAATAATAAAATCATGCCAAATGAAAAGAAAACTAAAAGTGTGAAGTGGGATGTAAAATGCACACGAATGTACCTAACACTAAAATGTCCTAAGGGTCTAGCGTTGGACTAGCCCATTCTAAAAGTCCCACTAGCATTGGACTAGCGGGAAAAGAATGAAGCCACAACTAGCGTTGGACTAGTGTGGTGACGGAATATCATAAATCATGAATTAAATATTAAAGCATGAATTAAAAGCAAATGAAACATATAAAACATATAAGGTCACATAGGAGCACATATCACATAAGCATAATATTCTAAATGCAAAAATCCTAAGGAAAGCGGTAAAAGAAATAAACACATAAGCATGCAAAAGCAAATAAATCCTAACTATTACACCGGGGCTTAATTTACAATTTAAAGGGGGGGAAAATTAAAAAAATGCCCTATCTATTACATTTTCTATCTAGACACAAAAATTTACTAAAATATGAGAAAAATAATCTAACTATTACATTGACTAACTAAATACAAAATATTACATTTTTCGTCAAAATAATAAAATTTAAAATTAAATAACACAAAATAAATAAATACGCAAAAAGTGCATAAAATAAGAAACGCATAAAAAATTGCATAAAATATCACATTAGAGTACGTTGGAACACATAAAGAAGCAATTAAAAGGTAACGAAAATACCTTTTTGAAGACTCGGTACCAAAGCTTAAAAAATGAACACACATGTCAAGGTACCACTATTTTAATGAAATAAAGCATAAAATATAAAAATTACCCAATTGATGGTAAAAACGTACATTCTATTAAACTAAATGACTTAAAAACAAAATTAAAAATTCAAGCAAACTTAGGGGCTGGAGGGTAAAATTAGAAATTTGACTAATCAAGGGACAAAATTAAGAATTTACACAAGTCTAAGGGGGTAGTGATACGAATCAAAGTAAACTGGAGGGAACAAAGCGGTAAATCCTATCGAGTAGGGTAAAACATGAATATGTAACTAATTTAAAGGGGTTAAAGTATTAAATTATATTTTATAGAACAAAATAACTATATAAATTAAAATGAATAACTCAATTAAAACTGGATCAATTAACTCATTCAATTAATTAGCAAAATTTAACTACTAAATTAAACCAAATTAAAGCAAATAAAGATAAAATTTAAACCAAATTAAAAATAAACTAGCATCAATTAATCAAGTAACCAAAAATGGAACAAATAAATGAATAAAATTAAAAAATTAAAAAAATGATACCCAAATTCCCCAAAACCCGACCCGGTTTCCCCTCAAAGCCAGGTCCACATTCTTTTCTCTCTTTTTTCTTTTCTCTCCCGCCTCTGTTCTCCTCTCTGTTTTTCTCACGCACTTCTCCAGATTGCTCCATCTCCCTCTTGTGTTCTCTATTTCTTCCTCTTTCTCCCTCTCTCTCTGTTTCATCTTTCCTATTTTCGTCTTCTCCGGTTTTCGATTTCTCTATCGATTCTTCTCTTTCCTTTTTCTTCCAGATTTTTCTCTTTGTGTCTTCCTACCGAAATCAGCCCTATGCTCCAGCTCTCCTTCTCTCCTTTCTGGTTTCTCTCTTTTTTATTCTCTTTTTCTCTCAATCCTGTTTTGCATCTCTAGCTCCTGTCTCTCCCCTTCCTTCGTTTTTATCTCCTCTTAGTTTATTTTCCTCAATTGGTCCCTCTTCCGAAACAAGGGAAGTGGCAGATATGGTGGGGAGCAAATTAGAAAACGATAGGGCTGATGGGGTGGAGCTGACAGTTTAGAATAGGGCCAATTAGCGACAATGAGGTGTGATTGGTGACTGACTAGTGAGTTTGGGTGGTTTTGAAGCCATGGCTGTGATTGTGTGTGAGCTAATGGCTTGGTGATATCTGCGTTTATGACTGTCATTGGGCTATTGTGTTGTGTGTGTTTGTGTGTGCAGAACCTATGTATATGTTTGTGCAACTGATTGTGCTTGTATCTGTGTGGCCGTGTGTGTTCTAATGGTAGGGGATTGAATGTGAGTTTATTTGGGTTGCTGGTATTGATTGCAGGGGAGATGTTATTGGTGATTTTGAGGGGTGGTGCAGTGAGATTTAGGCGATGGAGGCTATTTGTTTGCAGGTTTTTTCTCGTGCAGGTGAAGGGCTTTATGGAGGAGGCGCTAATTGGAGATGTCCGTGGGGCTGATGGTTGTGCAGGGCTGTGGTGATTTGGGTTTGGTTCTAGGTGATGATGAGAGGCAGAGAAGGAGGCTTGTGGAGTCCGTTTAACTGAGGGCAATGGAGATGGATTGTTAACGGTGTTTTTAGAGCTAATTGTGACTTGATTTAGCTGTAATTTGGGTTGTAATTCCATGGCTGTCAGTGGGCGTTGGTAATTGAAAGGGTTGTGGAGGTAATTGTTTGGTTGTGATCTGTTGTGGTTTTGTTTTGTTTTTGCAGGTGATTTTTGGGTTGAATTTCCAAAATTGGGGCTGATTGGTGCTGAGGTATTCACGGTAGTGGTAGGTGGTGGAAGAAAGAGGGCTGCTGTGGTGAATGAAATGCGTTTTAACTGGTTTGTTGGTGATGTTGGGAGATGATGGTGGGACTGATTTGAACTATTAGGTTGCTTTTCTTTGCAGAGGAGATGACTGTTATCTGGTTGTTTTGGTGGGTAGGCCAGTATGGTGAAGAATCCGGCAGCTATGGAGGTCTGTCAATGATGATTTTGTGGCTTGGGATTGCTGTGGAAGAAGGAAACAGGGGAGGGGTTTTGAGATTTGGTTTGGAAGAGAAGTGAAGAGAGAAAAGGATGATGATTGAACGGTGGAAGGGAGGTTGAAGAAAGATTGGTGGTGAGGTGGCGGAGAAGGGAGGAGGGAGATGGTGAGAGAGATAGAGAACCCAGATGAAGAAAACATAAACCCAGAAAATGAACCCAGAAGCAGATCCGGTGAACTAAAACAAACATTTCAAACAACTAAAAAAATTCATATTTTCATGAAGAAAATGAAATAAAATGAAATAAAAATGAATCAAATAAATGAACAATTGATTAAGAACTCACCTTTTGATCTTGCAAGATGGACTGGAGATAATTGGTGAATTTGAAGCTTGCTAGATGAACCGTAAATCAATAAAGATGAAGAACGATGAACAGTACTTTTTGAAAGAAACAGCTGCTTGTGTGTGTTGTGTGGTGTGGAGTGTGTGTGTTTTAATCCACAAATTACCAAAAGCAAAAGTGTTTTTGGGTCTCTTTTTTTCCTCCTTTTTTTTTTCTTAATTGGGGGTATTTATAGCCCACTTGCCTTGTTGGCCAAGAATACTGTAAAATAACAGAAATGCCACCGGTATTAAAAATGCTAATTTTATTAAAAAATATTTTTTAACCTCAAAATTAAAATTAATACAAAGAATCTGACAGAAATCTCTAAATTTTCAAAAACAATTCATATTAGATTTAAAAAATAAAAACTAGAGTTCAAAACTGATAAAAACGCGCTCGGGGTGTAAAATGACGGTTTTGCCCCTGAACAATGAAAATTTGTAGAAAAATAGCTATTGACCCCAAAAAATCATCAAAAATTACAAATAAGGTTAAAACACTAGAAAAGGCATTTACGACTCAAAATTTGACAAAAAATGAACTTAGATTGTAAAATGACGATTTTGCCCTTGGGCAATGAAAATTCACAGAAAAATAGTTATTGTTCTCAGAAAATTATCAAAAATTACAAATAAATTTAAAACACTAGAAAAAGCATTTACGACTCAAAATTTGACAAAAAATGAACTTAGATTATAAAATGACGATTTTGCCCTTGGGCAATGAAAATTCACAGAAAAAATAGTTATTGTTCTCAGAAAATTATCAAAAATTACAAATAAGCTTAAACTACTGAAAAATACATTTTTGACTCAAAATTGGTGAAAAATGAATTTAATTTGTAAAAGTGACGATTTTGCCCTCGGGCAATGAAAATTCTCGAAAAAATAATTATCGACCTCAAAAATTACCAAAAAACTAAAATAAGTTTAAAACACTGAAAAATGCATTTTTTACTCAAAATTGGTGAAAAATGAATTTAAATTGTAAAATGACGATTTTGCCCTCAACTAGTACAAAAAAATAAAAAATACCAATTAAATCCAGAAAAATCATAAGAAATTAAAAAATTTACATAAAAGTAAAAATATGAATTTAAAACCCCCAAAAATTGATAGAAAAATATTTACAGATAAAATTAATATTTTGCCCCCCAAATTATGGAAAAATTAAAAAATTTGTCCCAAAGGTGTAAACATGCCCCCCCAATGTTTGAAAATAAATGGTGTGTCAAAATTTGGTGTCTACATGACTTCCGGACATTTTTCTCTCGTTTTTCGTAAATCGGAGTCAGAAAAGGGTTTTAATTATTTTTCTAAAATTTTACTTTTTGTTTTTGTTTAAACAATTTTTTCGGGTGACTTGGTACACCCCAACTTAGTAACAAGTGGCGACTCCATTTTCTTTTAAAATAAAACCCTTTTTCAAAAATCAGTTGGCCAAAACTGTCACATTTTTAGTCCCGGCCTTACTTCCTTTTAAAATGTCATTTTTTTTCTAAAAATACATCTTTTAACTAAAAACTCGATTTTTATCACACACGCACCATTTTTAAAAAATCTACCTTTTGAAAAGGGATCTCGGACTGGACCGTCCTTTTCGGGACGCGACAGTCAACAACCCCACTAGTACCCTTTATTCACGATTTTTAGGACGCAACAACTAAGATAATCGTGACTGACTGTTCCTTACTCAAAGAGGGGGGAACAACACGTTACGTCACTGCTTCTCACGTGAATAGGCGCTCATTCATAGTCGGATCACACAAATGATCTCAAATTCTATGTGAAATGCAATCTAGATGTCATGCACTGAATATGTGTAAAAATAGGTAATAAATAATAAAGTATATACAAAAATCATGCGAGAATGGAAAATCTATAAAAAGATAGTGTGTGAAATGTGTAATACACACAAAGAGTAAAAACTATCACCAAAATGACCTAAGGCCCTAGTGTTGGACTAGCCCTTTCTTGGGACTCCCTACTAGGGTTGGACTAGCGAGAAAGCAATAAAGCTACAACTAGCGTTAGACTAGTGTGGTGACGAAAATGGTAGACTAATAAAAACATGAATCAAAATAATAAAGCATAAATTGAAAGCAAATAAACATATAAAGACATAGAAGAGCACATAGAAGCACATGACACGTAAGCCATGATATCTAGATGCAAAAATCCTAAGGAAAACAGTAAAATAAATAAGCACATAGCACGCAGAAAAAAACACATAACCCCTAACTATTACACTAGGGGGATTTAACTTACAAATTAAGGGAAAAAAATAAAAATGACCTATTTATTACACTTGCCATCTAAATACACAAATATTTATAAAAAAAATATGAAATGAAAGTAATCTAACTATTACATTGACTCTCTAAATATAAAATCTTGCAAAAATAGTAAACGCTAGTCACTTATTACATTTTTGCCGAATAACGAAATTCAAAATGAAACAGCATATAATGCAAATAAATATGCAAAATGTATGTAAAATAAGAAATTGATGAAGAAAATGCATACGAAATCACATAGGAGTACATTGGAGCACATGAAGAGAAATTAACGTGTAACGGGGTTACCTTTTTGAAGACCCGATACTAATGCTAAATAACACAAGCAAACACGTCAAGGTATCGCAATATGGATGAGTAAAATGTAAAGTATGTAAGTATTGACAAATTGGGGTGAAAACGTAAAACCTAACAACTAAGAGGACCTAAAATAAATTTCTATAAAACTCAGTGTGTAAAATTAAAATTTCACATAAATCCATGAGGTAGTGATGCAAAATTACAGCAATTTAGTGGACAAATAGTAAATTCCAGCAAGTATGGGAGAAATTGCAAATTGTGAGGCTGAATTGAAAGAATGTAAAATCTGAGGGGGGTCAATCTATAAATAATAGGGACTTAATTTTGCAGAAAACAAAAAATATTAAAGGCACATTGATAACACTAAGAGACACTTAAATATATCATTTTGTAATAAATCGTGAATATGTCTGAAATGGACCAAAACTGAATTAATTACCTTAATGGTCATAATTAACTGAATTAACTAGCATCTACAATCGAATTAAATCAACAACAATCAATTAAACTTAACTAAAACTAATAAAAATGAACACAAAGTACTCTCCCCTAAGCGTCTTCCTCTTCCGGCCTGCAGACATCCCCCAAATCCACCTTCACTTTCTCTCTCATTCGTCTCTCTCGTCTTCTGCCTCCTCCTCTCGTTTCTCTTTCTCTCTCCCTCTCATCCTCATTGTCTCTCTCTTTTTCTTGCTGTGACAGCCCCACCTTGCCCAGAGGCGCACCAAAGGGCTTAGCGGACTGCCTGCCTAGCTCTCGCCAGGGCTCGAAGCACGCACTCACATGAAAATCCAAACGTACTTAACTTAAAATAAAATAACATGAAGTGACATGGAATAAAATAAAACAAACTTTTATTATTTAACTTGAAGATACAAGTCATATCAAAAAGTTACAAGTCATAATGTACATAATTTTTTTCACAATAATAGCCTAACATAGTGCGACTATTACAACACTAAAACACTTATAATAACCCAAAAACCAGTTGATCCAGCTTTAAATTTTCAGTTGACCTGAGTAAAGGAAAACAAATAAAATGGAATGAGCTATAATAGCCCAGTGAATGTCCAATTCATGCAATCATACCAAGCACTCATGATTTAGGTCATTAAAATAATCAATAATTAAATAAACAATATATGAGCAATTTAATTCACATGTAGTCACTGGCGGATACAGGGCTCAACTACGGAAGCAAGCTTAACCGTAGAGGAGCAGGTACTGATCATGTCGCCACGATATTTAGACCGAGATAATAGCTCAGGTCTTTATCAAGGAACATATCAGTTTTATCAATCACAAGCCCTAACCGCCAAACACCTTATAACCTCCGTACAAGCTACCATATCCGGGGGAGAAGAATCTCAACCCTGGAGGGCCAACACACAATCAAAAAAGTTCATTCCGGAGTTGGCCTCTTTGAGGATTCACAACTCAAAAGGAAAGAACATCACACCCTAAAACACCCAGCACCTTATGTCCTCCCACTTGCAGCCCGGTTGACTAACCGTGAAATAACAGTGACGTTAGTCACGGTAGTCTCACACACACAAATAACATTTTAAATAATAAAGGCGGTAACACATTGTGGAATAGATGCGATAAAGTACACATCTTTCCTCAAATAACACATGTACTCACATAATATTTGCAAGTTAAGCATAATAGTCACAAAATAAAATTATCACATTCCATGCATCATGCACACATAAAGACACTCACCTGGTGCCTAAGAAAATATCTCGTAGAAAGGTCGGGTCTCACTATTGGATCCTGCAATTCGAAAGAAATAATCTAATGAAAAACTCAATTTAAACCCTAATTAATCTAGTAAGAAAATTTCAAGAAATACCCCATTAAATTCTAGTTTTTTTTTTTTCTAGGGTTTAGGGTTTAGGGTTTAGGGTTTAGGGTTTACATTCTAGGGTTTTTATGCTAGGGTTTTCTAGGGTTTTCTAGGGTTTTTCTAACAAAATTTGGGCATTATTTCCCCTTGATTTTCAGCCCTTCCAAACTTGTTTTTCATCAAGATTTCAATCATCCAACCAATAATTCATCAAGTTCTACCACTTCTTAGTTCAATCCAAACCCAAATTCAATCAAAATCTCACTAAATTTCAAGGATTAAGCTCCAAGAACTTTCACCCAAATAACATGTTCTTCATGAAATTTCAAGGTTCCAATACCACATACTAGTCTATTTAACCACAAGAACACTTTATCTAACAAGTACATATCAAGTTCTAACTAATTTCTTCAAGTAATCTTAACAAGAACTTGGTATTAAACTTGAATAAAAACTAATTAAAACATGAAATTAATAATGTAGGTTCATGGTAAATACCTTAGATATGCTTAGAATTTTGCTTAGAAAAGATAGAAGTCCACTTCCTATGGTGGATTTGTTCCAATTTGAGAGATGAAAGTCCAAGAAATTTGAGAGCAAAAATGGGGAAAGAAGAAGAAAGGCTTGGCCGGCCAAAGTGAGAAGGAAAAGAGAGAAAAATAGGCTAGGAAAAAGAAAAAGAAAAGAAGAAAAGATGGGAAAAATGGTGGTCCAATTAAATCCTTACAAGAGTAAAGTAAATAGTTAGTCATTTAATGCAAGAATGGCCACTTGGATTAATTTAATTGGTGAAAAATTAATAACTCTTATCACTTATATATATTCAATAAATAGACATAAATTATTAAAGCAAATTAGGACAAAAATAGAAAGAGGAAAACCGGCCACAAGAAGAAAAAGAAAGAAAAGAATTTCGGCCCAAAGAAAAGAAGAGAAAAAGAAGAATTTTCGGTCAAGGGAAAAGAAAATAAAGTGAGAAAATAATTGAGATTTTCAAGTAAAATTGAGCTAAAATTCAAGTAATCAAAAGACTAGAATATAATAAAATAAGCTAATCAAAATTTGAACACTAGTATAAATTAAATGGTCAAATGAAATTATTCTAACTTTAGTACTTAGGTATTCTTGCTTACTAATGAAACCTTTAATTAAGTAACCTAACTAATTCAAGAACTCTTCCAAGTAATAAATCAAGGTCTATCACTTAACCCTAATTAGAGAAAAATGTATCTTATGTGTGCATTTTCTAGGGTGTTACACTTGCTCTCTGTTCTCTTCTTCTCCTCTCATTTGTCTTTCTGGTCTTCTTTATTTTCTTCTTCTTTTTCACGCTTTTTTTCTCTCTTCTCCCTCCAACTTCTTCTTTCTTTTTCTCTCACTCATTCTATCTGATTTCTTCTATTTTCCTTTGATTCCCTCTATTTTCCCAGTTCTTTCTGGTTTTGTCCCCCTCTATCTGAACCAAATGTTTACCTCAAATCCTCTTGACCGAAAGCCCTAAATTCCTTCTTCCTCCAGCTCCCTATTTTCCCTTTGTTTCTCTGTTCATTTCTCTCTTAGTTTCTTTCCCCTAATCGTTTAATCACACAATTAAGAAGGTTCCAAGAAGCTTACCTTCTTGGTTGATGAAAATGGCGGTCAATGATGGGCAGCGATGTGAGCAACAATTGCAGCTGGGGCAGCACTACCGATGATGACTCCAGGAGCAAAGACGGTAACGAACAACTATGATAAACTGGTGGTGTACTACTGCCAGTGGTAGCACGAGGCTGTTTGGGTGTTTATTTATTTTCTTTGCAGGTGATGGAGGCGCTAGTGAGGGTGATGATTGCTGTTTGGGGATGTTTGGACTATTGTGGATGGCTTGGTATCAGTGGATTTGAAGGTTACTTTTGTAATTGTGATTTGGGTGATTTTGGGTTGGCGATGGGGTAGCAATAGAGATGGTTTGATGGTTGACTTGGTGGTGGTTCGTGTAGTGGCACGTAGAGCTTGCGGTGATTGTGTTTTTGTTGTTGTTCTTCTTTGTAGGTGATGGGCTTTGTGGAAGAGATAGGCGTTTGGGGACTTGGCAGTAGGTTGTGGTACCAGTTCATGGTTGGTTGTGGGGTTGAGGTAGTAGGCTGAGATGGAGGAGACAGGGGGGCATAGGTGTGGTGGTTTGTCGGCAATCAGTGGTGAAATTGGATGATGTTGCTACTGGTGGTGATGATTTGTGGGATTTTGGGGGCTTCAAATGGTGGTGATAGAGCATAGGTCTTGTGGTGGTAGGTGTCTAATTGTAGTGGATATGGTTTTAATGGAGGAAGAAGATAGACGTGTCTGTTTTGTGGAGTTGGGTTCTAGTTTGAGAGGTTGACTGCCGGTGATTGTCGGCTGATTGACTGGAAAATAGGAGCTGTTTGTGTAATAGGTTTTGTAGGTTCAGGTGGCAATGAATGGTTTAATGGGAGAGGTTTGGAGGATTGGAGTTGCACGATGTTGTTTGTTGTGATTTTGGATGGCAGATGGGGTTGTAATTTGGTGAAATTCAGTGACTAACTATAGAGCTTGCTGAGGGGTGAGGGGGCTATGATAATGGGTGTGATTGAGGCTATGAAGCCTACTGGTGGTGGGAGAAGTGTTTGTTGGTTTTCGGGTGATTTGAGCTTGATTGAGAATCTATAGAGTGGTGGGTTTTGTTTTGGTGAATGACGGCTGTGACTTTGCATGTGTGACCATGTGTGTTTATTGTGTGATTGAGTGGATGTGGTGGTTATGGCTCTTTGTGATGGCGATTTGATGGTGGTTCGTGGGATTTGATGCCATATTTTTGGTTAATTGGGTGGTAATTGGTAGGTTGTGAGAGGCAGCAGGGGAAAGACATTAGTGTGGTGGTAATGGGTTGAAATGTTGAGAAATGGTAGTGGCTATGAGGACGAGTGTGTGTGATTGTAAATGGAAATAGGTTTGAGTGACTGTGTATATGTGTGTATGCATCTGTGTGTTGTTTCTGTGAAGTGTGTATTTCGTGTGTCTGCTATCTATGTGTGTGTATGTTTTGTGTGTTGTGTGTGAGTTAGTGTGTGAATTGCATGTGAGTTGTGTGTGGGTTAGTCTGTGAATCTGAATGTGAATGTGTGTTTACGTGTGTGTGATTTTATGAATATGTGAATGAATGTGTGGGTAGTGCGTGTAATATGTGTAGCTTGTGTGATTGTGCGTTATTTATGGACGTGTGTGTTCTTGGTGTGTGGTGTGTATTTATATGAGGATGAATTAATGTGCGGTGTGTGTTTTTGGGAAAGTGTGTGTGAGGGTATGAAGATAAACTAAAAGGGTAGTGGGTGTTCTTGGGGTAGTGATGCCCCCTAAATGCAGTATTCATAGAAAATAGAAGTTGGTTCTGAAAAATTGTCAAAAATTTAAATAGGCTTAAAAATCTAAAAAGTGAATTTAGAATCCAAAAATTGATAGAAAATGTGTTCGGGGTGCAAAATGGCTGTTTTGCTCTTGAACTAACAAAAAATTTACAAAAAATAGCTACTGTTCCCAAAAAATTGTCAAAAATTAAAAATAGACTGAAAATTATACAAAATGAATTTAGGACTAAGCAATTCGTGAAAAATGCGTTCGGAATATGAAATGACTATTTTATCCCTAAACGCAGTATTTACAAAAAGAATAGCAATTGTCCCCGATAAAATTAAAAAAATTTAAAAACATGCTTAAAAGTTAGAAAAATGAATCTGGGACCCAAAATGAGAAAAAAAATAGTGTTTGCGAGCCGCAATGACTATTTTGCCTTTGTATTGGAGAAATATAGAAAAAATACCAGTTAAACCCAAAAAATAACAAAATTTCATAAACATATATAAAAACACAAAATGTAGATTTAAAACTCTAAAACTAATGAAAAACATTTACTTGTTGAAAATTATTGTTTTACTCCCCAAAATAGTTGACTTTACCCTTTTTGCTCAAAAATCAAGATTTGACCCTGGAACTAGAAAAAAATGCCCCATAATATTAGAAAATATAAATGGTGTGTCAAAATTTAGTGCTTACAATCTAAGCCTGATGAGGCGACATTTCCAAGTTACAAAACGCTAGCCTTTGCTCAAAATCTTAGTTGTTCTCAACATTAGCAATAGCTCTATGAGGGGATAGATTCCCAGCCGTGAATTCTGCCTCTAAAATCAACTGCCACTGGGAATGAGGTTTATCTACCTGTGTTATACCATTCTTGATACGCGCAAAAGTAGTGAATGCCAAGAAAGTCTTGAAAATTCTAGGTTGAACAACTCGAATGCTTGACTCCTTTGAAACCTCGTTCAAAGACTCCAAGAATCATGAATTGGTTGCTTTGATTCTATCCAACTTCGTCGAATGTTATCCTTTTAGAATTCGCTCTAGACCCCTAACCAACTTGTGGTGTAGATTCCTACGTAGACAAACCTAAAAGACTAACAACAAACCGATTGAATAAACTCTAAGCGAGAACTTGAATTTAACAAAATCTCTTCGTTATGAACAAGGGTAGTTCTTAATCACCAAAGAACTAAGAAGATCTCATCACAAGAAAAACACTCAAAGTGCTGAAAATTATCAATAATCATCATAATTCTCGAATGAACAGTAACTCCCCTTAAAAAAAAGGTCAAACATCACAATAAGGAAATAAAACTAATTGGAAACTAACTAGGACGCTAGTTGTAACCTATCACAAAAGGTAACTACTAAAGATTACAACTTGTACTCAAAGAAAACTACTAAAACATGAAAACTTAAACTTAGGCCCAACTAGGGTCTCTCTAAGCCTAATAGAGGCTTGGTCACTTGACTTGGGCTGAATAGGCTTCATGGTCTCTAAGGAAGCTTCATTAACTTCTTTGAATACAAACTTGATCCACAAATAATAGCTCACACCTTGGCCCAAACATTCAGCAACATAAACATAAATTCCAAGCCCAAGTTGAACATAAAAATCGTGTGAAATCTTTGAAGAAATTATCCTAACTCCTCCCCTCATTCCAAGCATCATCAAGGCTTCTCCAAGAACTCGTATAGTCATCCAAGGGGTTGTATCAATTCTCCTAGTCATCCACTAATATCCGCTCTCTATTATCCATGTCCATAACCTAATGCACATTTTAGAGTATTATCAGAATCATCCTTGATATAGAAATGCTGGCAATCAATAAGGTTGATAACTTCCTGGTCAGTTCTGCTAATGTTCAACAATGCACTCTGGTCGTTCCTCCACCCCAATGCTTGTCTTACCATAGAAACCATCTGAGGACTATCCTCATTTTGTAACAACTGTTGTTCATGGTATTATTCATCTGAGCCATCTTCCTGATGAGTCGATAATTGTATCTTGTCTAACCTTAAGTTTTCCACCTTCTTAGGTTTATCAGAAGGGTTTGAAGAATTTTGTTTAGGCACATATTGAGTTCTAATAGTCTACTAAACCTTTTCCCGGTAATCTCCATCTTCTACGTCTTTGGGGTTTAAAAGTCTACATCTCGATTCATCATGCCCTTGCTTTTGACAATGATGGCAATACAATGAAAAATTTTTGGAGACCACTTTTTGCCAAAACCCCCTAGCTAGATGCAATCCAAACATGATGAGGAAGTTCCTTTGTCAAGTCCAAATCTACACATACTCTTGCTACATTAGGCCTTGTAATGTTCATTGTTGCTGTATCTAGTTTTAAAGGTGAATCAACGGTGCTTGCAATCATAAAGAGAGCTAACGTATAAAAAAAAAATGGATTAGTAGAGACTTAAATACAACCCAAACCAAAGCATAGGCAGGCTCTTTATCTAGACAAAATTTCAGACTCCATTTGAAGACTCTCATTAGAAATTCTTAAACCATCTATGTTCCCCTCAGCCAACATCTAAGGAAATCCTCTTCAACATGAAACATGATAAGATACATCTCTAATCTAGCAAACCAAGCGTGTACATTGCAAAAAACCAATCGCAGCAAATGATTTCCAGATTATCTCTATGTTTAGTCAACCATGTGAGAATTTTCGTACTAACGCAAATCTAAATGGGGCCGATAACTTGTCAATGTCTGTTTGAGAAAAAGCCATAGCAGGTTCTCCTTGATAAACAGACGCTTACTTGATCTTGATAGGAGAAGGATTGTTGTTTGTCAGTATGTTTGCAAAAGAATGATTTAGGACTGGTGGATGCCCCTCAATTGATGGTTGAAGGGCAGCTATGGCTGCTGGAAAACCCAAAATTCGAAAGAACGGCAAGAGGGAGTTTTAAAGAGAGAAAGTAGGGAGTTTTTTTAACTATTTCCAAAAGTTCAATTTATGTTAGTCATTTTGAGTATCACAAAGTTGTACATTATCTAATTTAGCACATTCAAGATTTTCATGGTTTCCTACACATGTAGTATAACAAGTAACATTCAAAGTGGAGATGCGGTGGGGGTGGATGACTTAGCAAAGTGGTGATTATGTGCGAGTAGTGAAATTGTGGAGAGAGGTCAGGGTGCAAGGTAATAGAAATGATAGATATGGGTGGAGAAGTTGGGGGAGGCGATCTAAGGTTGTAATTGTGTGCTTGAGTGTGATGGCAGGATGTTATAGTAGATAGAGCCTAGTTATGGATCCAGCTAGGTGGGTAAGGTCGCGATTTGGGGACTACCTGGTGGTGTTTGTTGATGGGTGATGATGGCAGGCTGTAGGAAATGGCAACTGAGGGTTGATTTTAGCAATTGGGGGCTAGTTGTGTCAGTGGGTTTTTCGTGGTTGTGGCTTCTGATAGTAACTCCAGGACGTGAAAACTTTCGGTGGCAAAAAGATGATGATTGTTGTGGTGTCGACTTGTGGAGGCTGGTTGTGTATTTTGATGGCAATTGGGGGGATAATGGTGGAATAGGTGGGGTTGCAATGGTGAGGTAGTGTTTGTGGTGAGGACTGAGACTATTTTGCTGTTTTGTTGCTATTTTTCCTTTGTAGGTAATGGATTCGTGGAGGCAGTGGCAAGGAAATGGCAGAGATGGGAGGAGATGATGGAGATTGGAACAAAATGGTGGTTATTGGGTTGTTCTTGGTGGATTTTGGAGAATGAGGTTGATTGATTGGTTGGTAATTTGGGCTGTAGGATGGATTGTTTGTGAGGTGGAGAGGGGAGGAAACTTGGTGGTTTGTGAGTGGTGCGATTAAAGATTGACTGGTTTGTAGTGGTGGTGGGAACTTGGTTTTGACTTGCAGAGGAGTTTGGTGTTTGTTTATGGGTCTGCTTTTGGGAGGTTAACCAAGTGGAGGTTGTGCTATTGTTGATTATGGCAGCTTGGGGGTGATTTTGGGCTTGTCTTCAGTCTATCTTAATGGTATATGTGGAGGTAGTGATGGTAGTTGTGCAAAGGAGAGTGATTGTGAGTTTAGGTTATATCAAATTATATCAAGAAATCCACTTAAAATCACACAAACAAGTAATAAAATTTATAACCTAATAGTTGTGACGAGTATTAGGGTCGATCCTACAAGGAAACAAGAACTAGCAACTACTAAAGCTACTAACTTGTTTTATTGTCTAGACAATCAAACTTATGAGGTGATAAAATGGTAGGAAAATCAAATTCAAGTTAGCAAAATATGAAGAAATTAGTTAAACAAAAATGACTAGGCTTAAGAATCCACCAAATATGAAAGCTTGACTTATGGCCAAGATGATTTTTATCCATGTTTAGGATTCAATTCCATTTTTATTCCAAATTGGATCTCTCTATAAATGGAAGACTACTAATAAATAAGTTTTTCTACTCTCGTAGTAAAGTCTAGCATGTATTAGTTCATTAAACTCATGAATTATGGCTTCAAACCTTAATCCACCTATATGAATCACTATTTTAATGAGATTCAACATAAGTTCCATTGACTCTTTCCATTGTTAAGTGCAAATCTCTTTGTCAAATAGCAACTAGATGCCTTGAAGTTGGTAGCTAGTCAACAAGTGTTAAGACTTAGTAAATGAATAAACAAGAATAAAGTTGGCCATAAACCAATTCATATTATAGTTTCATCCTAAACCTAGTTGGAAACAACTTAGTTTAACATGATAAAGATAATACTAGACACATAATTGAAAGTAAATAAGCATGCATGAATGAAATAAGAAAGAATAGGATAAGAAATGCTCAATTATAGCTCCAAATCTTCTTCCTTCATTCCATCAAAAATGTTGAGTACATGTTCCTCCAAGGTTTTGTTACAAGAATTGATTATTCCTAACAAAACTAGAAAGAAAACTAATCTAAGTATTTACAAGAAGTGCTCCTCCTACCAAACTTTACCTCTTAGCTTTATCAAGCATAAAACTAAGCATGTCTTAAATGAACTACAAAGGCATGTATTTATAGGAAAAAAACCCTAGCTCAAGTCTCCTTCCAACTTGAAGATGTAATGATGAAATTTGATTCCAAATCTTGAAAAATCTTACCTTGAACTTTGCAATATTTTCCTAGGGTAGTTTAGATGTAGCTGGACATTGAATTTAGCTATAAAAGTTGTGTGAGTATGCTACAAATTGTAGCCAGCCGAAACCTGCAAGTGGACTTGATCCACGGGTTAACTAACCCGCAGTTTGCTCCCAGAGGATGGCCGAATCAACTTTTACTCAAAACATGAAAATTGTAGCTCTTTGAGTTAGCTTTCCAACGCCATAAGAATCAGGTCATTTGGAGCTTTGGATGCAAGATATGGCCAAAATACTGAGGTGGTCGGAAGATCATTGCAGCACAAATGTATTTCAGTAATTTGGACATTTAGCTATAAAAAGTGAGATATGGATTTTGATGTCTTCATAAGAAATGGAGAGAATCCTCTTTTCTTTAAAATACAATATGAGCCATTTCAATCCAATATTTGTAGCTCAGGTTGTTGTCAAAATATTGAAATGTATCATTGTTGCCAACCCTCTAGTTTTCTCCAATTATTCACTTCTATTACTTCTTTGCCCTTCCTTTTTGTTAGTTATTCCTTTGATGCCCTTGAGACATTTTTCTACTATTTGAACCATAATTTCTTGGTAGAATTTGATGAATAAAAATTATTTTAGAAATTTCTAAGCTTAAGTGATCAAAAAGTACAACTTGAATCAACTTTTAATTTGATAATACTTGATCTTCAATTGATCCAATTTGTTTTTAATCATCATTTACTTGCAATATCAAATAAAATTGGGCATTAATTTGTTAAAAAAAATAATTTGCTTCAAAATCCTAATTTCCAGATTAATAACTCTAATTTTAGAGCTATCCTTGATTTGATGAAAAGTTATGAAATTGAGCCATTTTAATATCAAAAATATCAAAAACATACTAAAAACCTATATAAAATACAATGCTAAAATAGGTAAATATATCACTTATCGGAGAGGAAGGTGGGGCTTTAGTGGTGAGGGAGGAGATGATGGTGGTTGTTTGGTGAAAGGAAGAAGAAATACTGGCAGTGGCTTTTCTAATAATGGTGGAAGGAGAGAAGAAGCAGTAGAAGAAAATGGAAAGAAAACCCAAAAAAATAAAACAAAATCCCAAACGAAAACCCAAAATTCACAAATAGCTTTTTTCCTTAAAAAAACCTAGTTTTACATAATCAAATTAAAGAAAACAAATCATCAAAAATAAAGACTAAGAATAAGAAATCACCTTGGGATGAGCGTTGATGATGACCTTCAATAGCCAAAAATGAAATCTTCTCTAGTGTGTGTTTTTGTGTGTGATTGTATGTGTGTTATGATTTGAATATGTGTAAAAAAGGTGTGTTAGTGTGTGCTTTTGATTTTTGTATGTGCAAGAAAAGTGTGTTTGTGTGTGTGCTAAATTCTTGTGTGTGAAAGAAAGGTGTGTTTGTGTGTGTAGGATTTAAGTGTGTGAAAATATGTGTGTATGTGTGTAAAAGATTTACGAATTTTCCTAACTTTTTCTATTACTTTTCCCTTTTTATTAACCAAAAATAGGATATTTATAGTATAAGGGAATAAGATTTGAGAATATTTCTAATCTTATCCTCCAAGTAATAAATAAAAGACCAAAATACCCTTGACAATAAAATAAAAATTTTACCTTAAAAATAATTTCTTAACACACAAAAATAAAAATAAAAAAAGTCATGATTTTTTTCTAAAAACACCCAAAAATGGAAAAATAAAAAAAATGCAAATAATAAACTTTATTAATAAAAAATTCGGTCAAAAAATACATTTGTACATAAAATGACCGTTTTGCCCTTGAATACGATATTTACCGAAAATAGCAGTTGGTCCTGAAAAATTACTAAAAATTAGAAATAGGCTTAAAAGTCTAAAAATAAATTTATAATCCAAAATTGACGAAAAATGCATTCGAGGTGCGAAATGACCATTTTACCCCTACACTGACAAAATATACAAAAAAAAAAACTATTGGCCTTGAAAAAATTGTTGAAAATTAAAAATAAGCTTAAAACCCTAAAAAATGAATTTAGAACTCAAAGATTGGCAAAAAGTGCTCAGGAGATGAAATGATTATTTTGTCCCTAAACACGTTATTTACAAAAAAAAACAATTGACCTTGAAAACATAGGAAAATTTAGACACATTCTTAAAAGCCTAATGAATGAATTTCGGATCCAAAATGGGCTAAAAAGGTGTTTGTGAGGTGAAATGACCATTTTGCCCCTAAACTTATGAAATATATAGAAAAATATTAGTTAACCCCGAAAAAATCACAAAAATTCAAAAACATGTATAAAAGTACAAAATATGCATTTAAAACCCAATAACCAATAAAAAATATTGACATGCTAAAAATTACTGTTTTGCCCCCAGAATTGTTTACTTTGCCCCTTTTATCTAAAAATCAAAGTTTTGACCCAAAAGTAGAAAAATGCCCTCTAATATTAGAAGAATAAATAGTGTGTTAAAATTTTGTGTCTACAGGTTGAGGTCCAAATTTGATCAACTTGAACTCCTTAGGAGGTTTTGATGTCTGCATCACATCCTCTCAATCAAATTTTGTGCATCCTTAGGTAACTTGTTCATTAGTGCTTCACCTGCAGCTAGATTTAAATTCAATTTAGTAGCACAAGTTAATCCATTATAGAATGTTTGGATCACTACCCAATCAGAAAGTTCATGAGGTGGATATTTTCGTAGTAAATCCATAAATCTCTCCCAAGTTTCATATAATGACTCTATTTTATGTTGACTAAACTCAATTATCTCTTTTCTTATCTTAACTGCTTTACAAGATAGAAAATACTTATTCACAAATGCATTAGATAAATCATGCCAATTAATGAATGTGTGTTGTGCATGTGCATTTAACCATTCCTTATTTAACCACATAAGGAAAATGAGAACAATCTAAGTCTAATAATATCTTCACTAACTCCTTCATACTTGATTGTATCACAAATTTCTAAGAAATTAATTAAATGAAAAAAAGGACTTTCATCAATATCACCTCCAAATTAATCATTCTTAACTAATTGAATCAAACCAAAATTAAGTTCAAAATGAGTTGCACTTACCTCAAGCTTTAGTATACTACTTTGTATACCTAAAACTTCTGGCAATTGACAATTTACTATAGCTATTCTAATGAAGTCCGTAATATGTTCGATAAAATGCTTGAACCAAGAATGCCTTCAACACCTTTCTTTCAATTGAATTTGACTTGTACCTACAAACACCAATACAAGAGATATTTACAAAACACAAAACTAAAATGTCTAGTTGATAAAGCTAGTTTTCACCTTGATTTTGCCTATGTTGTCCTGACAACGGTGTCAAAAACTAGATGTGATGGTATTAAGACATACAAATATGTAATAAAATTATGGAAAAACACACACAAACAAGCAATGAAAGTCACCTAATATCCCTATACAGCAAGTGCACGAGTCAATTGCAGTAGGGGAAGTATTATGGTCAATCCCATGGAAAAAAAAATATTGTCGCAATTACAAAGCCTTTATTACTCACTATATTATCTAATCAATCATTACTTGAGATATCAAGAATTGAAAACAACAAAACTTAACGTGTAATAGTTTATCTTAAAGTAAACAAAAAAGGAGAAAACTTCTGAAACCAAGTTCTTCTAGGGTTAAAAATCCGCTAAGATTCACAGAACATAAAGCTAAACTTATAGCCATTATTAATTTCTACCCTTGTTTGGGATCCAATTCCATTTGTATTCAAAACTAGATTCCTCTATGAATTGAACATCACTAATTCATGAGCTTTCCTATTTCCATAGTAAAGTCCTACATGAATTGGTTCCTTAGATGCATGAACTGTGGTTTATCACATTAATACACTTGTGAATACCACCATTTCCATGTGATACTACGTAAGTTTCATTTACTTATTTCCATTGTTAAATGCATATTCCCTTATCAAATAACAACTAAAATAACTTTTGAAAGATGATCAATCAAATACAAGTGTTTGAGATCAAGTAAATGAACCAACAAGTCTTATGTTGTACCTTAAACTTAAACATCTCATATCGTTAGTTACAAACTTAAACATCTCATATCGTTAGTTATATCTTTACCTTAGAGCTTAATAGCTTAGTTTAACGTGATATAAAATTGGAATAGGCACAACTATTCAATAAAACACAACATGAAAGAAAGAAAGTATAAGGAAAAGGATAAGAAATGCTCATGATTTCGATGAACTTGGCTTCGAATCTTCTCCATGTATTTCATCAAACATGTAAGCTACAATTGAATTCCGTCTTTGATGGCAAAAGATAAAACTACTTCAAAACTAGTATACTACCTAGCCTATTATTTACAAGAGAACATTTTTCCTACTACTATGGACTCATAAGACTCTCCGAGCCCTTCAAGCTATCTTTTCTTGAAGGGTTAATTACATTTACCTCCCTTGAGGTATGACCAAACTACCAAATAAACTATCAAGTTTAGAAAAATTACAAAATGAACCCTAAAAATGATATATTCGTAACCAACAAGTCCCCGATCTAAGCCAACTAACGTTGACTGTCTAACTTTTCAAAACATCTTTAAAAATTTATACTATAATCCCAAAAATGCCCATGCAATCCTGAAGTACTCATCTGCCATATTCTTCTTTCATTACCAAATCAACATGGCTCGTTAACGGCATTACAATAGGAAGATTAGTAGCATAAAATGGAAATATAATTACAGAGTTGGGGAACAAATTTTTAGGTTTATTTTTCTTCTACCTTTTTTCTCTCTTTTTTTTTTACAAGTTTGCACATTTTTTTTTTTGTCTTTTTTTGGAAAGACAAGAAGTCTAGAAGTTCTATCCCTTTTTACTTTTTAGTTATTGTTCCTTTTTACTTTTTAGTTAATTTACCCTTATGTGGGCGTGATTCAAGCAGGCCTCCTTTTAAAATTGTCATCTTTTTCTATTTTTCACTTATTTTATTACTCTTCTACATTAGGGCTCTTATGTCATTAGACTACTTTTGTTTTTTGTGTTTTGACAATGTTACTAATAAGGAGGCAACTGTAATTTGGCCAAATCTGAGGGTTCATTTGGTAGTTTGGCCAAACCTCAATAGAGGTAAATGTAATTAACCTTTTCTTGAACTACTAGGGTTTGTATATATAAAGAAATTGAACCCTTTTCAACTTGAAAACATCATCATGAAAATTTCTACTTGACTTTACAACAATCTTCCTTGAATTTTCAAGATCATCTTGGGAAGACCACCAACAACTAGCACCTCAAAAGTCTTAAAAAGAGGCTAGAAAGAAGATGCAACTTGCATCCATCTTTTTTTTCTTGTAGAGTAGGATCCACTGGTTTTGGTCTACAGATCCTCACTTATGGATCCAAGAAATTGAGCCCAAATGAGTCCATTTCAATGATCGATCCTCCTTCTCTAATCGAATGAAAAATTGATATTGTTGGCCCATGAGTTTTTTGAAGAAATTGTTGATGAAAATTCAGCTGAAGTTTGAAAATTAATTTCCAAATTTTGTGATTATTGGTACAATCTTGAATCAACTTCAAATTGAGATAAGGTGTTCCAATTGATCCAAATTGTGCTTAATCATCATTACCTAAAGTCATATAAACTTGTACATTAATTTGCCCAAAATATAAATTATTCCTCAAAATCCTTAAATCCAGGTGCAAAACCCTAATTTTAAGAAAAACACTAATTTGATGAACTATTTAAAAAATGCTAAAATCACACTAAAAATACACTAAAAACATATATTAGATCATATACTAAAATATGTAAATTTTATACATATTGCTCTCACACAGATTTGTGCTTTGTACAAGCTCAACACACATACAAAATTACACTTCCAAGCACGCATATATATATTTTTCTCTCTCACTCACATGCAAATACATAAAATTTACTTTATCTAACAAATACTCTTTCTCATATTCTTAATCTTACACACACACACACACTTTCACACAAATACACACATTCTCTCTTCCACACACATATACTCTCTCTCTCTCTCTCTCCCTTTCATATGCAGTTTCTCTTGCGTACACTTATATATGTTTCTCGTACATACTCACATACACACGTATATACACAAATACACTTTTTTTTTCATTTTCACATATACATTTTCTCTCTCTCGTACATATTCGCTCATATCTTAATTTTTTCCCTCACATACTTGCACATACTTTCATGCATACATTATCACACCTATACACATACTTTGATGCGGAAGCATCCAATGATCAAAAGGTCCAAGAAGAAGATCAAGCATTGACGCCAAAGGGACCTATCACAAGGGCGAGAGCTAAGTGGTTCAAAGAACAACTTCAACTCTTCATCTAAAAATGCCATTCACAAGTTGCGAATTCAAGTATGCTTGAAGATTTAAAGCAAGGAGGAACCAAGTTATATTGCATGATTCAAGTGCAGATGATACTCAAGAGGAAGGAGTTAAATTAGTTTGGAATTGTGGCAAAATAGTGAGACGCGAGTCACCTTCCATGAGCCGCACCCACAGCTCATTTTTTTCACCTGTGGCTCAAACTTCTGGGAGCAACTGTGGACCTTATGCATAGAGAAACAATGCCAGACAATCACCTGTAGATCTCAGCCACACCCATGTCTCAACCAAATTCATCTGTAGCTCAAAGGCAGAATGGCAGTTGTGACTTGAAAAGCTTCCAGCTCATCCATAGTCAATGGTGGTGAAGAACTTTGACCAGAAATTTTGTGTTGTAAATCTTATCCTTTTTGGTCATTTTCTTGTATTAAGGTTACTATGTAGTCGGGGGTATAAATTGTTAGTGTATGCCCTAAAACCAAGATGGTTTAAAGGTGTTTTGTTTTACACTTATTTATGTTATATTTATCCATGTGGTATTTTTCTTTATCATCTATACTTGTATTTCCATGTTATTTGTTTGATTGATAAAGTCCTTAGAATATTGACTGTGTATTAGAGATTGTAAGGGTTACAATTATGAGACTCTAATACATAAAGTCATATTCTTAAATATCCCTAGTCATAGTATTAATGAGATTGGACATCATTAATAGGGATAGACTAGCACATACTTTGCCTCTACTTATGGTAAGTAGTAGTTGATCTCATTGACTATGGTGTGCGTGACACTTAAGCTAGTATGTGGATGCTTGTTTGAGAACAAGTTCATTGGATTGATCTGCCAAGAGTTTCAACTATAGTGCCAATAGTTGAACTCTTAATGGCAATGGTGTAAGTGATCCTTTGACTTGAGATTACCATAGTATCTTGAGTGTGGATTGCTATACTTTGACTCTATTCCTCGGTGCCCGTAAAAGGGTAGCTCATAGGTTAGAGATTGGGTATAGTTTGAAGCATGGAAAGATAGTGAGTAATCAATATAGGATTCACCACTCCTTAATAGGAGAGTATATCCCTTAATGGCCACTTGTTGGAAATATTAACTCATAAATCTTCTGCAGAAGTGATAGTATAACTTGGAAGTAGTTTCAAGGTTATACATCATGGAGAGTTATATTTCTGGAACAAGAAAATATAAATTAGTCATTTAAAAGTATGCACTATACTTTTAGACTAATTGGGATATAGTGTGGTGAAAGGATATTAATTACACGGTAACATTGTCATTGAAGGGTATGGTCTACTATATGACTTCCCTATTCACTTGGGTGGTCATGATACATTGCTAGACGCCACTCATGATCTATAAGTATGAATTGATTAATTAGTGAATTAATGATAAATTAAAAGTGTTTAATTTATCTAGCTCAATTAATGAGTTATAATTTATACTTATTGCCAACGTGAATGGAACCTAATGGGTCACACACATAAAGAACAAAATCTTTGGGTTAAAATGTAATTAAGATAAGTATGAGATACTTATGGGGTTAATTTATGAGATAAATTAACTTAAAGGACTTATTTATAAATATTCTAAGTCTTGCAGGAAATTAGTTTCCTAAAAGAAATAAAGTAACTAATTGGTTTCCTTATGGAATAGATTTCCTAAAGGAGAAGGATTAGCTTAAAGTAAGTTGCCTAAACCTTCTTGGTTTCTAATTAGCTTTATTTCCTAAAAGACTAGATTACTTCCTCTATAAATAGGTTCATGCTTTGACTCTTGAATTATTATTATTGCAGCACAAAAGAAAACTAGTGAGAGAAAAATTGAAGAGAAAAAGTCACGCCTCTTTCTCTCTCTAGGCGTCTTTCTCTCTCTCTCCTAAGGGTTAGGTTTTTTTCTTCTTCTTGTGTTCTTAATAATTCAAGGGAGCTAGCACTCAAAAGTCAAAGCAAGCAAGCCTACAAGGTTCCCAAAGAAGTTGTTCGTGTGGATATCGTTAGAGGCTCTACGCTTGGAGGGCTTTTCGTGGTAGATCTAACATCTTCTTCGAAGGATCTTTGCCTAGAAGCATAGAAATCTTCTGTGCTGAAGGTAATCTTCATGCAAACCCCCTTGTTAATCATATAGATATGTCAAAGAGATCCATGGTTAAGGTAATAAATTTTTATTTTTCCGCTGCGTTACCTATGCTATTACCTTACATAAATACTTAAAGATGTACTACTATTCACAACTATTTTTTTAGAAAATTCAAGAGAAGTAGAGAAATTCTCTCTTTGGCTTGCTAGCCTACTTCTTGGGCTCTTAAGGTTTTAATCTTGAGAGTTTCAAACCTTTGACTTATCAATCATGAATCACACTTGATTGTAGCACCTTCTGCCATAATTTTGGTTCACTAATTCATGCAATTGTTGATTGAGGTAATATCAAAAGCGTTCATAATTGTGAGGATTAGAACGGTCAAAATTCGTATCCCCTTAAAGCTTAATCTAGTCTCAATCTTGATCTTGGATTCGCATCATACTTTCTCACACACATTTTCATACAAAGACATTTGTCCTCTATCTCTCACAAACAAATAATATTTTTTTTTAGCAAAACCCCGTACACGGGTGAGGGATGCCAACCCACAATTTTATTAATAATTAAAAAGTCATACAAAGATGAGACGGGGGCAGAAAACCTGACCTCTCAAAAATAAGATACTAGAAAAATTACTTAATAAAAAAGAAAAGAGGAGTACTACTCCTTTACATGAATGCATTTGATGTAAGGAAAGTGAATACTATCTAGATTAACAATAGATCTAATTGACCTCGGAAGTTGTTGAAGAGAGTGAAAATAAAAATTATCCATGTATTTTAAACTTGCAATTGCGTATGTAGGACAGTTCGCTTCTCTAAACACGTGTGACAGAGAACTAGAGGTATGCTGAAGTTGATTCCTGATTTTTTGAACTGTATAACATAGAGGCCATTGTGTGCTCGAACCAACTTGAACCAAATGTTAAAGTACATAGAAATCGGTTTCAGCCATAATACCCACCAAACTACGGTCAACACAAATTTGGAGACCAACACATAATGCTTGAGCTTCAGTTTTAAGTACCAAAATATTGCCAAATCGAACATAAAATGCAACCAATACCTTACCCCAGTGATCCCTAATCAGACCACAACTAGCAACTGTTTCACCTTTTATTGACGCATCTATGTTAAGTTTGAAAATTCCTGGTGGAGGAACTAACCATACCACACTAATTGGGTTTGTTTTTTCAGTCTTTGTGCCTTGCAGCTCTTGAGAAATAGAACGGTTTCATCCCCCACACAATTACTTAGCACAAGTTATCCCTTTTTGCCTATAAGAAATAGCAAATCCTGTATTTTGAAGATAGTAGTTGTTGACTCCTCTAGTATTCCTTCGTACCTTGCTTTGCTCCTAGCACACCAAATGAACCATACTACAATGATCGGAATTCCACCCCCAATGTGATTTTTAGATCCTTTTGGTGATGAGAAAACCCAATGCATCATCAAAGAACTGTAGACACTAAATTTTGACACACCATTTATCTTTTCTAATATTATGGGGTATTTTTTTCTAATTCCAAGGTCAAATCTTGATTTTTGAAAAAAAAGGGTGCAGTCAACTATTCCGAGGGATAAAATAGTAATTTTCAACACGTAAATATTTTTTTCATCATTTTTAGAGTTTTAAATGTACATTTTTGTATTTTTATACGTGTTTATAAATTTTTTTGATTTTTCAGGATTAACTGGTGTTTTTCACATATTTCGCCAATACATGGGCAAAATGGTCATTGCATCTTGCAAATACCATTTTCACTCATTTTAGATCCCAAATTTATTTTTCAAGCTTGTAAGCATGTTTCTAAATTTTTCTAATTTTTTCGGGGACAATTGTTAATTTTTTTCTGTAAATACTGCATTTAGGGGTAAAATAATAATTTTGTACCTCAAATGCATTTTTTGTCAATTTTTTGGGTCATAAATTCGTTTCTTAGGGTTTTCAACTTATTTTTAATTTTTGACAACTTTTCGAGGCCAATAGCTATTTTTTCTATGTATTTTGTCGACACAAGGGCAAAATAGTCATTTCACACCCAAAATGCATTTTTGTAAGTTTTGGGGTCTCTAAAGTCATTTTTGAGGTTTGTGAGCCTATTTTTAATTTTTGGCAATTTTTTGGGACCATTTTCCATTTTTTCTACAAATACCATGTTCAAGGGCAAAATGGTTATTTTACTCGTAAATATATTTTAACCGAAATTTTTGCGATTTAATAAAATTTTTTATTTACTTTTCTTAGTTTTCCACATTTTTGGGTATTTTTAGAAAAATTAAGGCATTTTCTTCTAGTTTTGATTTTAAGTCTTTTGTGTAAATATTAGTTTTAGGGTAAAATTAGGATTTTATTGCTAGTGGCATTTTGGTTATTTTTGGACATTCTTGAAGGCCAAGACTACTAAACCCTATAAATACCCCCATTGAAAAATAAAGATGGAGAAAAAATAAAAACCCTAAAATATATATCTTTTTATCCATTGAATTGAAACACACAAAACCACCAACACCACACACACTAAAAGCTATTTTCTTCATTTTTCATTCACTGTTCATCTTCAACCTCAAGTCTCATTTACTGTTCAACTACCAACCCCACCAATTTACTGCTAACCCACCACCAAAATCAACCAACGATCATCACCAATTACCCTACCTCCACCACCAACGCCTGCAAAACACAATCACAGACAATTACCTGCAAAAACCCATCTGCTGCCCCAGTAACATAACCCCAATGCCTCCAATTTCACCTCACCATCGAGTCCACCATAAACCACCTCAATCACACAAGTCTCATCCATAGCTCCACCCTTATCACCAGATACATCCAAACTCAACCACCCATGTCCACCTACGCCACCCAAATTTCACCATATCACCCTCATTATAAAAACCAGAATCACGCCAAAAACCTCTACACAATCAACCGAAAACTACCAAACTTCACAAATCCCTCAACTGCCACAATCACGCATCACATCCATAATCAATTGCAAACCCACACTTCCATAATCAATTGCACACACATACACAATCAATTGTGTACACAAATACATGCCCAATCAATCACACAGGCCACTAGATTCAACAACAATCAGTCCAGAGCCTCCGCAAACCACCACCCTTGAGCCACCATTGACTATCACTAGAAAACTACCCCCATATCACGATCGAAAAGAAGAGAGAGTGGAAGAGAAAACGAGATAGAAAACTAGAGAGACAGAGAGAATTTGAGAAAAGAAAAAAGAGAAAGGAAAACAGAAGAGAACGAGAGAACAGAAGGGAGGAAGAAAGAAAGAAAAGGGAGAGAACTAGAAAGATCAAGAGAAACATCGAAGAGAGAAATCAGGGAAGAAAGAGAAACAGAATGAGGGAGAGAAGAAAGAGAGGGAGATAGATTTTGGTAGAGATAGAGAGAGATGGAGAAGTCTGGAGTGAAGAAGGAGAAATCGATTAAGAAACTGGGGTGGGGGAAAAGGGTTAGTATTTTTGTTTCTTTCTTTTGTTACTTTTCTTTAATTGATTTATTAATTTGCTTTTGAATAGTCTTAATCTAGTTTTAATTTGTTTGATTAGTTTGATTGATTTAACTAAGATAGTTAAGTTAATTGACTGAAATTTTAATTTGGTTTTTGGCATTTTCACTTTTCTGTTGTTTTCATATTGCGTATGGGTATGTTCATATCACTAAGTCCTTGATCACTTCTTAATTTTTACAATTAAGTCCTTGATAATTACAGATTGACCCCTCTTAGCTTTAGTTTCTTTCAATTAGGTCCTGATTAATTGCAATTAAGTTTTAGTGATTACTAAAATTTACATTTTTGCCCCCTTGTTGGAATTTATGCTTTGCTTCCCTAATTTTGTTAGAATTTACTGTTTTGTTTCCCCAATTTGCTTTATTTTGCATCATGACCCCTTGACTAGTTAAGAGTTTCCAATTTTACCCCTTAAGCTTTATAGAATTTTGTTTTAGATATTTTATACTTTATTCATTTATATTGCGATACCTTAATGCATTTACTTGTGTTTTTAAGCATTAGTACCGAGTCTTCAAAGAGGTATCCCTATCTCGTTAATTTCTTTTTATGTGCTCCAATGTACTTGTATGTGACTTTTTTGTGCATTTTCTTCATGTGTTTTTCTTATTTTGATACTATTTGAGTATTTATTTATATTATGTTGTTTAGTTCTGAATTTTATTATTTGGCAAAAAATGTAGTAGATAGATCACAATTTCTTTTATTTTTGCAAAATTTTGTATTTAGATAGCCAATATAATAGTTAGATTACCTTCCTTTCTCATCTTTTACAAATATTTGTGTATTTAGATAGCAAGTGTAATAGACAGATATTTTTACTTTTTTTCTCCCCTAAAATTGTAAGTTAAATTCCCCGGTGTAATAGTTAGGGTTTGTGTGCTTTTGTGTATTTGTGTGCTTATTTGTTTTTACCACTTTCATTAGGATTTCGTATCTAGATATTATGTCTACGTGTTACATGCTCCTACGTGCTCATTTATGTTTTTATATGTCTATTTGCTTTCGATTCATGTTTTGTTATTTTAATTCACGCTTTATTAAATTTTCATTATTTCGTCATCACACTTGTGACAGCCCCACCTTACCCAGAGGCGCACCAAAGGGCTTAACGGACTGCCTGCCTGGCTCTCGCCAGGACTAAATCACGGACTTACTCGGAACATCCAAGCGTACTTAACCCAAAATGAAATACGTTCATAATGAAATATATTCATTTAATTCATTTGAAAGTACAAATATCACAAGAAGTTTACATCCCAAAATATACATAGTATTTACAATAAAAGCCTACCCAATTAGGCTATCAAAATACATGAAACAAACATTTACTATGTCCAGAATCAGCTTTTCCAGCTTTAGTATTTTGGAAACCTGGTTAAAGAAAACAAATGAACTGGATGAGCTATAATAGCCCAGTGAGTGCCCAAGTCATGCAACCATACCAGGAATTCATTATTTTATGGAATAGAGTAATTGACAAGATTAAATAAGCAGGGTATGAACAATTTAATTAACAAGTAGTCAATGGCGGATACAGGGCTCAACTACGGGAGCAAGCTCAACCGCAGGAGAAGCAAGTACTGATCATGTAACTATGAAGTTAGGACCGAGATAATAGCTCAGGTCTTTATCAAAGGACATGCCAGTATTATCACGCAAGCCCTAGCCACTGTTCACCTTATAACCTCCGTACTGGTTATCACATCCACCGAGTAATCTCGACCTTGGAGGGCCAACACGTGAGAAAGTTCAATCCGAAGTTGGCCTCTTTGAGGATTCACAACTCAAAAGGGAAAGAACAACACGCCCTAAAACACCCAGCACCTTATATCCTCCCAAGCCTGTCTGGGTTGACTATTTGTGAAGTAACGGTGAAGTTAGTCACGGAAGTTTCATGCACAAGTAACACATTGGATAATGAAAGCGTGTAACACATTGCGGAATAGATGCGATAAAGTACACATCCTTCCTCAAGTAGCACATGTCATCAAATAACAATTACAAGTATAACCTAATTTTTCATAATATAACATTCTCAAGTATGACAAAATATTTCATGCATCATGCACACATAAAGACATTCACCTTAAGTGCTTAAGAAAATATTTCGTAATACGGTCGGGTTTCATTTCCGGAGCCTGAAATTTAAAAGAAAATAGTCGTATAAAAACTTGACTAAAATCTAAGTAATTAATAAGAAAATTCGAGAAATACCTCAAGTTGTTCTAGGGTTTAAATTCTAGGGTTTTGGAGTTTAGGGTTTTACCCTAGGGTTTAGGGTTTTTAAAGTTAGGGTTTTCTAAATTTTTGGGTTTTGCTCGAAAAGGTTCAATTCACTAATAGCTCATCTTACGGAAATTTCTTCACATTCTAATCACTAAATCACAGCTTATAAAGCTTTAAATCATAGCCTAATCACTTTATTTCTTAGGTTTTACCGAAATTTCGGCAGCATTTCCCCTTAAAATCGGACTACCCAAAATTTTTACCTGCAAGAAATCAACCAACCAATCCAATTTCCAACAAGTTCTATAGCTTCCATATTTAAATCAAACCTAATTTCACTCAAAATTCCACTCAAATCCAAGATTTCAAGCCCAAGTTTCTTCAACCATTCATCCCATAATACATGAAATTTCAAGGTTTAAATGCTAATTACTAGTCTATCTAACCAAGAAAACACTTTAACTAGCAAGTAAAATTTCATTCCAAGCTTAAATCTTCAAGTACTAGTAACAAGTTCCTAGTATAAAACTTGAACAAAAGTTAAATAAAACTTGAAAACAATAGCAAAAGTTCATAGTAGGTACCTCACACAAGCTTAGATGTTTACTTAGGAAGAAGTTGAGCTCACTTTCTATGGTGGAGATGACCAAAATTTGGAGAGAAAGTTTCAAGAAAATGAAAACAAGAGAGAGTAGAAAGAGAGCATAAGGGGGTTCGGCCAAGAGGTGAGAAAAATGGAAGAGAATTAGGTCAAGAAAGTATAAAAGAAATAAAAGAATAATGGAAGAAAGTGCAACCAATCAAAGCTAGACAAAAGTCATCCTAGGGTTTAGATATTTTGACATAATAGTTGCTAGTTGGTTAAATATGATTAGTGTAAATGTTAAACACTTATCACTTAACATTTATCAAACTTTGTGACATAAAATTTTAAAGCAAAAGAGAGGTAAAGAGGGAGTAGGGAGGTCGGCCAAAAGAGAGAGATAGGCCAAGAAAGTGGAAAAGAAATAAAGAAACTAATGGAAATAAAATTGACCAATCAAAGCATGACAAGAGTCAAGTTAGGGTTTAGGCTTTTAAGGTAGTAGTTGTTAACTTGGATAAATTTAATTGGTGAACTTTTACTCTCTTTATCACCTAGTAATTAGTAACATTATGGTACAAATATTGAAGCAAAAAGAGAGAAAAACAAGAGAAGAGATAGCCGGCCATGTGGGAAGAAAAAGAAAAAAAAAATTCGGCCAAGAAGAAAAGAAAAAGAAAGAAGAAATTTCGGCCAAGAGAAGAAGAAAAGAGAGAAGAAAATTCAACCAAGAAAAAGAAAATAAAGCAAGAGAATAAGTGAAATTTTTGAGTAAAATTGAGCTAAAATTCAATTGGTCAAAAGACTAGAAAATAGTAGAATAAATTAGTCAAAATTAAACACTATTATAAGCTAATGGTCCAATGAAATTAATCCAAATATGGTACTTTGGTGTCCCACTTAATCGTGAAAGAATCTCATTTACTTAACCTAATTTACTTAAGTAATCTTCCAACTAATAAATCAAAGATTAACACTAAACCCTAAATAAGAGAAATCTCTTTATAAAATGCATTTCGGTTTTCCTTTTCTTTTCTCTTCTTCTTTCTCTCTTTTTTTTTCTACTAATGGACATAACACGAATTAAATGGGTTTTGATATGAATTTCTAGGGCGTTACAACACTAGTCTAATGCTAGTTGTGGCTTTATCATTTCTTGCTAGTTTAACGCTAGTGGAAAATTTCTAGAAAGGGCTAGTCCAACGCTAGACCCTTAGGTCATTTAATGATTGGACTCACCACTTGCATGCTTTTTCATCTCATTTCACACACTATTTCTTTTTTCTAAGATTTTCCATTTTTGCATCACCTTTGTCTATATTTTATTTATTTATTATCTATTTTTTACAAATATTCAATGTATGACATTTATGTTGCATTTCACTTAGAAATTTAGGTCATTTGTGTGATTCGACTAGAAATAATCGCCTTCTCAAGTGGGAAGCGGTGGCTTACTAGGCCATTTCCCCCTCCGTGAGTAAGGAGTAGTTAGTCACGAGTTATAATTCCCCCATGCCCGCTATGTTGCATACCCACTTTCTTTGTTCACTTACTATCTATATTACTATTTTTTTTTTATTTTTGTATTTTATTTTTGCATCCACACTCATGACTCCCTCGAGGCCTCATTTTGGGTTTCGCAATTAATGCGACAATTATGATTAAGCTTCAATAGGACATTTTGTCCCTCTCGATACCCACACTAGATTTAGGATTTGCATTCATTTAGACACATCTAAATGCGATAGAATTTAGGGTTTTTTTTTATTGGCTAACCCCGTACACGGGGGAGGGCGCCACTCCAAATTTTATTAATTTTAAAAGAAAGGAGGGGGACATAAACCTGACCTCCATACAGCAACTTTAAAGCAAAACAAGTTTAAATAAGGAGTACTACTTCTTTTACATTAATTTTTACATTTTCTGAATGAAGCAAATCCTAAACTGTCTAAATGACATTCTCCACGAGCTAAAGATGGAAGATCAGATTTGTGATGGAACATTTGACAACAAGTCAGAGATCCACCCACCTTTGCTAATTGATCTGCAGTCCTGTTTGCTTGACGATGACAATGAACAACTTGGATATTCCCATTTAGAAATTGACGAATGTGCTGAATATCTTTAGCAATCACCCATGGACAAGCATATTTATAGTTAAGAATACTTACCAGAATCAAAGAGTCAGATTCAATCTGAAAGTGTTGAAATCCATGAGCAAGACAGATATTGATGCCTTGGATGACTGCCTTAGCTTCTGCTTGTAAACTGGTCCCATAACCTAAAGAACATGCGAATCCCAACAACATTCTTCCATTGGAATCCCTCAAAACACCACCACCTCCAATAATGCCTGGATTTCCTTTGGAGCTTCCATCAGTATTGAGTTTCATCTTTCCACTTAACGGTGGCACCCATTTGACTACCTTCCAAAGAAATTTATCAGGCTTGGTCGACGCAACATCCAAAAAAACATGCCAAGATTGAGCATTCATACCCTCTTTATATTTAAGAAAATATGCATCTCTTAAGTCTCTAAACACTTCATCACAGATTTTAGAGGATTCCGGCTCAATACCATCATAAAAAGCCCTATTACGTGCCTTCCATAAATTCCAACAAGTAAAAATAGGAATTACCTGTAAAATAAATCTCATACGACTATGTTTATGAGTGGCAAGACACCAACCTGACAACATAGCTCGTAAATGGATGGTTGAAGTAGAGATCCCACAATTTATCCCCAAAAACCTCCATACTTCAGCAGCTATAGTACCCGTGACAAAAATATGGTCAATAGATTCAGAGTTGGCAATGGAACAACAAAAACATTTGGATGGAAGATTAAAACCAAACCTTCGTAGAACATCATCAAGAGGCAAACGCCCCAAAAGCAATCTCATCATAAAAAATGACACCTTCAAAGATACTTGAGGATGCCATATTTTAGAAGCAAACAAAGATATAGGTCTACAATCTCTAACTGCATGGTAAGCAGATGATAAGGAAAAATTACCAGAAGTGGATTCTTGCCATATCATCACATCTGAATCCCGTCCATTTGGAACATCCATCTTTAAAATAATATGAACAATTTCCACAGGCAACCATTGTTGGAGAAGCTGAGCATTCCACCGTCCTTCTTGAACAAAATTATTTACTAAATGGTTTGCACTTATATTCAACCTGGTATGCAAGGCTCCCGTCCCCATCCAATTGTCAAACCAAAAATGGCAGTCACCCTTATTAAGTAACCACGAAATACTCAATTCGGCATGATTTCTTATGTTAAGCATACGCTTCCATGCAGCTGAACTTGTCACTGTAATTTCTGCTTGGCACGGATCAATGTTAGAACAATATTTAAATTTCATAAAATTAGCCCAAAGAGAAGCACCCTGTCTGAACATCCACCAGAGTTTGCAAGAAAAAGCTTCATAAACATCCTCCATACTCCTAAATTCCGCTCCTCCTTCTTTGCTTGGATAGCATAATTGAGGCCACCCTATCCAATGAAGCTTAGAAGTATTTTCAGCTGAGTTCCACAAAAAATTGGAGATTGCCTTTTCCATCAACCGTAGAACCCCTTTAGGTATACTAGCAACAGCCAAAAATTGAATAGGTACGGCACTAAGGACATGTCTGATAAGTATTATCCTACCCCCTGGAGATAATAAGCGAGACTTCCATGCTAGAACCTTCTTCATAATGTTCAAGCAAAGATCAGAAAAGTATTCAATCTTGGCTTTGCCAAAAAACAAAGGGCAGCCCAAATATTTTATGGGAAATTGTTTTTTTGAGAATTTAGTCATTCTCTCAATGATTTTAATCCGAGTATTCCCCATTCTCGGATGCACAAGAAAACAACTTTTGTGAACATTAATACGTTGGCCTGAATCAACTTGATACTTGTCCAAAACCTCCATCAAATTCACCAATGATCGTTTGGAGGCATTAGCAAATATCAACACATCATCTACAAAAGCCAAATGCGTCACATAAGGACAGCCAGGAGGAATCCGAAAGCCTACATAGTTTGGTTGATCACTTAATCTATTTAGTGCCCTAGAGAGAACTTCAGCCCCAAGAATAAAAAGAGATGGGGATAAAGGGTCTCCTTGACGCAAACCCCTCGTAGATTTAAAGAATCCAAAGCTAGCTCCATTAATAATTATAGTGAACCAAACATTCGATATCAACCGCCAGATCATATCGATAAAACACTCACCAAATCCAAATTGACGAAGTACAGAAATTAAAAAAGGCCATGACACCCGATCATACGCCTTAGCCATATCCAGTTTTATTGCTATATTACCTCCTCGGACCTTCTTCCCAATGCTGGAAATTAATTCTTGTGCAAGAAGAAAATTATCTGCTATACTTCTGCCCTTCACAAAACCACTCTGTTGAGAAGATATAAGTTTAGGAAGAATGGAAGCCAACCGATTAGATAAAATTCTAGAAATCACTTTGTTGAAGAAGTTGCACAAGCTGATCGGCCTAAATTGAGAAAAATCTTGAGGACAAGCAGTCTTAGGAAGAAGAACAATAGATGTTGCTGTCACTGAACGAGGAAGGCTACCCCCACAGAAAAAACTGACCACAGCATTGTGAACATCCTTCGCAATCACCTCCCAAGCAAAAGAGAAAAATTTCCCTGTGTACCCATCGGGACCAGCAACACTATCACCATCCATCTGGCAAATTATAGTTTTTATCTCCTCTTCCGAAGGAACTGCCTCTAGTAATGTATTCTCTTCTGGTGAAACTAATTTTGGGATGACATCCAATAATTGAGCTGAAACCCTCGATTCGTCAGTAAACAAAGTCTCAAAAAACTTAACCGCTTGATCTCCTATCTCATCCTCTTCACTGATCCAATTCCCATTTATGTCTTTTATGCGATGGATGAAGGCTTTGGCTCTGCAATCCTTGACCACTGTATGGAAATATTTGGAATTCTTATCTCCTTCTTGAAGCCATTTGACCCGAGCTTTCTGTCTCCAGTACTGTTCTTCAATAGACATAAACCGTCTCAAGTCTGCCTTAGCTTTATTCAATGCTAATTCAGTCTCTAGTGAACCTCCTAACTCATCATTTTGTTCAGCCCACCTAACTTTCTCCTCTGCCATTTTGACATTGGAAAATATGTTACCAAAGTGCTCCTTATTCCACTGTTGAATGTGTTTTTTCAAAGCCTTCAGCTTGCCACACAATATAACCATTGGGTTGCCCGTGATCTCCATTTGCCAAAAGTTTCGAATAACCTCCAAAAGGCCTTGGTTGGTAGTCCAAACATTAATAAACCGAAAAGGTTGGGGTTTATTATCCATCTTCATAGAAAAGCTCAGAAGTAACGGTGCATGATCCAAAGGATCCCGGGCTAAGTGAGAGACTGATAAAGAAGACATATCAGCACATTCTTCATTTACAAGAGCTCTATCAAGCCATTTCCATATTCGTGCTCTACCTCTGCGGTTATTACACCTGGTAAACTGAGAGCTAGAAAAACCTGCATCAAACACGCTAGCCATATTTGCAAATGAAAAGAAATCCAACGCCTCAGAGATATTGAATGGCCTCCCACCTTTCTTCTCATGTGATGCCGTTACCAAATTGAAATCACCACATATACACCAAGGTCCTTGTACTGGTTTGCACGCTAACAAATCTGCCCAAAGTTCATTCCTCTCGTTTACTAAACATTTAGCATGCACAAATGCAAAATACAAGGCTGAAGATAATTGAGGGTGAGAGATCTTCAAGCATATGAACTGTCCTGAATTCCCAACTATGTTGCAAGCCATAAAATTGTTATAGAATACCCATAAATCTTCAGAACTATTGTAAACAGCAGAATCAAAATGCAACTTCAATCTAATAAAGTCAATTTTTGCAACTGAAATCTTAGGTTCGCAAATGACAACCAGTTGAACATTATTTGATTTAACTAACTGCATTAATCTTCTTAAATTTGGGGCCTTATGAACCCCACGAATGTTCCAAAAGAGTACTTTAATCATTGGACAAAACCTGGAATGAGATTGAGTACTGCTTCAAGGAAGAACGTAGCAGCCGGTCTGATGCAAATTTGGCTCTTACACCTTTTTGACGCACTTGCATTAATGGTGGCTCCAATGTCTCAGCACCTTCCACATTCAAAGCCTCCAATGCAGAGATACAAGTCTATTTCAATGGTTCTGTCACAACAAGGCGTGGTGATAAATTACCAGCTACTTCAGGGAGGTGATGCTCATCAACTTCAGCCCATTCTTCGTTATCTCCAGCATTGTCATCACTAGCCTCATTGTTCACTTGTCTGATTACATCTTCCAGAGGTAAAGAAACAGCCCCTTTATCCGCTTGGTTGGTAGCAATTTCATCTATTACCGCGTCATTGATAATGGGTGACAAATCCAATCTTCTATCTGCATTTATATCATCCCCTTCCATAATGTCCAAAGTCATTCCCTGACGGTAATCCTCTAATCCTCTTCGTCCAGTTAACATCATCTTTTCAACCGAATTAAAATCAGGATTTGCAACTTGCAGACCAGGTCCCTCATTCTTGGAAGTCTCATCAGCATTAACATGGGTCTTTTTCGGAGTCCACCTCTGCTGATGTTCCATTTGATCATTCTTGCGAAAGTTAGTGCTCCCATTAGGTTGGGACTGCGCAGCATGCCGATTTAACCGGCATTGATCTTCTGCATGTCCCAGACGTTTGCAACCAGTGCAGTAACTTGGAAGGTTTTCAAAAGAAATTTTCTGCCAGAAACCAGCATGCCCACGTCCGATCCAAATTCTATTTGGAAGGGGTTTCAGAAGATCCAGTTCCACGCAAACCCTTGCTATGTTAGGCCTAGCAAGGGTGGCAGTTGCAGCATCAATCTTCAACGGATTTCCAATAGCTTTGGCCAACGAAAATAATGAAGATTTGTCAAATAAGTGTAGAGGAAGATTATCAAAGTTAACCCATACTGGAACAATAGATGATTCTTCATCTAATCTGAAATCAGTAGACCATTTAAAAACCCTCATGCCAAATCCTTGAAAGCTCCAAAATCCCCTTAGCCAACATCTCTGAAAATCTTCTTCGAGATCAAACTTAATGCATACATGCCTAGCATCCAGTAACCCAAGCGAAACAGGCCCTTTAAACCCTACAGCATTGAACCCTTTTCGAAGAGCTTCCATGGAGGGACGACCCCTTGAAAACTTACCAACCAAAACATATTTTAAAGGAGCTGCCAGACGTTTAATCTCATCATCAGTAAAAAACATAGCAGGTTCACCCTTATAAAGAGAGGTTTCCTTCAATGCAACAAATGGAGTTTGAGTTGCAACAACATCAGCAAAAGACCTATTCACGGACCATCTAGAATGCCCTTCTGGATTTGAGTAGTTGCCTGACATTGTAGCAAAAGAGAGGAGGTGATCGGCGGACTCCTCCAGCCAACCACCTCACCGGCGGGAAAAGATAGTTTAAAAAAAGAAAAGTAGGGTTAGCAAGAATTTAGGGTTAATTTAGGATATTTCGATTAAATCTCGCAACTCGTTTCGGCTAGATTGAAAGGGTATCTTAGGCGCGAGCTTTTACCTTCTCTTTCTCCAAATGTGACTCCCGGACCTTTTTCTCTTGTTTTTTCATCGATCGGTGTCAAAAAAGGGTTTTCAAACATTTTTTCTAAAATTTTATTTTTGTTTTGTTAAACGATTTTTTTGGGTGACTTGGTACACCCTAACTCAATACCAAGTGGCAACTCCAATTTTTAATAAAACCCTTTTTCAAAATTAGTTGGCCAAAACTGTCGCACTTTAGTCCCAGCCTTGTTTTGTTTTTCAAAATATCATTTTTTCTACAGATAACACTTTTTCACTAAAAACTTAATTTTTATTACACACGCACGGTTTTTCCAAAAACCTTTCTTTTCAAAAGGCTCACCAGATCAAACTGCCTTTTTGGGGCATGGCAGTCACGTGCGACCCGTGCATGATTTTTTGGGGCGCAACAGATGCATTACTCATAATTCAAGTGTCGTTTGATGTGAAAGTTGACATTTGTAGATGAAGACTCTTGGTTACTAAGCATAAGAATCATTGGAGTAGAAAAAAGCCACCTCGTTCTTCTTCTTTTTCTTTTTTTTTTTTTTGGATTCTCCTCCCTTTTCACATTTTTGCAGTATAAACATCCCTTATAATTGATTTTACATTATAGATTATATGATTGCTCTAATCGACCATAATCAACATCTAACATGTGAAATTAAGTAAAGAAGAGAAAATTTCATCAAACGTACAAAATTTAGACATAATTCCAACCATTTTACAATATATACTTTCTATAAAAAAGAAACTCCAAACTACATAATAATTATTTCTTAGTACTTAAAGAATGTATTTGTCAAAGTACATAAAGTAATTTCAACAAGTTGGGGAATTAGACAAAAGTCACGATTGCTAACTACAACTCACAAACCTATAACATTATCTTATTTTAATCTCACAATAACCTATACAATACCCTATAAATGCAAGTAAGAAACGCTGGGATTTGGAACGATGAACTCCCCTTGTGAATTAGTCGTATCATTTGCGAGTCCTTCCCTTTTGTTGTGCTTAAATTCTTCCAATATACATTGTAAGGCTTGATCAACATTTTTAAGATCTCCGAGTGAAAGGGCACCTTGACCCAACTCTTTAACCTATGTCTTGTGCCAATGTTTGTAGCTTCTGCCTCTTCTAGGTTAAGCTTGGATCCCTCTTTGTATCGTCCATATTCCTTTTTGGTATCACTCGAGTCCCTCCTTAACAATTTGCACTATTTCAGAGTCCAAAGAGATATTGAAGATGCAATCATCGGCTTCACGTAAGATGACATCCAAACATCATAGATATTTATTTTTCCCACCAAAACATACAAAATATATAGGAAGATGCTTTTCTTTTCATTCAATTTGAACTTACATTAACTCGTCAAAAGAGAAAAGCTTATAGTTATACAAACCTAGCATTAGGTTTTGAGAAAAAATGCAATTCATTTTGAGGCCTCATTAAAGAATTATTTACTCAAAAAGCTAAATGCAAAAACAACAAGGTAAAATCTGATGCCACAAACAAATTTGAGAAAGCAACTCGTTTATCGCTTCATTTGAGAAAACATTTTGAACACAAGGCAATCTTACATGTATTAGAAGAGGATCGTTATTAGCATCCAAATTATTGCTATTCTTTTTACATCTAAAATGAACAATTGTCCAGCAATGATATACAATTTCATCTATCACATTGGTCATCCTGGTCAAACCCATATGTATGGACTCTCAACACTATCATTTCTAAAAACTGGTTTTCCCACGGTCCTTCGAATAACTCGAAAAGGGCACTCGTGCTTTTATGGCATGGTAAATGTCAAGTGTATGGCATTTCACTTGAGTACAACTATGATTTAAAAGAAATACTTGAATGCAAAAACTAAATATTTGTCCGATGTCTTTTCCAATTTATTGCCTCCGTTGGTGGACCTGTAAAGATACAAAAAATCAAAATTAGTATAAGTAAAAGCAAAAACGAATGCATGTCTTAGGGGAAGCCCTTATTGTGCCAAGGGCAGGCCTAGCATGGAATGCATTCCTTTAGGGTGAGAACCCCTTTTAAATGATGATGCGCCAGATCCGCCAGGAAGAAATGTCTCCATTCTGCTCGTATTACCTTACCTAAAGTCTCACCCACTAGGATGGTACTAAAAACATAAACGTCCATGTCTTTTTAGGGTTATGTGGCCCAAGACCAAAGGATGGTTCTCCTATAATGGGATTCCCGAAATGGCATTCCCTCTAGGGTTTATGCATGATACCAGTTTATTAAAGCAATTTAGATTATGCAAAAATGCAAAATTTGAAAAATGCTGTAGAATTTCTTTGGGAAAGATGGACCATGAACTGTACAAAAGAAATTATTGACTTAAAATATATATTTGATTGAAAAATCGAGCCTCCATGAGGTTATGGGATAGAACATTGAAAGAAAACAAAAAATCATGACTTTATCTAGGAATATACAAGTCAAAATGTCAGTTTATTAAAGTATAATGAAATATGTGTTAAAATCACTTTTTGTGTAATGTGGGACGAAAGGGTGGGGGATAAGGAAAAAATGACACACAATTCCTTTGATTTGGTTGTAGATTAATGACATCCGGACAGAATTCAGATCAATTGGAGCATGATCTCCCATCCAGAAAGAAAGGAGCAGAAGCATTACCGCATTCTAGTAGAAGTGGATGGTCGATATTTCCCTCGATCATTAGTTCAGACACTATAAAGGACTTTCTCATTTGAATTGGTAAATTTTCTTAAAAAAATTATTGCAAAAAGAGACAAATCAAAGCCAGGAAATCTTTCTTTTCAAAAAAAAAAAAAAAACTTTTCTTCTTTAGTTTTCCCCTTTAAGCCTTCAGAATATAGGATTTTCATTTGACAACCCACTTGAAGGTCGCACCCCCACACTTGGGCAATTTTGCAGTTGTTACACCCTACATGGGGCAAATTTTATTTTGTTTATGTTGTCAAAGAAAAGAAAAAGAAAAAAAAAAGAAAGTGATGTGGTGTAGATTAAGTATAACAATTATGAACAAATGCACACAAATCAAGTAATAAAAATCTAATCTCTTAACTTAATCCGCAAGTGCACTTGTCTATTGTAGTAATTGGAGTATTAGGTGTCGAATCCTACGAGGAATCAAATATGTGCAACTACTTAAGCTTTTTCACTAACTTTTATTATATAAACACAATTAAAATAAGATAGATATAGGGTCCCTTCAATAAAATAGGTATATGATTGAGAACTTTTGTAGAATCCAAGCAAAGAAACCAAGAACATAGAATCCACTAATGAATCAAGCATGAATGACTTACTAAGTTTTACCTTGCCTTGTTTAGAATCCAATTTTATAAGTGTCATAATTAGATCTCTTCACACAATGACAAGATTCCACTATTCTCATGATGAAATCTTATGAAAACATGAATTATATTGATTCACTTAAGTATTCATTATTTTCAAATGAACTACTTAAGCATTACTTGTTTATTTTCCATTGTTAAGAGCATCTCTCAATGTAAAATAACAACTAAATGACTTGTTTAAGTTAGCCATGCAAAAACAAGTGTTAAATCTTGAACAAGTAAACAAACCAATGTAAGCTTAGCAAGTGCAAGTGAATTAATTCATGTTTGTTGATTCATTAGCTTCATCTATGATCTAGATGTAGCTTTTATTTCAACATGGTTAATGAAACAACTAGAAGTTCAACTTCAAAGCAAGAATTCATGACAACAATTGAAAGTAAAAGAGATAGAGTTTAAGAATTGCTCAACCAAATGAGAAGAAGCTTCTCTTCTTATTCACCTTTCAAAAGCAGCACTACAAAGTTCTCTTACAATGGTCCTCACTATTTTGTTGAAGGATGAAGAGAATTCTATTAATTCTCTATCAAAACTAGTATATACTAAGCTAATAACTTCTTTCTACTACTCAGACTTTTTTTCAAATGCTTTACAAATGACTTCTATTTATAAACAAATGTTCCTCAAGTCATTTTCCAACCTGCATGAATCATTAATGCATGAAAATGATGAAAATTTGCTTGAGGATTCCAAATGAGCACAAAAGTCGTCATGTATGCTTCCAATGTATTCTCCCACTTGTAAAACCCTATCCCCATCTGAAAATGTCTACAAAACAGCTGGAAGAAGATGCAAGTTGAAGCCCTAGAAAAGTACCAGCCGGCCTGTGATCCGCGGATGGTGATCTGCAAGTGGCAACCTGTAGATCTGACCTGTGGATCACTCCTTGTGGACTCCACTTGAGTTTTGATTTTTGCTGAGCTGGCATCCATGTGTGTAAGAATTTTCACATATTTTCATATATTTTGATGAAGAATTAGATTTTTCTATTATTTTTGCGCAATTATTCCTTCAAGTTGTTCATACAACTTTAACTCTTTGAATTGTCATTGACTTTGATTTTTCTTTACTCTAATTCATCCAAAATAAGTTTAAGTATGATGAACCTGCAATTATAAACAAAAATTATGCAGTAACTTGCTCAAATAAAAATTCTGCCTCAAAAACCCTAATTTTCGTAAAAAAAAACCCTAATTCTTATAAATTATTGAAAAATGAGTCATTTGTAACTAAAATTATTATAATTATACTAAAATAACATCTAAAACATATAATAATATATATAATAATATTGGTAAATTTATACTTATCAAACTCCCCCCACACTTGAATCATTGCTTGTCCTCAAGCAATTGGAAAATCAAGATATCAAAATCATGATTCAAGCACTTGAAATAACACATGCCTCATCGTTGAATGTAATTCTACAAAATAAAGTAAATAGACATAATGCAATTCCTTGTAATGTTTCTAATACTAATCATATCAAGTAAAAGGGGAGTAATTATCTCAAAATTAAAGCTTATTCAACCAAATTCCCTTGCCATACAAAATTTTACAAATTAAGTATTTAATATGGACAATCATATACAATTCAATTTATACACAATAGGGACATGTTGAACTTTTATAAATTTAAGTGTCTTTTGACGTGAAGGTTGACATTGGTAGATGAAAACCCCCGATTACTTAACACTTTGCTCATTTTTACCACATTTTAATCTCTAGTTTGAGAAGTGAAATTGTCTTTTGATGAAAGGATCAACATTTTGTGTTGAAAACTCCTTATTACTCAACAATTTAATTTTAATCAAACTTGTTATCCAAACTCATAATTCAAATGCCGTATTGTCATGGGATGGCTAGACACTATGCTTCGTGACGTGCTAAGGTCCCCTCAGTACGTGGCCCAGCATTGTTTGCCATTGCTAATCACGCCTATGCGTATGCCCTATCCGTACCCAGAGTCGTGTAGTCGTTGCTTGGCGCGTTCATGCCGCAACCCTCGTGCCCTATTCTACCCGTGCATTCCCTGCTTATCGTACCCGTGTTATAGTCGGTACGACCTGTTGCAGTCCCATCACAGCCGCACGCCTAGCACAGAGTGTGCCGATGCTTATCATGACTCCCGAGAGGACAGAGTCGCACGCCCAGCACCATTAGCACCCAGGACACATGGGACCACCAGTCACAGATCGGTGCGAAACTTGCCAAGGATGAAGAACCAAGCACCAGAAGCCTAGTGATGTAATTTTAGGTGCTACTTCATCTTATACATGTAAATAGCTTAATTTATGTATTTTCCCTTTTGTAGAGAAAAACAGTGTCTACTCCTGTCACTTAGAGTTTTTCGGCTAAAACTACTATAGGGGGTGATAAGGAGTTGGATGCGAAGTTGGTTGTAAACAATACTTGTAAAGCTTGCGATTGTTTAATTAAATCTTGTTTCCTATTTTACCATTGTCTCTAAAGCTTATATATGCATTAATTTGCTATATTTGAGATTGCGACACACAGTTGGTCGGTAGACGGAAGTGACGTGCGGGACGTTACTTACCACACGGCTCGTTTTACTGAGGGATAACAAACAACCCGTGACAGTTAATATCATAGCTCTGAGTGAGGAACCGAGCTTAGGATAACTCGAAAATGGCTACGCATAGAGAACGGATTGATGCCTTAGAGGAGGCAATCAATCGTCTCTCTTCTATTTGTTTGGGTGACAAAGGTGCCGCTCCTTTAGACCTGCGAGTAGGTCAGGTTGAGACTGACCTTACCCATTTGAGTGCAGACCTTAAGAGGGAACAAGGGACCACTCAAAGACTTTCGGTGGAGACCTAGGCCCTTGAGGGAGGAGTCGTGGGGAACACCAACGCAATTGTCGAATTGCAAGAGATGATGATGGATCTCTATATAAAGGTGTGGGTGCTCCAGTTGGCGATTGCCAACAACAACACTATGGCCAATGCTCCAGAGATGGCAAGGGCATTCAATAGGCCAAAAGTCCCTGAGCCAAAGACTTTGGTGGGGCAAGAGACGCGAGAGAAATCAAGAACTTTCTCTTCGATATGGAGCAGTACTTTGAGGCAACGAATGTCGGAGATGATGCCGCGAAGGTGATAACTACTTCCATATATTTGTCGGGGGACACCAAAGTGTGGTGGCGCACCCAGAAGGTTGAGATCCAAGCAGGACGCCTTTGAGTAGACACATGGGAGGAACTAAAGCAGAGGATAAAGTGACACTTCTTTTCACATAATGTTGAAGAAGAAGCTCGCTGTGCCTTATACGGATTGAGGCAAACGGGCACCATACGAGATTATGTTAAGAGCTTCTATACCCATCTCCTGAGCATCACGGACATGTCGGAGAAGGACAAGCTCTTCTTTTTCAAAGAGGGCCTGAAGCCGTGGGTTAGGGCAGAGCTACAACGAGCAAGGGTTGAGAATCTAGACTCAGCTATTGCAAAGGCCAAGGGATTGGTTGACTACCAGTTAGAACTGCGATGAGAGACGAGACCAGCAATCAATCAGTCCAAGGGATCCGGCAACGGGTTCAATCGACCAAATGGGAAAAACGGTGGGGGAGACTGACCCTCCACACCACAAAATGATGCTCAAACACAGTCTAAGAGCCGAGACCCAAGCACCAATAGCAATAATGGAGAAACACAAAGATGAGGGTGCTATATTTGCGATGGGCCACATAGGATGGCTGAGTGTCCTAACGAAGAGACTCTTGAATGCTTTGCTTGCAGAAGACAATCTTCTTAGCCAAGATGAGCCGCTTTCAGAGGAAGACGATAGCAAGGAGTTATGCGGCCAGGAAGAGCATGCTATGGGGGCATTCTCCTACTGGTGCAATGCACTTGAGGGTTCAACGGGGACAACAAAAGCCGAAAGACCCCTTCAGGACAAAATTGACAAGGTGATTGCCAAGTGCCACGCAAAGGTGCTTACAAACAACAAAACCACATTGCTATCAAAACGGAGAGACCGACCGTGGAGGTTGCGGCTACGCCAACCCTTGAGGAGGATGAAATTGAGTAGGTCAGGCCAATGAGGGGCAAAAATAATGGCCTGATGTACGTGAATTTAAAGGTGAATAAGAAGTCAATACGAGCAATGATCGATACAGGGGCAACCCATAATTACCTCTCCAGCAATGAGATAGAGCAATTGGGCTGTGTTGGAAGAGTCCACTAACAAAGTTAAGGCAGTCAAATCTGCTGCACAACCAGTCGTAGGAGTTGCCAATGGCGTATCCATAAAGGGTGGTTCGTTCACTGCACGGACTAGTTTTGTAGCGGTTAAGATGGATGACTTCAAACTCATTATTGGGTTGGAGTTTTTAGGAGATGCAAGGATCGCCATATACCTTCATGGCAACACTCTAATTTTTCTAGGCAGCAACCCATGTTTGATTTAGACTTCAATGGGAAGATCTGATGGAACGAATCTCTCAACGCTGCAACTGAAAGAAAGCCTAAAACCTAGGGAAACAAGTTTCCTAGCGCATCTGTGCTGGGAAGAGGGCACAACGACTACGGGCCAGAATCACTTTTGGCTCCAACAAAATTCAACATAAGTCCCACGATGAATCCTAAATCTGATAGCCAAACAGACCGATTCAACGAAATATTGGAGGAGTATCTCCGACACCTTTTGACCGCTAATTAGAAAGAGTTGGCACCAGTGTTGGATGTGGCCCAGATATGCCTCAACGCTCAAAGAAGTTCTTTAATTAATAAGAGCTCTTTTGAAATCATTACAGGGCAACAACCTCCACTAGCTCACATGGTGGATGCTGTGAAAGAATTAGAAGTCCCAACGTGGTTGAAAGATCGTTCCGTTTTCCATGGTAATCTTTTAAACCCATACTAGAAAGACATGAAAAATCCATCTATAAGATTGTATGCGCGGAAAAGTCTCCATATTGAAGCAAAAGGGAAACAAACTGTAAAAGCTATTATTGATGAAATGGTGACCAGGCACAACAAATGCAGAGATCATCAACAGTACATTGTAAAATAGCTACGATGTGGAGACAATGGAAATTCTTGGGAACGACCAACAAACCTCAGAGCCCTCCAAAAGATATTTGACACTTACAATGCTTCAAAGGCTTCGAGGATGTCGCCAAATCAGGTGGGATAGAATGTCACGGGGTGGCTAAATGCTATGTTTCGTGACGTGCTAAAGTCCCCTCAGTACGTTACCCAGGATTATATGCTGTTGCTGATCGTGTCGCGCCCCATTTTTCAAAAGGGAAATAAAAAGTGTTAGATGTTTGGAAAAAAGAAAAGGAAGAATTAAATGTGATTTTATTTATATTGGAAAAAGAGTGTATGTTTTTATACAAAATAATTTTTAGAAAATACTTTCTAAAAGATAATTCGATAAAATGTAACAAACAAATACTTTATTTTGAAAACAAAAGAAAAGGGCCTAAAATGGGACTTTGAAAATGCAATGGTTTTTGGGCCCGAAAATAGAGTCTAAAAAGGGCTTTTTTAGTGAAAAAGAAGTCGCCACTTGGTATTGAGTTTTGGTGTACCAAGTCACCCGAAAATATTTTATAAAAGGTAAGAAAGATTAAGAATGATTTATTTAAAGAAATGATTTTTGAAAAAATATAGGAAAAACAAGAAAAACCCTTTTAGACGACTCCAGGTCTTTGAAAACAAGAGAAAAAGGTTCGGGAGTCACAGTTGAAGAAAGGGAAGGCAAAGGCTCGCGCCTAAGGCACCCTTTCAACCTAGCCGAAACTAGTTGCGAGGTTTAGTCTAAATTTTCCTAATATAACCCTAAGATTTTATCGCATTTGGATGCAACTATATGAATGCAAATCTAAGTCCTAAAAATGAGTATCGTTAAGGGACAAAATGTTCCATTGAGGTTTAGTCGGAATTACCGCATTAATTGCGAAACCCGAGTCTAGACCTCGATGGAGTCACGAGTGTAGATGCAAAATGGAATGCAAAAGAAAAGGAAAATAGTAATATAGATAGTAAGTGAACAAAGAAAGTGGGATGCAACATAACGGGTACGGGAGACTAATGGACTCGTGACTAACTGTTCCTACTCACGGAGGGGGGAACGACATGTACGCCATCGCTTCCCACGTGAGTAGATGACTATTTCTAGTCAAAATCACACAAATGACCTAAAATTCTATGTGTAGTGGAATCTAAATGTTATGCACTAAATAGATGTTAAAAATAGATAATAAGTGATAAAGTATATATAAAAATCATACAAAATGGAAAAAGGCCTAAAAAGAAAAAATGTGTGTGAAATGCATGAATGCACACGCGAGAAATGATTCTAATACTAAGATGACCTAAAGGCCTAGCATTGGACTAGCCTATTTTCTAAAAATTCTCCGCTAGCGTTGGACTAGCGAAGAAACCGAAATTAACCACAACTAGCGTTGGACTAGTGTGGCGACGATACACATATATAATAGTAAAGCAAGTAAATAAATAAAACATAGATTGAAGCAATAATCACATAAAAGCACATAATAGCACATAGGAGCATATAACACATAAGCATGATATTCTAGATGCAAAGTCCTAAAGAAAGCAAATAAAACACATAAGCACATAGCACACATAGCACACAAAAGCCCTAACTATTACACCGGGGAAGCCTAATTACAATCTAAAAAATAAAAGTAAAAGGTAACCTATCTAGCCTATCTATTACATTTTCTATCTAAAATACATAAAATTTTTGTTAAATAGATAACATATAAACTATCTATTACATTAACTATCTAAATACAAAAATTTTACTAAATATAATATTGCCTATCTATTACATCTCTTTTGAATAATAAAAATTAAATTCAAATAAACAACATGGCATAAATAAATAAACACTCACACATGGATAAAAAAAACTATAAGTACAAAGATACATGAAAACACATAGAAAAACACATTGGAGCACATAGGAGCACACAAAAAGAAATAAAAAGGGTAATTCGATGTACCTCCCATTCGTAAACTCGGTATAAATCGCTATTAACATGAACAAACATGTCAAAAATATCACTATTTAATAAATAAACTACTAATTAAATAATTTCATACCAATCACTATGAACATGCTATGATAATTTCAAACAATTATAGCAATAATAGACAAAATTAAAATAATAATAATTAAGTATTTAAAAAAATGAAAATTGTTTAAGTAAAAATAAATAAGTGCATAAATAAATAAAGTAAAACAAGGAAAATGAATAAATAAATAAATAAAAATAGTAGAAGATAAAACACAATAATACATACTTAAACTTTTAACACCCAAATGAGAATTATCAAAATAACTAAAAGGGAAATAAAGAAACTAATTTGAACATTAATTAGACTAACAAGACCCAATTTTAGAACATTAGTTATAAATTTGATAAAATAAATAAAGAAAATGTGAAAGGAAATAATTTAAAGCTTTAAGGACTTAACTAATTTTAAATTTTTTTTTTGCAAAAATAAAATATTATAAGATTTGGATTAAAAATGGAAATTTAAGCAATATTCTAAAGTGAAAAATGTAATTTGCAACAAGCAAAAAGGTAAAATTATAATTTTAAACCCTAATTAAGGTAATGACATAGTTTACAACAAATTTAAAGGCTAAAACATAATTTTCAGCAAGTATAATGCCCAAAAATAAAAATTTCCAGCAATACTTAAGGCCAAGAATATAATTTCAGCAAGGTCATTAAATGATACATAATTTACAGCAATGTATAGGGTCAAATTGCAATTTTCAGCTATATAAAAGAGCTAAAATAAAAATTCCAGCAACTATAAGTATTAAAATGCAAATTCCAGCAACAAATAAAAGACTAAAATACAATTTCTAACAGTTAATGGAGGTCTTAAAACAAATTCCAGCAACATAAAGGACCAAAATATAAATTCCAGCAACAATAGGGGGCCAAAAAAATAAAATTCCAGCAAGTATAGTGACTCAAATAAAATTCCAGCAAGGTTGGGAGGGATAAAATGAAATTCCAGCAAGCATTCTAGGGCAAAAATAGAGTTTCCAGCAATGTTGGGGTACAAAATAAAATTCCAGCAAGTTAAAGTATGCAAAATACAATTTCCAACAAATTTTAAAACCAAATTGCAATTTTAAGCAACATTCAAGGTTCAATTTGCAAATTATAGCCACATTAAACACCAATATGCAATATCCAACAATGAAAGGGGGTAAAATGAAATTTTTAGAAATATTTAAGGGCAAAAATGCAATTTCAGAAAAGTATAGGGGTCATACTATAATTTTATAAAAATATAGGGGTCAAAATGAAAAATTGAAAAATGTAGGGGCCAAAATGATAATTATCTAAAAGTTCGGGGACCGAAATGCAATTAATTGGGACCTAGTTGCAAAAAAAATTAAATTATGGGAGTCAATCTATAAAAAACAGAAACTTAATTGCATAAATCAGAAATTCTCGGGGCCACAGCGACATTAATGAAAGTATAAGGACTATAAAATAAATACCTATTATTAATTAAAAATAAATTAGAAAAACTAAACCTATCAAAACGACGTAGTTTTGAGTGAAACTACGTCAAAACGACGTAGTTTCACTAAAACTTTTTTTTTTTTACCCGGTTTTTCTTTTTTTCTTTTTTCTTTCTTTCTTTCTTTTCTTTTTCTTTTCTTCCTTTCTTTCTTTCTTTCTCTCTTTCCCCTTTCTTCTTCCCCGATTCCGTTCTCTCCCCCCTCTCGATCTCACTTTCTCTCTCTCGCCGGACTTCTCTCTCTCAGAAGTCTCTCTCTCTCTCTCTATTCCACCCTCTTTCTCTCTATTCCACCCTCTTTCGGTTTCTTTGTCTCTCTCTCTCTTCTTCGTTCAGCCCTCTCTCAACCTCTCTCCGTCGAACTCTCTCTCTCTCTCCTCTCATCGACTCTCTCTTCTTCTATCTACTTCCCCCCAAATCAATTATCAAATCCAATCAATCCAAAAACAAAACAAAACATAGTTCAATCAAGCAATTTAATGGACCAAAGGACTGAAAGAAAAAGGGGCGAGACTCACCTTGGTCAAACGACGGTGAACGGTGGGCTTGGACGGCGTCGTAATGGCGCTATTTGTTTGGGTGGCAATGGTTTGCTTGTATGGTTGCTCTTTTTTTTTTTTTTTCGTAGGTACCTTAGATTGAGCTTGGACTAGTTGCTCGCTTGTGTGTATTGTGTGTACATGTATGAAGCTTTATGTGTTTGGGCTGGTCGTGAGAGTGCAGATTGTGATTATCAGTGGCTTGTTATGTGTGTGGTCGTGTATGTGTATGTTGTGATTTGTTTTCTGGTGTGTGTGTGTGTGTGTTCTTGTCTGTAATTTTGTTAATGGTTGTGAGTGACTGTGCAAGTCAAGTGCGGGTGGGGTGTGTTTGTGCTGCAGTGTTTGTGCAATTGTGGTGTGGGTTGTGAATTGGATGTTGTAGGATGTGTGTTTGTGAATGTGTGTTTGTTGTGTGTGAATTGGCTCTGGTGCGTGTGTGTGTCTCTTGCAGGTGAAACTGTGTGTGTGAAGTGTGAGTGTGTAGTTTGGAGGTGTGTCTGTGAGGCTTTGGCCGAGAGAGAGAAGAGGTTTTTGTGTGCCTGTGAGTTTTGTGTGATGTGCGTGTGTTGCAGGTGTATGTGTGATGAGGGGAGGCAGAGATGAAGGTGAGGGAAAATGGCGTGAATTGGTGTGTTCTTTGTGCAAATGTAGTGCTTGTGTGTGGTCTGGCAGAGGGAAAAGAGAGTGAGGGAAGTGTGTGCAGACGGTGAAGGAGAGGTGAGGATTGTGAGTGTCAATGTCTGTGTTTTTTTGTGTTGCAGGGGAAAAGGATGCAGAGAGAAGAGAGTGAAAATGGTGAGTGAAAATCAAACAAAAATCCCCAAAAATCTACTGAATTGCAGGGGGGGTTGGAAGGTGATGATGAGGAGGCATGGTTTGAAGTATGGCCATAAGGCTGCTCAGCCATGCTGCTGCTATAGTAGGCTGCAAAACGCAGCCTGCTCCAGCCCTTTTTTTTTTTTTTTTGGTGAAATTTGTAAAGAAGAAGAAAAGATAAAAAGAAAAGAAGAAGAAAAAAAATGTAAGAAAATGAAGAAAATTGGAATAAAAATAAAAATCCTATGAACTTCTTAGAAAAAAAAATAAAAGGTAAATAAAATAAAATAATAAAACTAAAATTAAAATTAAAATTAAAATTCAGCATTACTAGAAAAAGAAAATTCAATAATAACAAAAAATTAAAGTTTTAAAGTTAATTCACTGTTGAAAAATATGTCATAGATAAAAGGATACAATTTGAAATAAATACCAAATAGTTTTTTTTTAAATTATAAAAAAATTTTACATAAAATCTACAAATATTAAATGCACATATAAAATATTTCACACACAAAAATTCTTAAATAAAGGTGCATTAAAAAAACGTGACGTAATATGACAAAATTATGAAAATCACAAAAAATACTAAATGACTCTTAAAAATCACAAAAAATTTTACACAAAATATATTATCCCATGAAACACATATACTGAAGTTTTCACTCAAAAATTTTTTAAGATTAATGCATTCTTGGGAAATGTGCCCTTAATAAATAAAAAGACAAAAATTGAATAAATACTAACGACCTTCAAAAATTATGAGATTTTTGCAAAAAATTTATGAATATACAAGATGCATATATAAATTTTTTCACTTGAAAATTCTTGTAAAAATAATGCATTGGAAAACGTGCCGTTGAATTAAAAATACTAAAATTTTAAATAAATAACGAATGACTCCTGAAAATCATTAAAATCATAAATAATGATGAAAATAGTAAAATCATGTATTTAAGAAATAAAATAAAGCAAACTAATATTTACATGGCGAAATTACCATTTTGCCCCTTGATGTGACGAATTAGACATAATACGCGAAAAATTGTACTCCACCCCCGAAAAATGAAAAATACCCCCTACAATAAAGTAACACACATATTTTTACCAAAGGTGTGTCAAAATTTGGTGTCTACAGATCGCACCTGTGCGCATGCCTTGTCCGCACCCAGAGTCATGCGCTCGTTGCTTGGCGCGTTCGTGCTGCAACCCTCGTGCTCTATTCCACCCATGCGTTCCCTACTTATCACACCCGTGTTATAGTCGGTACGACTTGTTGCAGTCCCATCGCAGCCGCACGCCCAGCACAAAGCTTGCCGATGCTTATCGTGACTCCCGAGAGGATGGAGTCGCACGCCTAACACCACCAGCATCCAGGACGCATGGGACCACCAGTCATAAATCGGTGCGAAACTTGCCAAGGATAAAGAACCAAGCACTAGAAGCCTAATGATGTAATTTTAGGTGTTACTTCATCTTGTACATGTAAATAACTTAGTTTATGTATTTTCCCTTTTGTAGAGAAAAATAGTTTCTACTCCTATCACTTAGAGTTTTTTTGCTAAGACTACTATAGGGGGTGATAAGGAGTTCGATGCGAAGTTGGTTGTAAATGATACTTGTAAAGTTTGTGATTGTTTAATGAAATCTTGTTTTCTATTTTACCACTATGTCTCTAAAGCTTATATATGCGTTAATTTACTATATTTGGGATTGCGACACACAACTGGTCAGTAGGCGGAAGTGATGTGCGGGACGTTACTTGCCACACGACTCGTTTTACTGAGGGATAACAAATGACCCATGACATGTTTGATGCGAAAATTGACATTTGTAAATAAAGATTCCTGATTATTAAGCAATTTGAATCATTGGAGTATAAATAAATAAACATTCATCAATTTGCTTATCGTATAATTGTCCCTTAATTCAAATAATGTATAAGTATACTTCTTGTTTATATCTACCACTTAATAATGTAAAATTAAGTAAAAAAAAAATTAAAATCAAACATGCCAAATCAAGGCATAATTATAACTATTTTACAAGATATACTTTCTTAAAAACAAAACTTCTCATCACATGATGACTATTTGTTCATATATTGTAGAAAATATTCAATCAAAGTTGCATAAATTATTTCAAAAAATAGTAAAGGAATTTAACAAGTGAATTGCATGAAAGCATGTTAACGAAGCAAATTTTCAAAAATTTTGGCCATATTTTACCAAAACGATATCTTGACACTATATACTCCAAATCCTAACCAAATATAATCTTATACCTTCCTCCCACATTTAAAATGAAACATTGTCCTCAATGTGTAAAGAAAAAATTAAGAATGAAAGATAGAACAAGAAAACTCCCCTTGTTTGGTTTAGAAGTTCCAATTTTTGATATTGTTATGTCCGTGAAGTCCATTGGCCTTTGGCAAGTCTCTCTTTGCAATGCTTCATCAAATTCCTCATTTGAGCCCAGCTTGCTCATTGCCTTTGCTTTCAAACACTCAAAACACTTGAATGCTATGTTAGATGATGAATGACTAGCTTATGAAACATAAAATCAACATAGCATGCTTGAAATTCATGATTTCCCCACACTTAGTTTGTACAATGTGGTTCCAAAGGGGTGAAAATTTGAACGACAAATAAGTTAAGCAAATGTATTATGTATTGATGTGGTAAAAAGCGAAAGAAACTTGTTCAAAGTTGCTTCATATCAAGAATCAACCATTTCATGCCATTAGGTCAAAAATATAAAACAAAATGGAACTTGGGAAGTGCAAGATTGAAACATATTTAAGTGCTTATTAAGGTGTTCAAAACACATACACAAATGATGCAAAAGAAGTTGCAAAAGAACCAAATGAAAAGCATTAAAAACAATCTTGAAAATCAGAAATATCTTGTGATCCGCAGGTGGGGTACCCACGATTCACATGCCTGGACCCACGGATCTCTATGCGCGCGAATTTCAAAAATTCTCTGATGTTAATCGCGGGTTGGACCATAGATAGTGACTCACGGATCGTGACCCACGGATCACTTCCTACAATAGGCAATGAATTTCTTTTTCTGCATTTTACTATTCCATTGGTCATTTCAATTTTTTGTAACAACTTCAAACTCAATTTTAATATGTTTTTGAAACACTTAACACTTGGAACCTATTTGAATCATCAAAATACACGTGCAATTACAAATCCTTCAAATTTTGCATTCAAATTACAACTTTTATGTATGAATTGGGCAAAATTCTTCAAATTGTATATTTTGCAAAATTTGAATACTACTTTCAAACCAATTATGCCCACATGTTTCTTTAAGCATATTAAACTCATAAAAAAAGTTAAACACCATATAATCTCACTAAATCATCACATGACCTTTTTTATCAAAAAGTTCTTAACCATGAATAGTTTTTTTTTTAGGCTAACCCGGTACACGGGAGTGGGCGTCACTCCATAATTTTATTAATAGTTTAACAGAAAATATGATGGGGACATAAACCTGACCTCAATTATTACATAAATAAAACCTTAACGAAAAAGAAATAAGGAGTACTTCCTCCCTTTACACAAATAAAGGAAAAAAGAAAACTCAACATTCTTAAATCTAAAAGCAGGGAAACCTAATTGATCTAATTTGACCGCCCCTCAGACTTCTTTTGGCAGAGCTGCAAAATTCTCAAAAAACTGATCATGATTTGCTAGTAAACTCTCATTTGACAAAATGTCTGCTGGCTTGTTTGCTTCCCTAAAACAATACATAAAAATCATCACACGTGAACTAAAACTATATAATTCCTCATATAATGAATATAAATGCCACGGGCATGAAATTTTCCTATTTACAATGTTAATCAAAACAAGCGAATCCAATTGCACATGAAAGTGCTGAATTCCCTGTTGATAGCATAATCGAACACCATGAAGCATAATTCTGCCTCTAAACCTGATCCATACCCCAGTGAGCAAGCATACCCAAAAATAACCTTACCCTGCACATCCCTAAGGATTCCACCACCTCCATAGTTACCTGGATTCCCTTAGGAGCATCCATCAACATTGAGTTTAAAATAATCCGCAGGAGAACTCCATCTTACCATAGTAACACGAATTTCCTTCTTCATCATACTAACATTATAGTAAAATTCCAACCAAGTACTAACATGAATGGATTTACTAAATTTTTGTTCCCATGTCAATTTTATATCTCCAAAAATCCTTCTAGCAATAAGATCCCTAGGAAGAGCATTACCTGCAAACAAAAATTCATTCCTTGCTTTCCACAAGTGCCACAAGATTAAAATAGGAGAAATATGATGCAAAAAGTCCACATATGAGTTAGTAGCAGGAAGCAAGCACCAATCCATAATCCTCTTACGTAAGTGATAATGATTAGGTGAAAACCCTACAGCTACACCAAAACAATCCCACAATAGAGTAGCACATTCTCCCAAGCTAAACACATGCTCAACATATTCAATCTATGGGCTAGCACAACAGAAACATCTAGATGGGCCATGAACACCAAAATGCTGCAAAATATCTGCCAAAGTAAGTCTCCTATGTAACAATCTCAACATAAAAAATGAAATCTTCCCTGGGATAGAAGTATCCCAAATCTTTGAAAAGAAGATACTAGAGACTTTACACTCCCTTACACAGTAGTATGCAGAATTCAAAGAAAATGCACCAGAAGAAGATAACTTCCAAACAATTCTACCAGAGAGAAGCCAACTAATATTACTTTCAGCCAAATCCCTCCCTTTTAGCATCCTCTTCCACATCATGGAATCCATCAAACTAGGCTGAACTTGTGTTGGTGAATTTGATTTATAGTACTTAGAATGCACAAATTCAACCCATATCGATTGATACTCTCTAAATCTCCACCACAATTTGATAGATAAAGCCAAATACACATCTTCCAAGAATCTTAAAACAGCCCCACCTTCCTCAGTAGGAGTACATAAATTTTTCCACTTTATCCAATAAAACCGAAAACCATCCCCATCTATTCCCCACAAAAACCTTACAAAAATTTTCTCCAACTCCTACAAAACACCTTTTGGTGGACACGATGCAATCAAAACATGTAAATGAATTGAAGATAATACATGTTTAATCAATATCAAGCAACCACCCACAGATAAAAATCTATTTTGCCATGCCAACACTTTTTTAGTAACACATTGACAAAGCTCAAAAAAGAATGCTTTTTTACCTCTTCCAAGATACAATGGATAGCCCAAATAGCGTACAAGAAATTGTCTTTCAGAGAAGCCCATCAATGTTCTAATGATATCCTTCCTCTGACTTGAAATTTTTAGATGACAAAGAAAATCACTTTTTTGCACATTGATCTTTTGGCCGGAGCATAGTTCATACTTCCTTAGTACATCCATCACTAATCTCAAAGACCTACGATCAGCACCTGTAAAAATAACAACATCATCAGCAAATGCCAGATGAATCACAACAAGACATTTTGAGGGTACACTGAAAGGAGTAAAACTCCTTTTTTCAATAAGAGAATTCAACGCTCTGGACAAACCCTCTGCAGCAATAATAAACAAGGCTGGAGAAATAGGGTCTCCTTGTCGAAACCCCCTAGAAGAATGGAAAAAACCAGATGGAGCACCATTTATAATGACTGAAAATCAGCAATTGGAGATTAATCTCCATACCATATCAATATACTGTTCCCCAAAGTCAAAAGCTCTCAAAATTTTGGTCAAATAAATCCAAGAAACCCTATCATAAGTTTTCTCCATATCTAATTTTATCATTACATTTCCTCCTCGATTTTTCCTTTTCATACCTCCAACCAATTCTTGGGCAAGTAAAAAATTCTCTGTCATCAATCTTCCTTTCACAAAACCACTCTGGTGACTAGAGATAATCCGAGGTAAGATACCTGTCAACCTGTCAAACAAGATTCTGGAAACAACTTTATTAAAGAAATTACACAAACTAATAGGCCGAAATTGAGTAAAATCTTGGGGACAAGCAACTTTAGGGATTAGAACCACCAAGGTAGAAGAAATACACCTTGGTAATTCAGCACCACAAAAGAAGCTATTCACTGCCCTATAAACATCTTCAGCCACAATGTCCCAAGCATGTACAAAAAATTTACCTGTAAAACCATCAGGCCCAGGAGCACTATCCTCATTCATTGAAAAAACCACGTCCCGCACCTCCTCCAAAGATGAAAAATTTTCCAAAGATTCAACATCATCATTAGATAATAAGCTAGGAATATGATCTAAAACAATGTCATCACCCACCCCATCTTGTGAAAATAATGAAGCATAGAATCTGCAAGCCTCTGTAGCAATAGCATCCTCCTCCTCCAACCATGCCCCAGAAGAATCTTTAATACGATGAATAATAGATTTGGATCTTCTTTCAGCTACCACAGAATGGAAATACCTGGAATTTTTATCTCCTTCCTTCCACCACTTTACTCTAGCCTTTTGTCTCCAAAAACTCTCCTCTACACAAAGGATTTTATTTAATTCCATACGAGACTGCTGCAAAGTGTCCAAAGCGTGATCGGAGCCCTCAATATCAAATTTCTTCTCATCCTTAGCTACTTTTCTTTCCAGTTGTTTAACGTTCTCAAAATGTCCCCAAAAGTATGACAAGACCAACTTTGAAGAGCCTTTTTCACGTTCTTCAATTTATCAGCTAATATTTTCATAGGGTGCCCACTACAACTAGCTTGCCAAGATGATCGAACCACCTCCAGAAATTGATGATGATCAACCCAAAAATGAAGAAATCGGAATGCCTTTAGTTTATTATCCAGTCTCGTTTTCCCTATTACAAGCAATGGAGAGTGGTTAGACGAACTTCGAAAAAGATGTTGCACTGAAATATCCAAACCCGTTGAAGTAAATTGCTGATTAATCAACATCCTGTCAAGCCTTTTCCATATCCTGGCTCGGCCATGTCTATTATTGCACCAAGTATAGGGAGACCCAGAGAAGCCTGCATCAAAAACTTCAACATCTTGCAAAAAATTAAGAAAGTCCAGAGCTTTATTTAAATGAAAAGGTCAACCCCCTCTCTTCTCATCTGCCTAAGAAATAATGTTAAAATCCCCCCCAATCAACCAAGGAGAACTAGCTACACTTTCAGCTCTTAGAGCATCCCACAATAATTTTCGCTCATCAATGTCACAACTCACATGCAAAAAAGACAGTCTATAAGAATTCGCAAAAATTGAGTTGTGCACAGTAATAGAAATATGTTGTTCACTATCACCAACAATTGAATAAGCCCCTAACTGTCGAAAGAAAACCCAGACTGATCCAGAAGCATTATAACACCAAATTTCATACCCAATTTCCATCTAATATCATGAAACCGATCAACATTCACTTTAGGTTCACATATAGCAACTAATTGTAAATTAAAAATTCTAATTAACTTCTTCAATCACCTAATATTAGGGCCTTTAGACACATCCCTAATATTCCAAAACATCATGCAAATCATTTGGATAAATTATACAAAAAAGAATCTGAAGATTTTGCCTTGGATCTAAGAACTCTATCCAAACTTGGAGCAAAGGACACACTTTTCTTTTTGGACGTCTTACTGAAATTCAAATCAACTACCTGTTGAAGAATGCCTTCCCTTTAATTGTGAGATATTTCCAAATTACAAAACTCTACCCTTTTGTTTAGTTGATGAAAAGAATCCGAACTACAATGCTCCGGAACTCGTCGAGGTGAAAGATTCCCAGCAATTACTTCAGCCTCCATTATCATAGCAGCCTATAAGTCAGGTTGTAAAATCTCTCCTTCCTCCAGTTGTTGCTGTTGTTGATCCAGTAAACTTGGCTGTAGCAATTCAAATGACAAAATTGTCTCACTTGCTCCATCCTTCTCAATTTGTTCTTCATTATTTGCCTGCCCCATATCCTTACCTCCCACGGTTTCTTCCATCTGTACATCAGAATCGACCACCTATTGGCCATACACTTCCTTACTTGTTTCCACTTCCCTTTGTTGCATGTTCATTGGCACCTCTACTCCCGTATGAAGCTCATTTTGCTCAACCTGATTAACTACAGTGGCTACCTGATCACTAGTTTGCTTATCAGAAAGCCTGCCATTGTCTCCATCTTTCACCAACTTCGGAACATATTGCCGAATCTCATTAGGTTTTGCTTTCTATTTAGGCTCCAACTCATGATCTTTTACTCCTTTGGAATGCAGCACTCGATAGTGAGCCTCATCATGTCCCTGTTTATGGCATTTACTGCAATAAGAAGGCAAATTTTCGTAACTAATCTTCTGCCAAAATCCTCCTTGACCACCAGATATCCTAATGCGTTGGGGCAACTCCTTCAACAAATCAACATCCACACAAACCCTTGCTACATTTGGTCGACTCAAATTCATAGGTGCTGCGTCAAGCTTAAGGGGCTCTCCAACTGTAAAAGCAATCATGAACAAAGTTGCACGATCAAAAAAATGGATGGGTAAGCCTTTGAATGCAATCCAGACAAGAGCACAAGAAGGCTCCATGTCCGTTTAGAAATCTGGACTCCACTTAAAAACTCTCATAGGGAATTCATTGATCATCCAAAGTCCTCTTATCCAACATCTATGAAAATCTTCCTCCGCATGAAACCGAATCAATATGTGTCTTTGGTCCAGCAATCCAAGCAAAAAAGTTCCTGAGAAACCAATGGCAGTGAAAGACTTTCACAATACCTCCATGCTTGGCCTGCCATAAGAAAATTTCCCAACAAGTGCAAACCTAAAGGGCGCTGCAAGTTTTTCGATTTCCTCCGAGGGGAAGCATATTACAAGCTCACCCCTAAAAATAGATGGTGGCTTGATCTGTAACGGTGATGGCGTCTTGTTCATAAGGACATTAGCAAAAGAATGATTAACAATTGAAGGAGTCCCCTTAGCCATTGGATGGGGCGTAGCCATCAAAACCCTACTCTTTCAATCCAAACCAGATGAGAAAAGCAAAGATCATGGCTAACCACAAGGGGCTGAATCCAGAAGGAACCAAAATTTGACCAGGAAGAGGCAGTAAAAGTCACCAAAAAATTTAAAATTCAAAATCCTAGAAACGTGAAAGAAGAGAGGGTATAGAAAGCAAACTCATGATCTTGAATCTTCTTGAATCCCTCTTGCACCTTAAGTTCCTTATTGAAAAAACCTATAACACAAACATAATAAACACACTTTAACCCTTATAATATATATTAAATCTAAGTAAAATTTTCACAAAAAGAGTAAGAAGATTGGGTTGCCTCCCAAGAAGTGCTTCATTTAGAGTCTAGAGCCAAACTTTGCAGGTGTGGGCTTCACTTTTGAGGACCATTACCCAAAGAATCCTCCACTTCTTTGGGTGTAGATATATCAATAAAGTATAATTGGTCCTTTTCTTTTCATTGTTCTTCTTCTTGTGCTTCCAAGTCCCAGAAATAAAACATTTGGCACATTATCATCCAAATCATCAAGTAAATATATATCAAAAGTAGAAGATGAATGTTTCATCATTGAATTCAATTCAAAGGCTATTTCTTCATCTCCTACTTTTAACTTTAATGTGCCATTTTTTAATCAATTATTGCACCGACGATTGCAAGAAAAGGTCTACCAAATATGATAGGCATATTAATATCATCCTTCATATCTAGAACAACAAAATCTACCGAGATGATAAATTTGTCCATTTTCATAAGAACATTCTCAAGAATACCTAGTGGCTGCCTAATGGACCTATCGGCTAGGTGCAATGTAATGTTTGTGCTTTGAACTTCTTTGAATCCTAACCTTCTAGCTATTGACATGGGTAAAAATGAAACACCAGCACCTCAATCACATAAAGCATTGGAAAAATTAACAACACCAATAGTGCATGGAATAGAAAAACTCGCTGAATTCTTGAGTTTTGGTGGCAATTTGTTTTGGATCCTTGCACTACATTCCTCCATGAGTGCTATGATAGCAAAGTCATCAAGATTTTTCCTCCTTTTCAATAAGCCCTTCAAAAACTTGTTGTATTTGGGAACCTATAAAAATGCATCTACAAAAGGAATGTTTACATGTAATTGCTTAAACATTTGTGCAATCTTTCCCAATTCCTTCTCTTTCTTTTCATTCTTAAGCCTTTGTGGAAATGGAATTTGGATTGGAAGAAGAATAGTTTGTGATTGACAATTCATATTTTCCACACCAACTTCTTTTTCACTCACTATTTCTATCCTTTTTTCCTCTTTTTTATCTTTTTCACTTCCATACTCTTCAATGATTGGTTCATTTAGCATTTTACCACTCCTCAATGCAATTGCTTGGACCTGTTCCTTAGGATTAATTTCTGTTTTACTTGGTAATTCCCCTTGCTTCCTAAGGTTCATTTGTTGAGCTATTTGACCATTTTGATTTTCTAGAGATCTTTCCATTCCTAACATTCTACTTTCAAATTGCTCGACCTTTTCCATAACCTTCTCATTTGCCACCTCCCAAGCCAATTTATTTTGTGAAAATCCAGACTGAGTTATCATCTTTGGCTCCCTCCATCCAAGATTTGGATGGTTTCTCCACCTAGGATTATATGTGTTTGAAAAATGATTATTAGAAGAAGAAGGTTTAATATTATTGACATCTTGAACTTGTGCACATGTTGATGGATCATGAGAATCATTACACAAACTACAATATGCAACATTAGATGATGAATTTGAACTACTTGAGACACGCTTGTTGAAAACATTCATCATATTTTGCATTTGAGCTTTAAGCATATCTAAAGTATCAAGTTCATACATACATTGCATTCTTTTAGGGATACCTCTTTCATTGGCCCAATGGTAGTGATTTGCTGCCATTTCCTCTATCAATTCTTGGGCCTCCTCCACTGGTTTTGCCATAAGAGCTCCCCATGCAGCTGTACTATATTGATTTTTGTTTGATAATTAAGTCCATTATAGAAAGTTTGAATTAATAACTAATCAGGAAGTTCATGGTGTGGATATTTTCTTATTAAGTCCTTGAATCGGTCCCAAGCCTCAAAAAGAGACTCTCCTTCGCTTTGGTGAAAATTTGTTATGTCCATCCTTAGTCTTGTGGTCTTTCTCGGTGGTAAATATTTCTTCAAAAATATTTTAAATAGGTCCGTCGAAGTTGCAAAGGTATTTGGTGGATATACTTGAAGCCATTGCTTGGTTTTGTTTCTTAAAGAAAATGAAAATAATCTGAGCCTTATGGCATCTTCGGAAATACCATGTAATTTGATTGTGTAACATATTTTCATAAAATTAGCCAAATGTAAATGTGGATCTTCATTTATATTACCACCAAATTGATTTTGTTGAACCATTTGAATTAGTCTCAGCTTAAGTTCAAAATTATTTGTATTAACCAGTGATCTAATTATACTAATGTGAGAATCAGTTGGATCCAATATTGCAAAATCTCATAGATAATAAGTGTTAGGATTAGGATTTTGGTTTATGTCCTCCATGGCTGCTTCTTGATGTTCTTGAGGTTGAGTTGTGCTACAAGTATCACCAACCTCCTCTACCTTAGCTTGTTCTTCTTGCCTTTGTCTCCTTGCCTACCTTGCGGTTCTTTCAATTTCTGGATCAAATGGAAGCATCACTCTTAAGCTCCTATGCATACACCTACAAAACAAAAATAATGATTATTTACAAATAAACAAAACAAAGTTTAGATTAATAAAGTTAGCTTTGGCCTTAGTATTGTCTTGATTCCCTGGTAATGGTGCCAAAAACTTGACGTGGTGTAGATTAGATGTAACAATTATGAACAAATACACACAAATCAAGTAATAAAAACCTAATCTCCCAACTTAATTTAGAAGTGCATGGGTCTATTGTAATAATTGGAGTATTAGGTGTCGAATTCCACAAGGAATAAAATATGTGCAACTACTTAAGCTCTTTCACTTACTTTTATTATTTAAACACAATTAAAATAAGATGGATATGGGGTTCCTCCCTTTCAATAGAATAGGTATATGATTGAAAACTTTTGTAGAATCCAAGCAAAGAAACCTAGAACATAGAATCCACTAATGAATCGTGCATAAATGACTTCTAAGTTTTAACTTGCCTTGTTTAGAATCCAATTCCATAAGTGTCATAACTAGATCTCTCTATGCAATGACAAGATTCCACTATTCTCATGATGAAAACTTATGAAAGCATGAATTGTATTGATTCACTTGAGCATTCATTATTCTCATATGAACTATTTAAGCATTACTTGTTCATTTTCCATTGTTAAGAGCATCTCTCAATGTAAAATAACAACTAAATGACTTGTTAAAGTTGGAAATGCAAAAACAAGTGTTAAAACTTGAACAAGAAAACATACCAATGTAAGCTTAGCAAGTGCAAGTGAATTAAGTCATGTTTGTTGATTCATTAGCTTCATCTATGATCTAGATGAAGCTTTAGTTCAACATGGTTAATGAAACAACAAGAAATTCAACTTCAAAGCAAGAATTCATGACAAAAATTGAAAGTAAAAGAGATAGAATTTAAGAATTGCTCAACCAAATGAGAAGAAGCTTCTCTTCTTATTCACCTTCAAAAGTAGCACTACAAAATTCTCTTACAATGGTCTTCCCTATTCTGTTGAAGGATGAAGAGAATTATATTAATTCTCTATCAAAACAAGTACAAACTAAGCTAATAACTACTTTATACTACTCAAACTTTTTTTTCGAATGCTTTACGAAGGACTTCTATTTATAAGCAAATATTCCTAAGTCATTTTTCAACTTGCATAATTATCAATGCATGGAAATGATGAAGATTTGCTTGGGGATTCCAAATGAGCACAAAAGTCTTCATTTATACTTCCAATGCATTTTCCACTTGCAAAACCATATCCCCATCTGAAAATGTCTGCAAAAACAGCTGGAAGAAGATGCAAGTTGAAATCCTAGAAAAGTCCCAGGCGGCCTGCAATCCGCGGGTGATTTTCCACAGATCTGACCCACGGATCACTCCTTGTGGACCCCACTTGAGTTTTGATTTTTGCTAAGCTGGCATCCACATGTGCAAGCATTTTTCACATATTTTCACACATTTTGATGAAGAATTGGGTTTTTATTATTTTTCCATAATTATTCCTTCAAGTTGTTCATCCAACTTTAACTTTTTGAATCACCATTGACTTTGATTTTCCTTTACTCCAATTGATCCAAAATAAGTTTAAATATGATGAACCTGCAATGATACACAAAAATTGTGCATTAATTTACTCAAATAAAAAATCTGCCTCAAAAACCCTAAGTTTGGCAAAAACCCTAATTCTTATAAATTGTTGAAAAATGAGTCATTTGTAACTAAAATTATTATAATTATACTAAAATAAAATCTAAAACATATAATAATATATATAATAGTATTGATAAATTTATTACTCATCAAAAAGAAAAGAAAAGAAAAAGGGGGAAAATTGAAAAAGAAGCCCAAAAGAAAATAATAAAATTAGGGTGAATTTAAATTAAAAAGAGAGAGAGAGAGAGAGAGAGAAGAGAAGAAGAAAGCCAATAGCAAGTGGTAAAGTTAGGATTTGAAAATGCAACCTCAAAGTTAATTAAACATTTCATCAATCCCGCTTTCCGACCTTAATATTTTTAGCACATTACTTGATCCCATTTCAAAAGCCGAAAATGTTATCGACTTCCATCTATACTTTGTGATGATTTTTGAAATGAAAATTTGCAAATCAAAAGGGTATATGATATTAACAAATCTATCCCAAATCATCAAGGGAAGAGTGTCTTACTGATGCCAAAAGATTTTCAAATACTAGTCAATTTTAATGAAAAGGGAAAGACTTTCTCAAATTTGGATGCTGCTGTTCGTTTCTTCTTCTGAAGATGATCATCCGAAAGGACACTATAGTTGGACAAATACAACAGCTAAAGGCCAACATTGGATTCTTTGAAAGTTGATAACTATAGTTGCTTGAGACTCCTTTTTTGTATTGATCATTTTGTGGCAATGTCAGAATTCAAATAGGAATGACATCCAAAAATCAAAAGGCATTTTTTTAAGCCATCATTTCATAATCAATTTTTTAAAAAATGTTTCATTTAATTGTATTTCATTTAGTCTTTGCGCATTTCGTGTTGTTTACTGTAGAGAATTTCTTTTACATTATTACATGTGAAGTATTTTATGACCAATTCATGTTTTGAAAATTTTGATATTTGCTTTGTTTGAATTTGAAATAAAAGTGAAGACAATCTTAAATTTATCTGAAGTCAAGGCCATATATGAATTGCAAAAATGTTTGGTGGATTTGATTTGAATCGTGGATCGGAGGCCATCGAATTCAAGAAACTTGCCGAAAGTAAAGCAAAAGACTGTATTAGAGATTTGAGATGGCAATACTCATATTTATATGTGCCAGCAGAGTCAAGAAACTGAAAATGGTGGCATCACTTTTGCAATTGCTGTCGCTTTCTCTTTTTGTAGGTGCAATCACACCATCTTCAATTGAAGCCTTCGTCAAGGATAAAAATTGGGACAATTTTTTTAGTTAATGATCGGTTAATCAAGGGTGCAATTTAATTCAAAGATTAATTTCAAAAATTGATACTGGGGCAAATATTTTGAGAAAAAAATTTTGATTTCAAATGCTTGAGACAAACGTTGTAAAAGACCGATTCATACTGGGGCAAATTTTTGGAATGATTGATTTGAAATGAATTTTGATGTTTTATAATAGCGTCGAATCTTGAAAAGAGTAATCTCAAATTAGTTTGATGCCATACACTAGGGCAAAAATTTTTGAAAATTTTGATTTTTGAATTGATTTGATGCAACGCCCAATATTTTTTTTTTAAGTTTTCCTATGTCATTTCTCTATGCATTTTGTCCAGCAACTTGAATCTCATTATGTTCATTCAAGTCTGACTATTCAAAACCCCGCATTTCATTCATCAGTTTAGCATCATGCATGCATACATTCGTCCAGTAGTCTGGACTATATCTTTACCAAATTAGCATTTGTCTAGCATTTGTCCAACATAATGCATGGTTTTTTTAATGTGTCTGGTAGTTTGCATATTGTGTCATCCAATCATTTTGTTTTCAGTCTCTAATAATAAAATCCAATCTAGGAATTAGGCATCGCATTTTCATTTTAGTCATTTTGCTGTTAGTCTCTGGCAATAAGATCCAATTCTGACATTGGGCACCGTACTTTTCCGGTAACAAGATCCAATTCAAGCATTGGGCGTGTGTTTTAGTTTTAGTCATGTTCATTTCAGTCTCCGATAGTAAGATCTAATTCTTGGTATTTGGCATCGTGCTTTTCCAGCAATAAGATCTAATTCAGGCATTGGGTGCCGCGCTTTAGTTTCAGTCATGTTCATTTCAGTCTCCGGCAGTAAGATCCAATCTTGCATTGGGCGTCACACTTTTCGGTAGTAAGTTCCAATCTAGACATTGGGCATCGCACTTTAGTTTTATTCATTTTCATTTTAGTCTCCGGTAGTAAGATCCAATCTTGGTATTAAGCGTCGCACTTTTTCGATAGTAAGATCCAATCCAGGCATTGAGTGTCGCGCTTTAGTTTCAATTATTTTGTTTTTAGTTCTCCAGTAGTAAGATCCAATCTTGGTATTGGGCGCCGCGCTTTAGTTTTAGTCTTTATTTTTCAATTCGCAATAGGCTCAATCCGTAGCATTGGGTACCTATTTTTTCATTTAATTCCGTTTGCAGCATTAGATAATATCATTCCAATTGCATGCTCAATCATCTTATTTCAACATTTTTTTCTTCTTATGTCATCATAGATTAGTCATCGCATTAGTCCATTTACTTTCATTTAAAAAAAAAGAGAAAATTTTTTATTTTTGAGTTGAATTGCATCCTATGCTCGACATTTGTTTTTCCTGTGTTTTAAAATTTTTATTGCATTTATTTTGTCCAATAGCCTAAACCAGCATTTGTTTTTTACATTTCAAGTTGGCAGCCCAATTTTGCGTTTTCATTAACCTTGACAGTCCAAGGCCATGCATCTGCCCAGTAGCCTGATCGACATATGTTATTTATAATTTAAGTTGGCAGCCCAACTTTGCATTTATCAACCTTGGCAATCCAAAGTCATGCATCCATCCAGCAGTCTGATCGGCATATGTTATTTACATTTTAAGTTAGCAGCCCAACTTTGCATTCATCAACCTTGGTAGTCCAAGATCATACATCTGCCCAGCAGGCTAGTCGACATACGTTATTTACATTTCCAAATCTGGCAACCTAAATTTTGCATTTTTATCAACCTTGGCAGCCCAAGATCATGTATTTGTCCAGTAGCTTGGTCGGCATCTGTTATTTACATTTCAAGTTTGACAACCCAAACTTTGCATTCATCAACCTTAGCAGCCCAAGATCATGTATCCGTCCAACAGCTTAATTGGCATCTATTATCCAGGCTGCTGGACAAAATAAATATTAATAAGTTGAATGCAATGTTTGGGCTTCCAGACTTGAAAAAGTAAATAAATATGTACCGTTTAGGCCACTGAACAAGAACCAAAGCACCCATGATGAAAGAAAGAAATATCGAAAACATCATGAAAGAATTTCCAAATAGCTTGGGCCATCGGACATTGTAAGAAAACGTGATCCACTGATTCAATATTCAAACAAAAACAACACTTAAATGCTAATAACACACCCTTACGTTGGATAACAACATCTAGAGGCAACAATTCATTCATTATTCTCCATGCCAAGAACGAGAATTTAAGGGGAATAAAAGAATTCCAAATAGAATCATAAAGCATAGACTGAGTTTTTTTCTCCCTAGCAACTTCATAGGCTAACTTAGTAGTGAACTTTCTTAATGGAGAGGTGTTCCAAATCACCTCATCCTCCTGAAATCTGTTAATAGGCAGATGCTGTATTTTGGCTATAATATGCACTGGAATCAGCTCCCTTAGCTTCAAAACACCCCATGCTCCATCTTAAAAAAAGTCCTTAACCTTCATCATTGAGTTAATGGTTCCCAAGGTTTCTTGCGATAAAGGATGAGATACCACCCATTTATTTTCCCAAAAAATCAACCTCCCCTTGCCAACCTTCCAAAAATTAGGTTCCTCTACTTCGAACCAAATTCTGCATAATCGCTTCCAAGATGGAGAACCAATCTACGATGGTGCACACAAGGGATGCCAACTGCTAATATATTTTTCATGCATAAAGTGAGCCTAGAAAGACTTCTTGGATCTCAGTTTCCACCAAAGTTTCATCTCAATGGCAGCAAGAGTCCTATCTAGTGATTTAAAACCAAGTCCTTCCTCACTGGCTGTGATGCACATTCTCTCCTATTTCCTCCAATGAAATCTCCTTTGTTCCATAGATAAGTCCCATAAAAAAAGCATTAAACAATCTCCTAAGAGATATGAGGAATGATTTTGGAGGAGCTAGTACTTGCATCAAGTAAAGAGGGATTGAGGATAGGACATGTTTAATAAGAATGATCTTACCACCAGGAGACAAAAATCTCGTGCTCCAACCACTGTTACGCTTTTCTTACTTTATTGAGAATACTATCAAAATGGATATATCTCCTTTTGCCAACATCCAAAGGAGCTCCCAAATATAAAAAATGAAGTTTCTCGAATCTAAATCCCAAGATGGAAGTAATCACTTCATTTGTGCCGGAGTATGCCTTGATGGCAAAATAGCTGAACTCTTTGTGTTGTTCACCTTTTGTCCTGACACTTTTTGGTAACTCTCCAAGAAAACCTTTATCTCCTTCAAGTTCTTTTTTGCAAGTCTCGTAAAGAGAATAGTATCATCAACAAAAGAAAGAATAAGGATTGGCTTACCTTTTGCTTGATAATACATGCAGGTTCCATTTGCAAATAAATGGGAGATACCTCTATTCATATATTCTGCAGCAATGATAAAGAGCCCTGGAGATAAGGGATCTCTTTGCTTCATGATATCCGTTTTGCTACACTATGGATACTTAGGCAAGTGCACCTATCGTTTCCAGTAGTATAGTGTATAGGAGTACCGAGTGTCGATCCCACAGGGACTATGTGAGTACTAGTGCTAACCTTTTTTTATTATCTAACCTCACAAAGCGAATGACGAATTTATTAGAAATACAAATTAACTAAACTAATTACTTAATTAAAGCATAATCTAGAATTCAGTAGAGAGAATGGGCAAAAGTAGAGGCGAATCTAGATGAAGAATACCCTAAACCAAGCATGCTAAGACTATACCTTGATTAATGAATAACCCAATCACTTAGACCCTATAATCCCTTAATTGGGTTCAATCTTTCTCAAGTATTAACCCCCTATCCCCTTGGTTGATTGATTGGAATCTCTTCTCAATCAAAACCCCAAAGAGAAGCATTAAGTTTCTGTGGATTCTATGGTTTTGGTTAGGTTTGAATCTAACCGGGGAGACTTATGTGATTCTATCTCTAGCAACCCATGAAAGCCTCTTTATTCAAGAGATGATCTAATCAAATAGGTGATTTCTCAATCCAACTATATGAAATCAATATTGAATCTAAGGATGCATGCAATTCCCAATTCAATAGCCAATAAACTCAAGAATAAATCTAAAACAAAGTGGATCTTTTATTAAACAAAGAATAAAATCATAGACATAAGAATTTAGGGTTCATCCCATCTAAATCATAAACAACCCAATTCATAAGTACAAGAATACAATTAATAAAAGACAAGAAAGAAAGAGAAAGCTCATTCTCATGCAGCCCTCTTGAATCCTCCCATGCATCTTGATAAAACCTTCTTGCTTTCCACCATCGAAGCCCTTGAGTTGTCCCTCTACTCTTGCTTTTTCCTCTCTACATCTCTCTAGATGTGTGCAAAAGTGTGTTTTTGATGTCTTTGGTGCGTGTATAATTGTCTCCCAGGAGGTAGGGTTCTTCTTTTAAAAGATTCCTCCCAAAACAAAGAAAATCGCAGGTTTTTGTGACTGAGCCGCGGTGCCATCCGCGCCACGGCCGCGTCTGCGGATGGAATACGTGACTTTCTGGTCCCATCCGCGCTGCGGGTGACGTCACGGATGCAGACAGAACCTCAATTTTCACTTCTACATCAGATTTGACCTCGAAGACGGCAGAATTAGCTTTTACTCAAAACATGAAAGTTGTAGCCCCTTGAGATAGATTTCCAAACCAATAAAAATCAAGTCATTTGAAGCTCTGTATCTCGAGATATAGTCAAAATACTGGGACCTGGTCGGAACTGCCTCGCAGTACAGATGTTCTTCAGTAACTTGGAAATTTGACCATCAAAACGTGAGAACTGGATTTGGATGTCTACATATGAATTGTAGAACATCATCTTAGCTTTAAAACGGCTCAAGAAGCATCTCAATCCAATATCTCTAGCTAGAGTTATTACCAAAATACTGAAACATATCCAAGCTGCAAATCCATTTCTTTCCCATTCTTGTTCTACCATTGATTCTTTGCACCAATTTGAGGGTTTCTTGACTTCAACTCATCACCAACTTTAAATCATCTTAAAATATCATCCAAATTGGTGACACAATGTACAAACCCTATGAAAACACAAGAATAATGCAAATAATTATCTTTAACACACGGTTTAGCTATTAAACTCAAAAATAAGAAGAAATAGCAAGTAAATAGAGGAAAGCTCATGGAAAACCCTATAAACCTAACCTAAAAGCCTACTAAAAACTAGTATATTTTAGCACTTATCACTTTAGACCCCTGAAAGACTTGAAAAAACTAGTCTGATCACCATTAATAAGTACAGAAAACTAGTTATTTGCAAGCGTATGGTATACGATGTCAATGAACCAACTACCAAACCTAAAACCTCTCAACATGTCTATTACACAGGTCTAATCAAGCCTGTCATATGCCTTCTCTATGTCAAACTTTAGAATCAGATTAGGTTCTCTGTGACAGATATTAATACTGCCAACTAATTCTTGAGCTAAAAGAAAATTGTCTTCAATATTTCTTCCTGGTACAAAACCCGGTTATATTTGAGATACCATGGATGGAAGCACCAAGTTAAGTCTATTTGCCAAGATTTTAGACACTATTTTAGAACTCGTATTACATAGACTTATGGGTCTGAAATCCTTCCATTGACATGCACCATTCTTTTTGGGATGAGAACAAGCATAGTTGAAGTAAATCCCTTTGCTAAGGAGATCCTAAAAAGAAATCATTTACCACTTCCAAGAGGTCCAATTTGATGATGTCCCAACATTTTTGGTAGAACAAGGCTAAGAACCCATTCGGTCTAGCAATGCTATCAGTGCACATAGAGAAGACTGTCTACTTCACCTCCTATTTAGTTGGCATTTTCTCTAGTTGTTCTCGCATATTTGACGACACTTGAGGCAGAGTAAATGGCATATGTTGCATTATTTCCATGGAGGCATCATATCCAAAAAGATTAGAGAAGAAATCCGTGGCTGATTTTTTAATCGAGTTCGCATCTACTGACCAATTACCATCATCTTCTTTAATTCTAGCAATGAAGTTTGTATTCCTTCTTTGTTTCACTACTGCATGAAAATATTTTGTGTTTCCATTTAATAGCCGACTTCTATTTCCTTAACTCTTTTTCAGTAGCCAACCAACGAGCGTGTTTGGCTTTAGCTTCAGACAAACTAGCACTTAACTCAAGACCACCTTGAAGATCAAATTGCTTCGGGATATTCTCCATTTCCTTCAGTGCCGACTGGATATTCTTTTGAATATTACCAAAGACCTGCCTGTTCCATCTGCTAAGGGCCTTCCTCCAATTCATCAGCTTACCACAGAACTTCTTGATCCCACTACCTTCATGGTCCTAGTTCCATGCATCATGAACTACCTGCATGAACTGAGGGTGATGAATCCAGGCATGTAGAAAACGAAAATTGCTCTTAAATTTACCCTGCACTAAGGAGGTCATTAGAAGAGGAGAGTGATCAGAACACCCTCAATGCAAATGAGAAACATGAACACAGCTGAATTCTGAAGCCCAGTGGGAATTAACTAACACTCGATCCAACCTCTACCACACCATGCCATTTGTTCACGTAAATGGTGAACCATCAAAATCAACCATAGAAAGTCTAGCCCTATGTATTGCATCATTAAAGTCTTTCATATCACGTATTCAAGGTACTGCCCCTCCTCTTTTCGTCTCAACTATAGAGAGTTAAAATCCCCACCTACCATCCACAACATATTAATCACCTGAGAAATCATTTCCAAAGCCGCCCATAATGGTCTACGTGCCACCCTAGAATGTTGTCCATAAATAGCTTAAACTGAAACCTTCACAGCAATTGGTAAAACAACCTCACAATGCACTAATTGATTATCCAATTCCTCAAATGTACAATGAAGAGAACTATGCCAAAACAGTCAAATTTCACCATTCAATTTATTTATAGCATTATCAAACCCCAACCTAACCCTAGTAGCATCCAAATGTTTTATTGAAGTAAAAGGTTCGATCAGAATGAGTAGATGCACCTTATTCATAGAACAGAACTTCTTAACATAGTTTAACGAGTCATTTTTTTGAGGCACCCATATATTAAAAAAAAGACAATTGAAAGGGCATGCCATGATGTACCGTACAATTAAACTTCTGTGCAAGAGGATGACAACCCATCCTCATTACCTTTAGATGTTGATCGACCCCTTCATAGCGTACCAGCATGTTGGGTCTGCCCCAACTTTTGCTTCTTCAGCTTGCGTTTTTTTCTCCCAATATCATGAGGCTACAATACTGTTTCCTTTTACCATTGAGCTTGCCAGGTTTTGACTACTTCCTCTGTAGCTCCAACACCCTCTACACCTCCTGTGGAAGTCCTGCGCAACCCACCACATTGTTGAACTTCTTTACACGGTACAGAAAGAGATATTCCAGCACAGCCATCATGTTGACCAAGTTCCAAAAGTAACAGCTCTTCAGACAAGTTAACAAGGCCTAGAAGAAGACCCCCTTGGCCTACTTTAGGCATTGGTTGACTGTTCACAAGTTCCAGATCAAAATCAATTTGATTACCTTCGTTGCTACCTTCGACAAAATCACATTGTTTGATGAGTTTGAAAGAGTTATCAACCAACTGGGGTTGAATTGATGAAACTGCAATCCCATTTCCTTCTGTTATACCGCCCACAACACCCTGCTGCTATTTAGTATTCATCAATTTATGCTGATTGTTACCCTCCATGACTGCTTCTGCCAAACACTCTTCTGATGTTTGGGTCATCTTGGGTTGCTCAGTCTTTGTTTTATTGCCTCTAGGAACCTATGTTTGTTGGACTACAGCAGTCTTTTTAACAACTCCTCCCTCTTCCTGCACCGTAGTATTAGATCCAGAATTCTTCCTACAAACATTCTTGATGTGTCCCATTTTATGACAATCCTCAAAGTAATCTGGTAAGTTTTCGTATTCCACTTGTTGCCAAAAACCCTGATCACCATTGTTAATCCATAATCTTCGATTTCTTGGTTTCATCAAATCAAGCTCCACAAATTCTTGCTACACTAGGTCTGGTAAGTGTAGTCGTAGAAGCATCAATATGCAGAGAGTCCCCAGTCAATCAAGCAATAGCAAACAAGGGGCCTTTATCAAAGAGGTGGATTGGTAAGCCTAGAAACCTGATCCAAATAGGCGTAACAGATGATTCCTCATGGACAAAAAAAGATGGCGTCCACTTAAAAACCCTCATAATACATCCTTGAAAGGTCCACACACCCCAAAACTAGCAACGGTGATAATCATCCTCCATATCAAACCTGATGAGCATAAGGCGAGGGTCAAGCAAGCAAATGGAGATAAAGCCTTTGAAACCCACTACTATGAAGTCTTTGCGTTACGCATCCATTGCAGGTCTAACCTTAGAGAACTTGCCAACCAATGCAAACTTGAAAGGAGCCGCAAGGCTGTCAATCTCAAATTGTGAAAAGCATACCGCAAGTTTCCCCTTGAAAGTCTCTTTTGCCTTGCAGAAGGTATTCTTCTTAGATGACGAAGGACCTGTTGTAACAACCCCACCTTACCCAGAGACGTACCAAAGGGCTTAGCGGACTGCCTGCCTAGCTCTCGCCAGGACTCGAATCACGCACTCGCTTCAAACATCCAAGCGTACTTAACCCATAATAAAATGCATTCATAAAGAAATACATTCATAAAATTTACTTGAAAGTATAAATATCACAAGAGTTTTTACATCCCAAAATATAAATAATATTTACAATAAAAGCCTACACATTTAGGCTATCAAAATACATTAAACAAAACATTTACTAGGTCCAAAATCAGCTTTTCCAGCTTTAGTATTTTGGGAAACCTGGTTAAAGAAAACAAATAAACGGGATGAGCTATAATAGCCCAGTGAGTGCTCAAGTCATGCAACCATACCAGTAAAATATAATTTTATTCAATAAAATATTTGACAAGTTAAATAAACAATATATGAACAAGTTAATTAACAAGTAGTCAATGGCAGATACGGGGCTCAACTACGGGAGCAAGCTCAACCGCAGAAGTAGCAAGCACTGAACATGTAACCAAGACGTTCGGACCGAGATAATAGCTCAGGTCCTCGCCAAGGAACATACCAGTATAAACAAGCAAGTACCCTAACCACCATTCACCTTGTAACCTCCATACAGGCTACCACATCCAGGGAGTAATCTCAACCTTGGAAGGGCCAACAAGCAAGAAAGTTCAATCCGGAGTTGGCCTCTTTGAGGAATTCAACTCAATTGGGGAAAGAACAACACGCCCTAAAACACCCAGCACCTTATGACCTCCCAAGCACGACCGAGTTGACTAACCGTGAAGTAACGGTGAAGTTAGTCACGGAAGTCTCAAGCACAAATAAGCACATTTAATAGTGAAAGCATATAACACATTGCGGAATAGATGCGATAAAGTACACATCTTTCCTCAAGTAACACATTTCATCAAATAATAATGTCAAGTATAACATGGCATTTCATGCATCATGCACACATAAGAACACTCACCTGAAGCCTAAGAAAATATCTCGCGATAAGGTTGGGTCTCGCTTCCGGATCCTGAAATTCAAGAGAAAATAGCCGTATAAAAACCTGACTAAAATCTAAGAAATTTAATAAGAAAATTTGAGAAATACCCCAAGTCTTTCTAGGGTTTAATTTCTAGGGTTTTGGAGTTTAGGGTTTTACCCTAGGGTTTAGGGTTTTCAAAATTAGGGTTTTCTAACTTTTAGGGTTTCGCTAGGAAAGGTTCAATTCACTAATGGCTCGTCTATGAAAATTTCTGCACGTTCAAATCACTAAATTACAGCTTATAAAGCTTTAAATCATAGCCTATTCACTTTTATTTCTTAGGTTTTACCGAAATTTCGGCAGCATTTCCCCTATAATCGGACTAACCCAAAATTTTTAACCTGCAAGGAAAACAGCCAAACAACCCAATCTCACATAGTTCTACCAATTTCACATCAAAATCACTTCAATTTCACCCAAATTTATCACAAAAACACATAAACTACTCCAAGGTTCTTCAACCAAATCATCCTTAATTCATGTCATTTCAAGTTTAAATCACTATCTACAAGTCATACAAGTCCATAAACCTCATATTCATGGAATAAAACTTCATATTTCATGGCTTAAATAAATCATACTTAACAATAGAGACATGGTTTAAAAGCTACAAAACTACAATTTTATACTTGAAATAATAAGAGAAGTTCTTGGTGAATACCTTTAATAAGGCAAGATCTTTGCTTAGGAGGAAGATTAACTCACTTTCTATGGATGAAAAGTGATCAAATGGAAGTAAAAAGCTCTAAGAAAATGAAGCAAATGAAGAGAAAAGAGAGAAGAAGAGAGCCGGCCAAGAAGTGAAAGAAAAGAGAGAAAAAAATAACTAAGTGAAGAAAAGAAATAGAGAAAGAATTGGGCAAAACTTTGGACCAATTAAAGCAAGACAAAAGCAAGAGTAGAGATTGACTTTCTTGCCATTGTAGACTCCACTTGGCTAATGGTAATTAGAAGAGAATTTTGTCATTTATCCTATGATTAATCTTGCAAGACTTCTAGGTACAACTCCTAAGGGAAATGGTACAACATGCTAGTAAAAATAGAAAATCATTTCCTTATTTCTCCTTAACTAATTTTGGCTCTTTTTTTTTTCCTAATGGACATAATACAAAATAAATGGTTTTGCATGAATTTCTAGGGTGTTACATCCTCCCCCCTTAAAAGAATTTCGTCCTCGAAATTCTACCTGAATTTTCGAATAGTCGGGGATAACTTTCGCCACATCTCTTCCTCTGTTTCCCAGGTGGCTTCTTCGAGATCATGATGCTTCCAGAGAATTTTGACAAGTGGAATTTGTTTATTTCTCAGCTCTTTCACTTTTCGATCTAGGATTCGAACTGGCTGCTCTTCATAGGCTAACGTCTCGTCAAATTCAATTTCATCTGGTTGAAGTACATGTCGTGGGTCCGGGTGATATTTTTTCAAGACAGACACATGGAAGACATTGTGCAATTTGGCCAACTGTGACTGTAATTCCAATTGATAGGCAACGTTACCGACACGCTTAATGATTTTGAATGGTCCCACGTATCTTGGTTGAAGTTTCTTCCTTTTCCCAAATTTAATTCCTCCTTTAAATGGAGAGATTTTGATAAACACTTTATCTCCCACTTCAAACTCCAACTCCTTCCTTCGATAGGTCAGCATAACTCTTCTGTCGGTTCTGTGCAGTTTGGATTCGTTGCTGAATCAGCTTGACCTTCTCATAGGCTTCTTCTATCCACGGTACCTTTTCCGGACCTAATACTCTTCGTTCACCCACTTCATCCCAATAGCCAGGTGTTCTGCATCTTCTTCCATACAACGCCTCGAATAGGAGCCATTTGGATAGAGGCTTGATAGCTGTTATTGTAGGCAACTCTATCAAAGTCACGTGTTGATCCAACTACTACCAAAATCCATCACGCTTGCCCGTAAGCATATCCTCCAAAATCTGGATCACTCGTTCAGACTGTCCTGTCAGTTTGGGGATGATAAGCCGTGCTGAAGTTCAATTTTGATCCCCAAAGCTTCGTGCATTTGTTTCCAGAGTCGAGAAGTAAACCGAGGAATCCCTATCCGAGACAATGCTGACTGGAATTCCATGAAGCCTAACCACCTCATCAATAAACATTCGGGCAAGCTTTTCCAAAGAATAAGTCATGTTCATGGGTAGAAAATGAGCAGATTTGGTCAGTCGATCAACAATTACCCAAATAGCATCATGCCCTCTTTGGGTTCTTGGCAAACCGAAAACAAAATCTATAGTAATAAGTTCCCACTTCCACTCCGGGATTTCGAAGGGTTGTAACAGCCCTGACGGTCTCTGGTGTTCGGCTTTTACCTACTGACACGTAGGGCAAGTTTGAACATACTGTGCTATTTCCCTCTTCATATTATCCCAACAATAGAGTTTCTTCAGGTCTTGATACATCTTTGTACTGCCTTGGGTGCACAGTGTATCTGGAACGGTGAGTTTCATCCAAAATCATTCTCTTCAACTCTTCATCCTTGGGTATAAAGATTCAGGTGTCGAAATCTCAACAATCCCTTCCGATCCCATATTATATTCAGGTAAGATTCCTTGCTTTGGCTTTCTCTATCTGCTTTTGTAACGTAGGATCTCTACCTTGAGCTTCTTTAATTTGCCTCAACAATTCAGATTGAACACTTATATTTCCACAAATCACTTTTGAGTCCAACTATCCGTGGGTTGCTCTCGCTAACTTGCTCTAACAATCTCCACTCACGGATGGCCAAACTAGCTACTTGCACCTTTCTACTTAGAGCGTCTGCAACAACATTAGCTTTACCCGAATGATAATTAATAGTACAGTCATAATCCTCCAATAACTCCACCCATCTGCGCTACCGCAAATTTAGCTCCTTTTGTAGAAAATAAATACTTCAAACTCTTATGATCAGTATATACCTCAAAAGTGACTTCCATACAAATAATGCCTCCATTTCTTGAGTGCAAATACCACAGCTGCTAACTCCAAATCATGTGTGGGATAATTTCTTTCGTGAGGTTTCAACTTACGGGAAGTGTATGCAATTACTTGTTTTCCTTACATTAACACACATCCCAAACCTTCCCGTGAAGCATCCATGTACACACTAAAAGTCTCATTTCCACTTAGGCAACGCTAATACCAGAAGCTGATGTTAATCGCTTCTTAAGCTCATTGAAACTCTGCTCACACCGTCCATTCCAATTAAACTTAGCATTCTTCTGAAGTTAAAGTAGTGAGTGGTGTGGCTTATCTTTGAAAAATTCTGAATAAATCGTCGATAATAGCCAGCTAAACCCAAGAAACTACGAACTTCAGTTGGATTCTCAGGTCGTTTCCAATTAACCACAGGCTTCCACTTTAGAGGGATCTACTGCTATTCCTTTGCCAGAAATGACATGACCTAAGAAGGCTACTTGGTCTCTCCAAAATTCACATTTGCTAAACTTGGCATACAACTTGTTGTCTCTCAAAACTTGTAGCACAATTTTCAAATGTTGCTCATGCCCCTTAGTGAGACTTGGAAAATATCAAAATATCATCAATAAATACCACCACAAATTGATCCAAGTACGGCCTAAAGACCCTATGCATCAAATCCATAAAGGCCGCCGGGGCATTAGTCAATCCAAATGGCATCACCACAAATTCATAGTGACCATATCGAGAATTAAAAGTAGTTTTGGACACATCTTCTTCCTTAATTTTTAACTGATAGTATCATTGCCTAAGGTCTATTTTGGAAAATACTACCGCTCCCTCCAATTGATCGAACAATTCATCGATGTGAGGTAAAGGATACTTATTCTTGATTGTAACGTTGTTTAATCATCGATAGTCAATACAAAGCCTAAGGGTACCATCTTTCTTCTTTACAAATAGCACTGGAGCTCCCCATGGTAAAATACTGGGCCTAATAAATCTCCTTTCCAACAAATCTTAAAGTTGAACCTTAAACTCTCCGAGTTCCACAGGAGACATGCAATACGGGGTTTTAGAAATTGGCGAGGCTCCTGGCACCAATTCTATGCCAAATTCCACTTCTTGTTCAGGGGGTAGAGAGCTTAATTCCTCCGAAAAAACATCAGAAAACTCTCGCACCATGGGTACATCTTCAAGCCTAACTTTATCTCCAGGGGTATTAATTAAGTATGCTAGATATCCCACAACCCCTCTAAACATCAATTTCCTAGCTTGCATGGCAGAAAGAAGGTTTGAAGAAGCTAGGGTTTTCTGTACATCCAACCTTAAAATAGGTTCTCCCGGTATATTAAAATCTACTACTTTCGTCCCACAATTCAATTGAGCACTATACCAGGGTTAAACAATCCATGCCTAAAATTACATCATAACCCCGAATAGGCAATGCTATGAGATTCACAAAAAATTTTCTCTTTCCTACCCAGAGCTCACAATCTTAGTAAACAAGGTTAGTAGTCAAACAATGATCCCCAGTAGGCGTCCTCACTTCAAATTCATAAGGTAATCTAACATGTTGTACTTCAACAGTAGTCATAAATTGGGGATTCACAAACGAATGAGTAGAGCCAAGGATCTACTAATCATTTGGCGAGATAGTGGAAAACAAGAATCGTACCTTCAATTACTGCCGACGACTCCTGTGCAATACAGCTTGTCTAAAGCATAGACTCGAGCTGGCACTTTCCTCTTATTCCCGCTCTCCTTAGCTTGACTAGGTTCCCTGTGCCCAGGTTGAGCTACACTCAGTCCACTAGTCGCTTGCTTCGGACAGTGCCTGATTTGATGCTCACCACTACCGCAAAGCAAACATTTCCGATTCTTCCTCTAACAAGCATCTTTGACGTGACCACCCTTACCATAATACCCACATACCACTGGAGCAGCTGATGATTGAGTTCCTCTCTGGGTATCCTCCTTCCGTTCATTTCTTTGTGGTGTCCGCCCCGTTGGAGCCCCTCTTGCCCTGCCAGGTTGTGTGCCCTGCCAAATTCTTGCCCCACCAGCTCCTCTTCCAGCTTTAGGGGCTAGGGCGCTTCCGGGTGACAGGCGAGAATCACTAGCATTTCTACGTTTCTTTGCTTGAAAAGTCTGAACTAAAGATTTAGTCTCCTCCACTTGCTGTGCTTTCTCCACTACGGATTCATATGTCTCTATCGTAGCGGCGGCAAGGGCCTCCTAAATCTCCAAATTTAAACCTTGGATGAAACGCCTCTTCCTCCGTCTTTCTGTGGCTACCAACTTAGGTGCATATCGTGACAATTTGGTAAATTGGGCTTCATACTCTGCCACACTCATCAATCCCTGTCTCAACCTCAAAAATTCATCCTCCCGCTTCTCTTGTACTCGTGCAGGAATATATTTTTCTTTAAACTCCCGGGTGAAATTGACCCAAGTTCTTGGGGTCTTGTAGCATTCCCACTTAGTGTTTACCAAATTTCACCAGGGTGTGGCAGCACCTTCCAGTTGAAATATAGCAAAGGTCACCTGCCTTTCATCAGTGTATTTTAAGGCAGCGAAAATTTTCTCGATGTCTTCCAACCATTTCTCAACGATCTCTGAGTTTGGGCTGCCATTGAACTTAAGAGGGTTAAATTTTTGGAATCTCTCTAAGGCGACATCTTCTCCTACTATTGGATTTCTATGAGGGTTGCCAACTTCGGTTCCTGGTGTGACAGCCCCACCTTACCCAGAGGCGCACCAAAGGGCTTAGCGGACTGCCTGCCTAGCTCTCGCCAGGTCTCGATTCACGCACTCACGCAAATGTCTGAGCGTACTTAACTTAAAATAAAATAACTAAAATAAAATGAAATAAATAAAATACACTCACTTTATTTAACGTAAGGTACAATTCACATCAAAAGTTTACATGTCATAACATACATGGTTTTTCACAAAAGTAGCCTAACACAGTTCGACTATTACAATAACTGAAACTTTTATAATAATAAAAACCAGTTGGTCCAGCTTTAATTTTCAGAAACCTGGGTAAAGGAAAACAAATAAAATGGAATGAGCTATGATAGCCCAGTGAATGTCCAAGACATGCAAACATATCAAGAACTCATTATTTTGGTAATTAAAATAATCGAGAAATTAAATAAACAATATATATGAACAATTCAATTAACATGTAGTCAATGGCGGATACAGGGCTCAACTACGGAAGCAAGCTTCACCGTAGAGGAGCAAGTACTGATCATGTAGTCACGATAGTTGGACCGAGATAATAGCTCAGGTCTTTATCAAAGAACACATCAGTTTTATCAAACACAAACCCTAACCGCCAATCACCTTATAACCTCCGTACAAGCTACCACATCCAGGGAGATATTCTCAACCCTGGAGGGCCAACAAGCAAACAGGTTCAATCCGGAGTTGGCCTCTTTGAGGATTCACAACTTAAAAGGAAAGAACATCAAACCCTAAAACACCCAACACCTTATGTCCTCCCACGTGCAGCCGGGTTGACTAACCGTGAAATAACATGGAAGTTAGTCACGGTAGTCTCACGCACACACAAGTAACACATTGGTCAATGAAAGCAAGTAACATGTTGCGGAACAGATGTGATAAAGTACACATCTTTCCTCACGTAGCACAGGTATTCACATAGTAATTGCAAATTTTCGCATAATATTTATCAAATAAAATATCACATTCCATGCATCATGCACACATAAGGACACTCACCTTGAAAGCCTAAGAAAATATCTCGTGAAACGGTCGTGATGTGTTTTCGGACCCTGAAATTTAAAAGAAATAATAACATAAAAACTCAATTAAAATCCTAGTAAATTTAGTAAGAAAAAGTCAAGAAAATACCCCACTTACTTCTAGGGTTTTGGTTTTAGGGTTTCTAGGGTTTAGGGTTTACTTATTCTAAGAAAGTCTAGTCTATCACTAGATCATTTCTAAAAATTCCTACACTTAAATTTCCCTCAATTGAACATATTCTAAGCTTAAAATTTCATTTATCCATTTTTCTTGTTTTAATTCTACCAAAATTTCGGCAGCATTTCCCCTTAAAATCGAACTAACCAAAATTTTTAAACCTGCAAGAAAATTCAACAACCCAATCCATTCAACATGTACTACAACTTTCATGTTCACTTTAAACTCAAATTCAATCAAGATTTCACTCAAATTCAAAATTCCTACTCCAAGAATCATCACTCAACTCTGCACAGGGTTGGTTTTCAGCCAACTTCGTGCCATTTCTGGGGTCAATCCATTAAGAACTAAGGAATTCTGATTACATGGTTTTAAAGTAAGTTTATAGGGCTACAAATTTCGTGAAGATCATCAATCCAAATTCCAACTAGAACCGGTTCAAAATCATCCCTCAATTTGGCTCATCATCAAAACTGTTTTACGCAGAATCAAATTTTCAGCCAACTTTGCAAACTTTCTGCGATTAATATACAATGAATCACATTGCAAGCCTTATACCGTTGGAAAGCCCTATCAATCTAGTTTCTAAAACAACAAGAATCACTCGAATCCAAGTTGTCTATACCAAGTTATGAAAGTTTTACTAAAACTGGTCCAGCATGACTGTTTTAAGTGTTCTTGAGTTCCAACTTAAATCTTCAACTAAACCACATATAAAACATAAATTTTCAAGGATTAAGCTCCAAGAACTTTCACCCAAACAACATGTTCTCCATGAAATTTCAAGGTTCCAAGGCCACATACTAGTCTATCTAACCACAAGAACACTTTATCTAACAAGTATATATCAAGTTCTAACTAATTTCTTCAAGTATTATTAACAAGAAACTTGGTATTGAACTTGAATAAAAACTAATTAAAACATGAAATTAATAAGACAAGTTCATGGTGAATACCTTAGATAAGCCTAATACTTTGATTAGAAATGATAGAAGTCCACTTTCTATGGTTGATTTGTGCTAACTTGAGAGATGGAAGTCCAAGAAGTTGAGAGCAAAATGAGGGAAGAAGAAGAATGAAGGGGCCGGCCAAATGAAGAGAAAAAGAGAGAGAAATAGTCTAGGAAAAATGGAAAAGAAAAGAAGAAAAGATGGGAAAAATAGTGGTCCAATTAAAATCTTACAAGAGTAAAGTAAATAGTTAGTCTTTTAATGCAAGAATAGCTACTTGGATTAATTTAATTGGTGAAGATTAATAACTCTTACCACTTAATATAATTAATAATTAGACATAAATTATTAAAGCAAAATAGAACAAAAATAGAGGAGAGAAACCGGCCACATGAAGAAAAGAAGAAGAGAAATTTTCGGCCAAGAGAAAAAGAAAAGAAAGAGAAAATTTTCAGCTAAGGGAAAAGGAAATAAAGTAGGAAAATAAGTGAAATTTTTGAGTAAAATTGAGTTAAAATTCAAGTAGTCAAAAGACTAGAAAATAGTAAAATGAGCTAATCAAAATTTAAGCACTAATATAAATTAAATGGTCAAGTAATATTATTCTAGCTTTAGTACTTAAATGTTCTTGCTTAAAATGAAAATCTTAACTAATTACCCTAATTAACTCAAGAAATCTTCCAACTACTAAATCTAGGATTAACACTTAACCCTAAATAAGGAAAAAGATGTCTTTTGTAAGGGCATTTTCTAGGGTGTTACATCTGGGTTTTGCCGATTCCCAAGTTGGGTCAAAACATCGGTCATGCGATTTAGCATGGCGATCATCGGGTCAGCCCCAGGGTTTGGGTTTTCGCCCGACGTGTTGCCCTCCTCGCGATCTTGTCGACGAGGTCGTCCTCTTCCTCGACTTGCCATCACTTAATATTCTAAAATAATATTAACTAGTTATTTCGAGATCTATGTAATAATTAATGAGGCATATAAAATGTACCAATTCATGAATAAGACAAGGAAAGCAAATATCATGCCAGATAGAGTCACATATATATAAATGTCATTCAATTTATACATGTCAAAAGTCTCACGTATAGAACATAGCATGACATACATAGATCCAAAGTTTTACATACCAAAATATATCACAACTACAAGCATAACAAAATAAGCATAAGCTCTGTACATACTCCTATCTAAGGATCTATGCTAACTGTACGGATCCAACAGGGCTCATCCTCAATGAGCTCCTAACCAAAAACTAAAACCCTAATCTAGTTCCCTACGGAACTAGCAGAGTCCTCCACTGACTCCTCCTCCTCCCAAGGCTCCTTCTCGGGACCCTCCTCGATCTCTGGAGATGCAGGTACTACTGGTCCAGGTCCATCAGGGAATCTCCTCCTCACCTCGGGCCTCTCCCACCACGCGCTCAAGAGTATATGCTCACTCATGGAGGACATGACCTAAACCATCACAGACATGCCCAGCTATACGAGTCAGTCACTCACGAGACCTCCGGAGCTGCTGAGTCAAAGCCAAAGTCCTCTGTCTCTCTCTCACAAGCTCCTCCTCTAGCTTCTCCAATATGTCGAGCCTAACGGCCCATCTCGTCTCTCAAGCTGCAGACGCTCGCCTGGGCAGCAGCAGAAGTGCGAGCGAAATTCCTATTTTCCTCGATTAGTGGGAATACCACATAATCGGGATAGGAGTACATCCTCCAACATCCACAAAGCGGTCGGATCCGGTGAGGCAGGGGAAAAGCACAAGTATGGATGCCCCAACTAATGGCGATAGCGAGCTACGGGTCTACATCTCGGCCCCTGATACCTCGAGGGTATCACCGTCAAGTCTCGTTCCTCTGACGTCTCACCTCGACCCTCATCAGACATACCTACATATTTAAATAATAAATCAATTAGGATCTATCCCAAAAGTACTTAATAATAAATAGTACTTAAATATTACACTCAAATATCAAGTTTAAAAGTAACCTAAACCCATGCTCAAGCATATTCACAATAGCGTTCCGGGTGCGGAAATTCGGATCTTATCTCTCACACTCAGGTTGATCAGGCCCAAGAGTAATCGACTCAACCCAAATTTCCTACCCGACACCCAAACAAGACTAACACTAGAGACATGATTCAATCCTAAGCTCTGATACCACCTGTGACAGCCCCACCTTACCCAGAGGCGCACCAAAGGGCTTAGCAGACTAGCCTGCCTAGCTCTTCGCCAGGACTCGAATCACGCACTCGCTTCAAACATCCAAGCGTACTTAACCCATAATAAAATGCATTCATAAAGAAATACATTCATAAAATTTACTTGAAAGTATAAATATCACAAGAGTTTTTACATCCCAAAATATAAATAATATTTACAATAAAAGCCTACACATTTAGGCTATCAAAATACATTAAACAAAACATTTACTAGGTCCAAAATCAGCTTTTCCAGCTTTAGTATTTTGCGAAACCTGGTTAAAGAAAACAAATAAACGGGATGAGCTATAATAGCCCAGTGAGTGCTCAAGTCATGCAACCATACCAGTAAAATATAATTTTATTCAATAAAAATATTTGACAAGTTAAATAAATAATATATGAACAAGTTAATTAACAAGTAGTCAATGGCAGATACGGGGCTCAACTACGGGAGCAAGCTCAACCGCAGAAGTAGCAAGCACTGAACATGTAACCAAGACGTTCGGACCGAGATAATAGCTCAGGTCCTCGCCAAGGAACATACCAGTATAAACAAGCAAGTACCCTAACCACCATTCACCTTGTAACCTCCATACAGGCTACCACATCCAGGGAGTAATCTCAACCTTGGAAGGGCCAACAAGCAAGAAAGTTCAATCCGGAGTTGGCCTCTTTGAGGAATTCAACTCAATTGGGGAAAGAACAACACGCCCTAAAACACCCAGCACCTTATGACCTCCCAAGCACGACCGAGTTGACTAACCGTGAAGTAACGGTGAAGTTAGTCACGGAAGTCTCAAGCACAAATAGCACATTTAATAGTGAAAGCATATAACACATTGCGGAATAGATGCGATAAAGTACACATCTTTCCTCAAGTAACACATTTCATCAAATAATAATGTCAAGTATAACATGGCATTTCATGCATCATGCACACATAAGAACACTCACCTGAAGCCTAAGAAAATATCTCGCGATAAGGTTGGGTCTCGCTTCCGGATCCTGAAATTCAAGAGAAAATAGCCGTATAAAAAACCTGACTAAAATCTAAGAAATTTAATAAGAAAATTCGAGAAATACCCCAAGTCTTTCTAGGGTTTAATTTCTAGGGTTTTGGAGTTTAGGGTTTTACCCTAGGGTTTAGGGTTTTCAAAATTAGGGTTTTCTAACTTTTTAGGGTTTCGCTAGGAAAGGTTCAATTCACTAATGGCTCGTCTATGAAATTTCTACACGTTCAAATCACTAAATTACAGCTTATAAAGCTTTAAATCATAGCCTATTCACTTTTATTTCTTAGGTTTTACTGAAATTTCGGTAGCATTTCCCCTATAATCGGACTAACCCAAAATTTTTAACCTGCAAGGAAAACAGCCAAACAACCCAATCTCACATAGTTCTACCAATTTCACATCAAAATCACTTCAATTTCACCCAAATTTATCACAAAAACACATAAACTACTCCAAGGTTCTTCAACCAAATCATCCTTAATTCATGTCATTTCAAGTTTAAATCACTATCTACAAGTCATACAAGTCCATAAACCTCATATTCATGGAATAAAACTTCATATTTCATGGCTTAAATAAATCATACTTAACAATAGAGACATGGTTTAAAAGCTACAAAACTACAATTTTATACTTGAAATAATAAGAGAAGTTCTTGGTGAATACCTTTAATAAGGCAAGATCTTTGCTTAGGAGGAAGATTAACTCACTTTCTATGGATGAAAAGTGATCAAATGGAAGTAAAAAGCTCTAAGAAAATGAAGCAAATGAAGAGAAAAGAGAGAAGAAGAGAGCCGGCCAAGAAGTGAAAGAAAAGAGAGAAAAAAATAACTAAGTGAAGAAAAGAAATAGAGAAAGAATTGGGCAAAATTTGGACCAATTAAAGCAAGACAAAAGCAAGAGTAGAGATTGACTTTCTTGCCATTGTAGACTCCACTTGGCTAATGGTAATTAGAAGAGAATTTTGTCATTTATCCTATGATTAATCTTGCAAGACTTCTAGGTACAACTCCTAAGGGAAATGGTACAACATGCTAGTAAAAATAGAAAATCATTTCCTTATTTCTCCTTAACTAATTTCGGATCTTTTTTTTTTTTTCCTAATGGACATAATACAAAATAAATGATTTTGCATGAATTTCTAGGGTGTTACACCTGTCAAAATAGATGCAAAAGTCTTCCTGTTGGGAGAAGGAAGCCTTTCCACGGACTTGCCCTCCATGAGGCTGGAAGGTAGCCATGCTATCCGATAGAAAAGCTTTTGGCCAGCCAGGTCGAAAAGAGGAGCAATAATTTGAAAATCAAAAAACTTAAAAATGCGGAGTGGAAAAGGTAGAGAGAAAATAGAGGAGTCCATCCACAAACAAACAATATATCTCTCATGCACATTATTAATAAATTAATTTAAATTTTTAAGATAAAATTCAAAACATAAATTCAGTTAAATATCAAACAAGTATAAATTTATCAATCTAGCAACTTAATATTGTTAGTACTTAATTTTCAAATTTGGACTTCAAACTTCAGTTTTATCAAACATCACCTAAGAGAGAAAATATGTGCATGTGCTTGCTTATGAGAGTGTATGTGTAAGAGTGCGAGAATGTGTGCTAGTGTGTGAGAGTCTGTGTATGTATGACCGCAAGTGTGAATGTGTTAGAGTGACGCGCATTTGTGTTATAGATACCAAAATTTTGACACACTATTTAAATTTTTTAATATTTTCGGGACACTTTTTGTTTTTCAAAATCAATTGTAATTTTTCGTGCAAAATCTGCTTAATTAGTCAAGTTGAGGGTAAAATGATAATTTTGACTTGTAAATACTTTTTTTCTTTTATTTTAATGTCTAATTCATATTTTTACACTTTGAAATTTTTTTCTTAATTTTTAATTTTTTTTAGAGGTTGTTTGGTAATTTTTAAAGATGCTCGTTATTAAATGACTTTTGTTATCTGATTATTTTAGTTGCTCGAATTTTTATTTTGTTAAATTAAAAAAAAGGGAAAAAAAGAAAACAGAGTAGAAAAAGTAAATAGAATAGTTTTATTTTTATTTTTATTGGGTAAGGCTTGAATTCGAAAGGTTTCCAGAATGTCCTTCTCCGCTGTGTGACGCAACCCTAAGACATCAGGTAGAGATTTACGATTCAATCATCTTTTTCAGACACTTTTGTAGCGAACATTTTTTACAGACACTAAACACCTGTACGTTTCATTCACACAAAACAAACTGCACTCAGTCGACCAGTTCACACACTTTTCACATCCACACACTGTTCACATTGTCTGCAATATCACCACCATCATCTTCGCCTCCACCGCGAGGCCATCTTCACCGTCTGCACAATCGATATCACCAACGGTTCAATCTACAACTAGACACCAGGTTCACCGCCACTGCATCACCGTCCTTCAAACACCACGTTCATCCAAACTCTATCCATCAGTCCTAGCCACCAACAATGTAACACCCTAGAAATGCACTTACAAGAGACTTTTTTTTTCTTAGTTAGGGTTAAGTGTTAAACCTTGATTTATTAGTTAGAAGATTTCTTGAGTTAATTAGGTTAATTAGTTAAGATTTTCATTTTAAGCAAGAACACTTAAGTACTAAAGTTAGAATAATTTTACTTGACCATTTAATTTATATTAGTGTTTAAATTTTGATTAGTTCATTTTACTATTTTCTAGTCTTTTGACTACTTGAATTTTTAGCTCAATTTTACTCAAAAATTTTACTTATTTTCTTGCTTTATTTTCTTTTCCCTTGGCTGAAATTTTTCTCTCTCTTTTCTTTTTCTCTTGGCCGAAAATTCTTCTCTTTTCTCTTTTCTTTTTTTGGGCCGAAACTCTTTTCTTTTCTTTCTTCTTGTGGCCGGTTCTCTCTCTCCCTATTTTACTCTCTTTTTGCTTTAATAATTTGTGTCTTATTATTGTTAGTATTAAGTGATAAGAAGTTAATGAGCTCCACCAATCAAATTAATCCAAGTAGCTACTCTTGCATTTAAAGACCACCTTTTTGCTTTACTCTTGTGAGGTTTTAATTGGTTAATCATTTTCCCACCTTTTCTTCATTTCTTTTCCATTTTTCCTAGACTATTTCTTTCTCTTTCTTCTCCCTCTTGGCCGGCCATCCCCTTTCCTCTTCTTCTCTCATTTTTACTCTCAACTTCTTGAAGCTTAATCACCAAAGTTTGGGCAAATCCACCATAGGAAGTGGGCTTCTTTCTTTTCTAATCAAAGTTCTAAGCATATCTAAGGTATTTACCGTGAACTTTTCCTATTAATTTCATGTTTTAATTAGTTTTATTTGCAAGCTTAAACCTAGATTCTTGATATTACTACTTTGAAAACTTAGTTTGAATTGGAGATTTACTTGTTAGATAAGATGTTCTTGTGGTTAGATAGACTAGTATATGGCCTTTAAACCTTGAAATTTCATGTTTTAGATGTTGTTTGGTTGATGATTCTTGGAGTAAAATCCTTGGAATTTAGTGGAATTTTGATTGAATTTGAACTTGAGTTGAATATAAAAGTTGTAGAACTTGTTGAATTGGGTTGGATTGTTGAATTTTCTTGCAGGGAAAAAATTTGGGTTAGTCCGATTTTAAGGGGAAATGCTACCGAAATTTTGGTAGAATTAAAAGAAGAAAAATTGACAAGTGAGATTTTAAGCCTAGAATGTATTCAATTGAAGGAAATTGAAGTGTAGGAATTTTTAGAAATGATCTAGTGATAGATTAGACTTTCTTAGAATAAGTAAACTCTAAACCCTAGAAACCCTAAAACCAAAACTCTAGAAATAAGTGGGGTATTTTCTTGAATTTTTCTTACTAAATTTACTAGGATTTTAGTTGAATTTTCATTATATTATTTTCTTTTAAATTTCAGGGTCCGAAAATGCATCACGACCATTTTACGAGATCTTTTCTTAGGCACTCCAGGTGAGTGTCTTTACGTGTGCATGATGCATGAAATGTTATGTCTTACTTGTAAATATTATGTTACACTTGCAAATATTATGTGATAAAATGTGTTACTTGAGGAAAGATGTGTACTTTATCGTATCTATTCCGTAATGTGTTATATGCTTTCACTATTCAATGTGTTATTTGTGCGTGAGACTTCCGTGACTAACTTTACCGTTACTTCACGGATAGTCAACCCGGACAGGCTTGGGAGGTTATAAGGTGCTGGGTGTTTTAGGGCGTGATATTTTTTCCCTTTTGAGTTGTGAATCCTCAAAGAGGCCAGCTCCGGATCGAACTTTCTTGCGTGTTGGCCCTCCCAGGTTGAGATTACTCCCTGGATGTGGTAGCTTGTATGGAGGTTATAAGGTGAAGGTGGTTAGGGCTTGCGTGATAAAACTGGCATGTTCCTTGACAAAAGACTTGAGCTATTATCTCGGTCAAAATGTCAAGATTACATGATCAGTACTTGCTTTTCCTGCGGTTGAGCTTGCTCCCGTAGTTGAGCCTTGTATCCGCCCTTGACTAGTTGATATTTAAATTGTGCATATCTTGTTTATTTAATTTATCAATTATTTTATTTACTAAAATAATGAGTTTTGATATGATTGCATGAATTGGACATTCACTAGGCTATTATAGCTCATTCCTTTTATTTGTTTTCCTTTACTCAGGTTGCTCGAAAAATTAAAGCCAGACTGACTAGTTTGATTATTATAGATGTTTAGTATTGTAATAGCCAAACTGTGTTAGGCTATCGTTGTGAAAATCATATATATTATGACATGTAAACTTTGGATGTGACTTGTACCCTTTAAGTAAATAATATGAGTGTATTTTATGTTATTCCATTTTTTTATTTTAGTTTATTTATTTTGAGTTAAGTACGCTCGGATATTTGCGTGAGTGCGTGATTCGAGTCCTGGCGAGAGCTAGGCAGGCAGTCCGCTAAGCCCTTTGGTGCGCCTCTGGGTAAGATGGGACTGTCACAAGCAATGCACCACCAACACAGCCTCAATTCGCCCCCATCAATCAATCCGAACAACCACAGTAAGCCATCCAGCAGCCACGAAACCAGGCCCCTTCATCACCAATAATCACAACCAAACAAGCTACCACAATCAATCTCCACAGCCCCTCCACCAAATTAAATTACCAGCCACACCCACGGCCACACCACCACAAATTACAGCCATTACCACCACCCATACTCATCATTGCAAACTAGCAACAAAACCCATTCTGCCACCAGAGCATCACCAGCACAGCCACAAAAACATCACAGACAACACACCACTCACGCACACTGCAACACACAGAGAACAAACACTATAGTCATCATCAATACAGAGCAAATACACACGCAAAGTACATACACACATGCACCACCACCCAGCTTCACAATAGGCAAAAACAACCCGGCAATCACCACCGCCCTGCCATTGCTTCACCATGCCAACAAATAATAACCTGCAACCACCCTCAAATCCGCCAGAATCAGCTCCAATCACCAAGGCAGCCACAAACCACCACGCCATCAGCATGCCCCATCAGTCCATAGCCACCACTGCCCATAACCTCGCCACCACCAACTGCCATTCATCCCCATATCCCCGCCTCCAAACTCTCCACCACAGCCATAAGCAAACCGTCAACAGCCTCCTCAATAGCCACCCAATCACCACCATTAGAACACACGCACCACCAATCAGCCTCGGCCACCATTGCCCTGTCATCTCCCCCATACAGCCACTTCCATCAACAAACAGCAACTATTCACGGTGACCGCGGCCGCCCCAAGCTTTGCCAGCCCTAGTCATCGCGAACCACTAGCAGCACCATCACTTCATTCGAAACTGCCATCGCCGTTCTTTCTTTAGGCCGAACAGATGAGGCCTTCGGGTCTTTAATTACCTTGTACATCAGCCATGCCATAAGCTTTTATGTAGGGATTGATGAATTTGAATTTAGGAGGTGTTTGGTTTAGGGGAATCAAGGAGGGGAATAGGTATCACAAGTAATGATACCCATTGTTGATGTTTGTTAAACAACTATCATTATTATTCAATGGGAATGATAGTGATTAATTGGGGTGTTAATGGTTCCCTCCAAAATACTAGTCTATCAAACCCATTAACCCTTATTATTAAGGGCAAAAACACACCCATTAAAAATATATATCTTTTGAATTACCCATTCTCAATACTCTCTCTCTCTCTCTCTCGTCTTTTGATTTTGAATATTTTTTATTAGTACTTTATAAATTTTTTTACAAAAATTCTTTTTAATAATTTTTTTTACATTCAATAATTTTATAAAAAAATTGTATTGAAAATCAAAGATATATAATACACTCTGTTAATATAATAAAAATGACTTTTTTTTAAGATTATCATTTCCATAAAACTCAAATTAGAGCATGACTATATTTAAAATTGAAGAAATATTTTTAAATTTTTTTCAAATATACAAAATAAGAAATCTAAAAAATATGTATATCATAAATAAAAATTTTAAAATTTTAAAATTTACTTGAAAGTCATTTCAGTATACCAAACAAATATTCTTATAATGATACCCCTTCAATATACCAAACAAATATTCTTATAATAATACCCATTCCATTATTAAACCAAACATGTTGGGGGGAATCATCAAAACCCATACTCATAGTAGGGTTAATGATACCCATAGTGATAGTGATTGAGGAATTTGAACCAAACGCCTCCTTAATTTGTTCATTGATTCGAGGGATTTGAGAGGCTTAATTGTGAATTTGAAGATGTAATTGGGAGGAGATTTGAGAGAGTTGGGAATTTGGGGATTTAGGGTTGGAAGAGCTGAAAAGAGAGGAACGATTTGGGGGGAATTGTGAGGAAGATGGACTTGGTGAAACAGAAAATGAATTTTGGAGGGTGGGTGCGTGGGGGCCTGGGGGGAGTGAAAAAAAATGAAATTTGGGGGTTGGGGAGAATTTGTTCGCTTGTTTTGTTTGTTTTGTTTGTTCCGTTTTTTCAGTTCTTTTGTAGTTAGTTTTTTTTTTTTTTTTGTTTGTAGTTAGTTCAATAATAGTGAAAGAAAAAGAAACGATAGAAAACTAGATTAGGGGATTAGTTTTTGTTTGGATTTAGTTTAGTTAGTTTTATTTATTTAATGTTTGACGGATTAGTGCTTAATCTAGGGGCTTTGGTAAAACTGAAATCTGAATACCGAAATCTGAATTCTAAATAATTTAAAGTTACTGAATTTTAAGTACTAAAAAATTTTATCCCTCTGAATTTAATATGCTAGTTTGATAACAATATACAACTGAATATTGAATTTCATGAATTTATAATTTATGTGGGTGTCAATTTATTTCTCATAATTTATTTACATACAATTAAAGTTTATAAATAATGACAAAATAATTAAAAAATATTAAAAAAGGGAAGGAACCAAAAAAAGTGATAAATTATCTCATTAAAGTTAATAGGAAAAATATAAGAGCTAATATTTAGATGCATAAATATTCTCGAGAATCAAATTGTTTACTACGGTGAAAAAAAAACTATCAGAGTTTTCAAAGGAAAAGATAGAGTGAAGGAATTTTGAGAGGATAAGGAAAGATAAGAAAAAGGATAAAACATATCGTTATAAGTTATTTTTGTCATATAAATTTATCACTTAAAATACCAATGTCTGAGCGTGTTTTGTATTAAGCATTAAGTGCATATAGGATCACTTATTTTTAGTAATAGATTTTGCCTTAGGTGGTGTTTAGTAAAACTAAAATATAAAATTTGAAGTCTGAAGTTTGAAATTTAAGTGTTAAAAATATTAAGTTGCTGAATTGATAAAGTTTTACTTGTCTGATAATTCATTGAATATATCCACTGAATTTAAATGTTTTTCCTCACAATATAATTGTTTTATTAATAATGTATACGAGAGAAAGATATTGTTTATTTGTGAGAGATAAATGATAAGTGTATATATGTGTGAAAATGTGTGTGACAGAGAAAGTGTGACAGCCCCACCTTACCCAGAGGCGCACCAAAGGGCTTAGCGGACTGCCAGCCTGGCTCTCGCCAGGGCTCGATTCGAGCACGCACTGAAAATTGCAATTCGGTAAAACGCACTAAAATTCGTAAGTGCTGATACCAACTGTAGCAGTATCTCAAGGGTCACATAATATTCAAACTTAAAAGTAAAAGTATCAGTTAAACCATTTACATCACATACATTTATTATTACAATAATATCTCAAGTAGTCCCTCTGTCAAAATCCTACCCAGTTCTACCCTGGATTCCTCACCACCGACTTTAGAGATAGGAGCCTGTTTAAGGAAAATAAATAAAATAGGGTGAGCTATAATAGCCCAGTGAGGTTCCCACACATGCAGATACGGAGGCAAACCAAGCGAGAATAAGTAAGCAAATAACATGTGTCACAAAATCACATAGGAAAATAATTAAGTAAATAATTATTTAAACAAGGGAGGATACGTTCCAATCACGAGAGCAAGCACTGATCGTGTGACCATGATAGTGAGAGTGGATTGCCGGTTAAACCTGCATTTTCAAGCAAAAGCCCTATCCGCCATTCACCTTATATCCTCCTGGAGTACCGTCCGACCCATCCAGGGTGAGATCTCACCCCGGAGGGCAACAAGCAAGAAGGTTCAGTCCGGAGTTGGCCTCTTTGAGGATTCACAACTCAAGGAAAAGAACCACAAGCCCTACAACACCCAGCACCTTATATCCTCCTGGTTACCGTCCAGGCTAGACTAACCGCGGTATAACCACAGGAAGTCCAGCCAACAAGTTTTATGTAGTCGAAAATTCACAAACAATTATATTCACATTAGATAAAAATTGTGCATGTAACAAACCACGGGGTAAGTGCGATAAAGTACACACTTTCCCTTCATATAATGCATTGTAGCAATTCAAGAATATCAAGAACACATAGCACATTGGGACAAGTCACGAGTATCAAGTACAAATAAAATCAAATTTTGAACATGTATCATGAATATATGGAGAAACACTCATAAACAAAAGTAAGGAACACTCACCTGGAACGCTTAAGAAAATATTTCGAAAAATGGTTGCGTTTCACTTTTGGATCCTGGAATTTATAAGAAAATAATCTAATGAAAACTCAATTTAAACCCTAATCAACTTAGAAAGAAAATTCAAGAAAAACCCCATTAAATTCTAGGGTTTTAGTTCTAGGGTTTAGGGTTTAGGGTTTAGGGTTTACCCTAGGGTTTTCTAACAAAATTTTGGCATTATTTCCCCTTAATTTTTGGCCATCCAAATTTATTTTCCACCAAGATTTCAATCATCAAACCCATAATTCAACAAGTTCTACAACTTCTTAGTTCAATCCAAGCTCAAATTCAATCAAAATTCCACTAAATTTCAAGAATTTTACTCCAAGAATCATTATCCAAATCCTGCACAGGGTTGGTTTTCAGCCAACTTCAGGCCATTATTGTGGTCAATCCGTCAAGAACTAAGGGATTCTGATTACATGGTTAAAGTACGTTTATAGGGCTACAACTTTCATGAAGATCATCAATCCAAATTCCAACTAGAACAGGTTCGAAATCAGCCCTCAAGTTGGCTCATCATCAAAACTGTTTCACGCATAACCGAATTTTCAGCCAACTTTGCAAACTTTCTGCGATTAATACACAACGAACCATAGTGGCAAGCCTTATACCGTTGGAAAGCCCTATCAATCTAGTTTCCAAAACAACAAGAATCACTCAAATCCAAGTTATCTACATCAAGTTATGAACGTTTTACTAAAACTAGGTCCAGCATGACTGTTAATGTAAAACTTGAACAAAACCCTAATTAAAGCTTAAATAAAACTTAAATAAACTTGAAATTAATAGCAAAAGTTCATGGTACATACCTTAAACAAGCTTAGAACCTTGCTTAGGAAGAAGAAAACCTCACTTTCTATGGTGGAATTTGCCAAAAATTGGAAAGAAAGCTCCAAGAAAGTGAAGAACAAGAGAGGGTAGAGAGAGAGATTGAGAGAGTCGGCCAAGAGGAGTAAAAATGGAAGATAATTTCGGCCAAGAGAGAATAAAATGAGAGAGAATTAGGTCAAGAAAGATTAAAAGAATAAAAGAATAATGGGAAGAAAGTGCAACCAATTAGAACTAAACAAGAGTCAAGCTAGGGTTTAGATATTTGGCAAAATAGGTGCTAGTTGGTTAAATATAATTGGTACAAATTTTAAAGCAAAAAGAGAGGAAGGAATGAGAGAGAGGGGGGGGGGGGCGGCCATATGGTGGGGACAAGACAAGGGTTTAAGTGAAAATTTTAGGTTAATTTTTGTGCTAAAGTTCAATTAGTCAAAAGGCTTAATAATGGTAGAGTTGGTTAGTCAAAATTACACACTATTGTAAACTAATAGACCAATAAAATTAACCCAAGTTTGGTACTTAGGTGTACCACTTAATCATGAAGAAAATCTCATTTAGTTAACCTAACTAACTTAGGTAATCTTCCAACTAATAAAGCAAGGATTAACACTTAACCCTAAGTAAAAGAAATTTCCTTATAATGCACTTTGATTTCCCTCTTCTTTTTTTTTTTTTTTTTCCTTTCTCATTCATTTTTTTTTTCTACTAATAAACATAACATAACTCAAATAATCTTTTTAGTGCGAATTTCCGGGGCGTCACAGAAAGTATATGTATATATGTAAAAAAAGTATGAAAGTATGTGAGAGGAGAAAATTTTGAATATGTGCATGTGTATATGAGAGATAGAAAATGTCTGTGGAAGAGAGAGAGTGTGTGTGTTTGTGTGTGTGTGTGTGTGTGTTTGTAAAAGTGTATGTGTGTGTGTCAAGAAGAGAGAGAGTGTGTGTTTGTGAGAGAGAGAGAGAAAGAGAGATATTGTGCATGTGAGAAAGAGTATGTGTTTATATGTGTGAGCATGGGTAAGTGCGTGAGAGTGAGTGTGTGTAAGGGGATAGAGTATCAAAATTTAGTAAATTAAGTGAAAATTTTTCACTTAAAATTTTGTACACAAATTAAATAAGTGCTTAACGTATTAAATGATGAAGGGATTTCGTTATCAAACATACTGAATTTAAAAAGCTCTTAATTTATTAATTTTCAATATCAAGTTATGTTATAAAACACCTCCTTAGACTTTCAGTGGCACTTAAATATTTAAGAACTTCTATTTTTGGTTATCAAGCAATTTTAGTAGAATTAAGATCTGAATCAATTAATTTTAGGTGCTTAATTAGGTTGTCAAACACTCCCTTAGTTTAGTAAATTAAGTTAATTTAATTGATTCATTTAGCTTTAAATTTAATTAATTAATTAATCTAATTTTATTTTAATTTTTGACATCATCTATTATTCATTTATGTTTGAACCCTTGTTTTATTAATTGGTTTTAGTATGCCCCTAAGAACTTTTTTTTCTTTGTGCACATTAGTCTGTAATAATTACAGACATTTTAATTTCTTTTCAATTAGGTCTTATAATTTGCAATTTGACCCCTCATACTTATTAAAATTTTGAATTTTGTCCTTCGACTCGCATAAATTTATAAGTTTGCTCCCAAGGTTTACTAGATTTTATTTTATGTCTTATTTGTTTAAAAATAATAGTACCTTGACATGTGTTTTCATTTTGTTAGTATTTCTACCGGATTTTAAAAAGGGAGGTATCCCTATTATCCCTTGATTCTCTTTACGTGCTCTTATGTATTTATTATGTGTTTTACATCTTGCATTGTTTTATTTATTTTTTAGTATCTGTTAATTTTATGTTTGTTTGTTGATTTTAATTTTATAACTACTGGGAAAATGTAATAGATAGGTTTATAATTTTATTTCTTTGGCAAAATTTGTATTTAGTTAGGCAAATATAATAGATAGGTTAGATAGGATGCTTCTATTTTTATTTTTATTTTTATTTTTATTTTGTTTTATTTCCTCCCATTTAGATTGTAGTTAGGTTCCTTAATGTAATAGATAGGCTTAGTATGCTGTGTGTTTTTTGTGCTACATGTTTATGTGCTTATTTGCTTTCTTTAGGATTTTTACATCTAGAAAATTATGTTTACATATTATGTGCTCCAAATGCTTTTTGTGTTTATTAATTTTATTATATTTTTATTTATATTTGTTTATGACGTCACCATACTAGTCTAACATTAGTTGTAGATTTTCTTGTTTCCTTGCTTGTTCAACGTTGGTGAGAAATTTCTAGAAAATGGGTTAGTCCAATGCAAGAACCATAAGCCCATTACATGTTAGTCTCATTTGCAAGCAATTCATCTCATTTACATGCATTTTTTTTCTATTTTTAGAATTTTATTTCATTTGCATATTATTTTTCCTTAATAATATCTATTCATTCTTGTATATACATAATGCATGACATTTAGGTTGCATTTCATATAGATAGGTCACTTTTTGTTTAGGTTAGGAATTGTCACCCTTCGAACAAAGGAAATGGACAAGTGTGGCCTTCTTGGCTTTAGCATGCCATTCACCCGTCTATAGGAAGGAAAATCGTATCACAAGTCTTAGTTCCCTGTACCCGTTATGTTGCATTCTTTCCTTTGATCCCTTATATCTATATCTATATTTTATTTTTTCTTTTTTACATTTTGTATAACTCTTGACTCGTTCAAGGTCTCAATTTAGGTTAGACAATTAATGCGTTAATTCCAATTAAATTCAAAGGGACATTTTGCCCACTTCGATATCCCTGTCTTGGTCAAAGTTTGCATTCATATAGATATATCTAAATGTAATAAGTTTTAGGGTTACATTAGGAAAACTTCGACTAAAACTCGCAACTAATTTTGGTTAGGTTGAAAGGATGTCTTAGGTGTAAACTTTTGTCTTCCCTTTCTTTAATTGTGACTTCCGAACTCGTTTTCTCTTGTTTTTAAAGACCTGTAGTTGTCTAAAATGGGTGTTCTCACTTATCTTGCTTTTTCACAAAAAATGTTTTTTTTTCTAAAAGCATTGTTCTTGATTTTCTTACCTTTTTTCAAATTTAATTATTTTTATGGTGACTTGGTACATAAAAACTCAATACCAAGTGGCGACTTTCATTTTCATAGAAACCCTTTTAGACTCTATTTTCGAGCCCAAACCGTTGCATTTTCAAAAAGTCTTATTTTAGGTCCTTTTCTTTTGTTTTGTTTTCAAAAAATAAAATCATTTTCTGAAAATCACATTTTTACAAAACCACTCTTTTTCCACTCACTTTTTCTATTCTCGAGAAATGGAATGCATATGTGTAAGAATGAGAAAAAGCATACTGTACATATCCAAAATCAGCAAATTAAGTAAAAATATTTCATCTAAACATTTGTATACATGTTCAATAATGTTTATTATTATCATATATGTTGAATTTAAAAAGGTTTTCGTATATCAATTTTCAGCATCAAGTTAATTATCAAACAACTCTAAGTCTCCTATGCTCAATATTATATGGGATAGCAAAGTTTATTAAAATCATGTGAAGACATGTTCTTTTGTTTGTGTGTGTGTGTGTGAGAGAGAGAGAGAGAGAAACATAATAATAGCATAGCAGTAGTACATAAAAGATATTATAGACTTGTAGATCTTTATTGACCCACGTATAACATTTGTTTTGCGATCTTGCGTCTGCTGTAATGTATTAAATAGAAATTTTTAGAATTGAGAAACCAACTTGACATGCTTCCAAAGTGCTAGTTGGAAAAGGAATCCCTGGATCACGTGCCTCGAGCAACGCATATAAACTTAATCTAATGCAAATTTTTCACTAATCAAGTTTCACAAGCTCCTTGGACATTGGAATTATCTACATTTCTGTCTCTTTGCACGTGCAAAAGTGCCTTGGTCCAGCGTTGATCGTTGTATATATCGGCAGCTTAGCACATGCAAATGGAGAGATCTGTAGAGAATGCCAAAATTCTACAGGAGCTTGTGAAACTATACACACACACACACACACACATCTGATGAAACAGCTGCGGTCTTGATCATTGTATTATAATGCGAATATTAAGTTGATAAATGGGTAGAATTGAGTATAGTATCAGTCACGTATTCAGCAATTGAATTGTAAATATGATAATCATTATTCCTGCAAGCAAGATTTTATTTTTACTCTGACATCTCATTTCATGTTAGGCATCCTTTTATTTGCTTCTAGGCTCAGACTTATTGGTACAATTTGATATTGATTACTGTAGGGTCAGTTCATTTCTTTAATGAGAAGATAAAATTTTTATTTTTTTAATAAATTATTGAAGCTAGTTAATTTAAACTATTCAAATTGGATTTGTAATATATTGTCATAAATTTATTTAAACTACTTTTCTGTATATAAATTCAAACTTATATATTCAGACTTAAGTTTTAATTTATTTTTTTAAATAATTACACTTTTACATTATTAATTTAAAATAAACTACTTTTTTATCATTTGATATAAATTTCAAATAAATTATATATTTTTTAATTTTTATCTAATTTGATTTAAGTTTATTTAAAAATCTAAGTAGTAAATAAAAATTTCACATAAATTAAAAACTTAAATTTAAGAATTAGTGTTATGATTTTATGTAAAAATATTATTAATTTAAATAAATTCATGAATATAAATTAAACATCCAATTTGGCTAGTTTATGTGAGCTAGCTTCAATATTAATGGAAAAACAAAAATTAATTATTTTACTATGCTCATTGAATCTCCGAGAATAGAAGAAAGCATGCTTGTGGAATAAAACTATTAATTTTATAGAATACTTATATTTTTAAAATATTGATAGAACCACTACTCTAAATTGTCAGTTCACGATATTTAATGATAGAAAACTAACATGAAAAGCTACAATAAAATCGCAGTAAAACTTTTAAGAAGATTTAATGCAATTAATCTTTTAAGATAAATTTGTCTTTTGAGAAATGTAATGGTATGGTAATATTTGACTATTTCTTAAAGAGAAAATTACAATTTTGGTACAAAATGTTTGGAGTATTGGCAGTTTCAATCCTTAAAGTTTGGACAAAAGTAAATCTAGCACCAAATGTTTCAAGTTTTTAGCACATTTAGTCCTATTGATAAGTTGTTTAAAAATCTTATCAGAATCCAGTCACGTGGCACTTACAACAAAAGTTTTCAAAAAGAATTACAGAGAAAAAAATTTGAATTGTCATAATTTATAATTAAAGGCACGCACATGAATGTACTATCCAGGCAAATATTTTCAGTTTTATCTACTTATTTATCATATATGAACTTAACTTAGTGCCTTTACTCACAAATTATGGCAATTAAAATTTTTTCTTTAATCTAATTATTTTTGAAAATTTTGTAATTGGCATGTGACTATCACGTGACCCGATTCCAATAAAATTTTAGTAAAACTGATTAATAGGACTAAATATGCTAAAAAATTGAAACATTTAGCACTAGATTTGTTTCTATCCAAACTTTAAGGACTAAAACTAACGATAGCCCAAGCATTTGATACCAAAATTATAATTTTCCCTTTCTTAAAGGACTAAAGTGACACAAGAAACCTTAGAGACTATGCTGCAAAAAAACCCGTTAAAGAGGTCTACCAAATTCAACCCAAAATTCAATTGGCATGAAATGAAAATCTGCTGGAATAAGCACCAAGTCACAGTTGATAACATTAAGCAAACTATATGCGATGATAAATAGCTACATATAATTGGTTGCTGCTAGATTATATATGTTTGATGTACGACTCGAGATGAGCACAAATATACATATATGATCGTATGAAACCTTGTTCATTTCATAAAATAATATATATAGAAGTTCATGTGGGTTGGCGATTTTTTTTTTTTTCGAAAGCAACACATTTACTTATAGATTAAACAACATTACAAAGAGGACAAAGACACAGCAAGATTATGAGCTTGCTGTATTGTTACCCTATCTACTTTGATAATATTACACGAGGAAAGATAAGAGACAGCAACAGATAAATCTACATATAAGGACTCCAAAGTAAAAGGTGTTGCGTTCCAAATCGATAAGGCAGATGGGGTCATTGACTGTCGCTCCTAAAAAGGCAGTCCGGTTTGGTGATCCTTTTTGAAAAGATTGATTTTTTGAAAAACTGTGCGTGTGTAAAAAAATCGAGTTTTTAGTAAAAATGTTATTCTTTGGAAAAATGATATTTTAAAAGAAGATAAGGCTGGGACTAAAAGTGCGACAACTTTGGCCAATTAATTTTGAAAAAGGGTTTTATTTTATAGAAATAGAACTGCCACTTGGTATTGAGTTAAGGTGTACCAAGTCACTCGAAAAAATTATCTAACAAAACAAAATGAAATAAAAATTTTAGAAAAATATTTGAAAACCCTTTGAAGAAAGGAAAGGCAAAGGCTCACACCTAAGGCACCCTTTCTACCTAGCCGAGGCTAGTTGCGAGGTTTAATCAAGTTTTCCTAAATTAATCCTAAATTCTATCGTGTTTGGATGTATCTAAATAATTGTAAATCCTAAAATCTAAATGTGGGTATTGAGAGGGTTGAAATGTCCCGTCGAAACTTGGTTGAAATTATCGCATTAATTGCGAAACCCGAGTCGAGACCTCGAGGGGGTCGCGAGTGTGAATGCAAAGTGAAATGCAAAAAGAAAAAGAAAAAAGAAAATAGTATAGATAGTAAGTGTCCAAGAAAGTAGGGATGCAACATAACGGGTATGGGGGACTAATAACTTGTGACTGAATGTTCCTATTCATGAAAGGAGGAACGGTATGTACGCCACCGCTGTCCATGTGAGTAGGTGACTATTTCTAGTTGTAGCACACAAGATGACTTAACTTCTAAGTGAAGATGCAACCTAAATATCATGCACTGAATTTTTATCAAAAAATAGATAATAGATAATAAAATATATACAAAAATCATGCAAAATAAAAATTTCCTAAAAAATTAGTGTGTGAAATGATACGAAATGCACACGAGTGCACCTAGTACTAAAATGCCCTAAGGGTCTAGCATTGAACTAGCCCTTTCTAGGAATTTCCCCCTAGCGTTGGACTAGCGGGGAAACAAGAAAGCCACAACTAGTATTGGACTAGTGTGGTGACGGAATAACATAAAACATGAATTAAATAGTAAAACATGAATTAAAAGCAAATTAAACATATAAAGACATATAAGGTCAAGTAGGAGCACATAACATGTAAGCATGATATCTAGATGCAAAACCCTAAACAAAGTGATAAAACATATAAGCACACAAACGCACATAAGCACATAATCCCTAGTTATTACATAGGCGAATTTAACTACAATTTTAGAGGGAAAGTAAAATAACCGATCTATTACACTTGCTATCTAAAATACAAAAGTTTGCTAAAAAATATGAGAAAAATAATCTAACTATTACATTGACTAGCTAAATACAAAATAAAGGCCAAGAGACTGTGATATAACTATTACATTTTTTTTCCAAATAATAAAATTTCAAAAATAAATAGCATAAAGTAAATAAATTCACAAAAAGTATGTGAAATAAGAAACACATTGAAGAAAATGCAAAAAAGGAAAAATCACATAGGAGCACCTTGAAGCACGTAAAGAGAAATTAATGAGAAATAGGGGTACCTCTTTGAAGACCCAGTACAAATACTAATCAAAATGAACAAACAAGTCAAGGTACCACTATTTAAAGCAATAATGCATAAAATATGAAATATGGCAAAGTAAATTTTAATAAATTGGGGTAGATGCAAATTTCTAGCAAATCAAAGAGCAAAACATAAATTTCAGCAAATGAGGGGGCACAAAAATGTAAATTCCAGCAACCACTAAGCATGATTGTAATTTATTAAGACTTAATTAAAAGCAAATGAAACCTAGGGAGTCAAAAAATAAATTCCAGCAACATATAGGAAATAATTTGCAAAAATTAGCAACACATAGGGACTAAATAAAAATTAGTAAGGGCCTAAATGAAAGGGACTAAAACTTGGGGGGTCAAATGCTACAAACTAAGACTAATCAATCAGCCTAGTCAACTAAATCAAAAACTATATAAAAACTAAAATAGAAATCAACTAAGATTATATGAATAAAATAACATAAAAGTAATCAAAGGGAAAAGAACACAAATCGTGTTAATATGAGAATCAAAATCCCAAACCAAATACCTAGTCATGGAAATTGGTTTTTACAATTCCAAAGTCCTGCCAGTCCTGACATAAAACCACCGAATGATTAAAAAAATCCCTCCACCATTGTCGTTTGCTAATTTAACCGAAAGACCAAAAAAACTTTTAAGAGAAATCACAAATCAAATTTGCTTCTCCCAACCAAAGAATTACAGAATCAGATTCCCAAGTCCCAATCCATTTTCTCTCAAGCTAGGGAATCTCGATCAATTTTTTCTAAGTCAAAATCCAAATCTGTTATACCCTCTTGATCGAGACCACAAAGCAAAATATTCAAACCCCAAATCCAAAGTCAAATTCACAATATCTATGCAATTGTTAAAGACTAATTGGAAGAGAAAATAAGAAGATTGCACCAATATTGAGAAGTGGAGGATCTGGTGGCAAGGAATTGGCTATGGCTGCGAATTGGAGTTCCTATGGATGTAGTTCAATTGGTGTTTATTTGTAGCGATCTTAGTGAAGTTGATGAGGGAGGAGAAGGCTAGTGAGTTTGGTGGTCTATGGTGGAGCTGTGGTGGTGGTGGTGGTGAGGTATAGGGGCAAAGTTGCGAGTGTTTGTGACTGTTGTTCTGATGACTGGGCTGAAACTATTTTGTTGTGTTGTTGCTGATTTTCCTTTGTAGGTAATGGAGTTGTGGAATGGGGATGCAGTGACGTTTATGGTGGTGACTTGGGTGGTGTGGGAAAATTTAGTGGTGGTGATAGGCGATTGACGGAGGTGGTTGCTTTTCGATTAGTAGTGGTGATTTGGATGGAGAGCCACTGATTGCGGCATTTTTGTGATTGGAGGGGGAGGATGAATTGACTGATTTGGGGATATTTTCTTTGCAAGTGGGGATAGTGATCAAAAGGGGTAGTGGTGGTGAGAGGGACTGTCATATACTGAGGCAGTGATTCTGTGGCATTGCAGGGAGGTGAACTTGGGGGTTTTTGTAGAGGTGGTGGAATGGTGATAGGAATTGGTGGAGGAAATTGACTAGAGGTTTGATGATGATGGTGAATCGGTGATGAAAATGGGGTTGTGATTTGTGGGTTTTGGATTTTGAGGCAATTTGTGTTGTTTTATTGTTTTGCTGGTTTGGGCAGTGACGAAGGGAGGAGGATTTGCTGGTGGTTATTTCTGGGTCTTAGCAGGTTAATGGTCAGTGTGGTGTAGTGTGGTGGTTTACTGGTTATGAGTGGTTTGGTGGCCAATGATGGAGGAGCTAGTGGTGGAGATAAGAGACGCTGAGGTGGGTAGAGGAAAATCCGGTGGTCTTGGAGTGGAGGGATTTAGGCTGAGCAGGTGGTGGAGAAGGGAGAGAGAGAAGATTACGGTGGAAAACAGAAAACCCAACCCAGAAAAACCTAGAAAAATAGCAAGCCAAATTCAGATAAAAAAATCTAAAATTTAACCAAAACATTCAAACAATATAAATTGGGTTTTTGGCTCATTACATTCAATAAGATTTTTATAGTAAAAATGGCAAAAAATGAAATCAATTCAGAAGAAAGAGGATACAACAAGCTAAGATGTTACCTTTGAAGCCTGATGAATAGTGACCAACTGTATTTTGAAGATGATGAATAGTAACCAAAATTTTCTTTAACGCCTTATGTGTGTTTTTTGTGGTGTACAAGTGTGTATATTTGATCTTTAAGGGATAAAAGTAATTGTGGTTTTAAGGTTTTCTTTTTTTTCTTTTTAGTGGTTTTAATTGGGGGGTACTTATAGAGCTAGTAGTCTTGACCTCCAAGAATACTATAAAATAACAAAAATGCTATCAATAATAAAAATTTTATTTTTATTTTTAAAAATTATTTTTGACCTAAAAAAATAAAAAATTAATACAAAGAAATGACAATAAACTCCAAAACTTGCCAAAAAAAATTTCAAAGTATATTTTAAGATTTAAAAAATAAAGGCTAGAGCTTAAAACTGGCCAAAAATGCGTTTGGGGTGTGAAAAGACGATTTTACCTCTGGACAACGAAAATACACAGAAAATAACTATTGGTCTTGAAAAATTACCAAAAATTAAAAATAAGTTTAAAACCCTAGGAAATGCATTTTTTACTCAAAAATTGATGAAAAATACGTTTAAAATGTGAAATGATGATTTTACCCATGGTACAACGAAAATACACAGAAAAATGGCTGTTAGTCTCGAAAAATTATCAAAAATTAAAAATAAGTTTAAAAACCTAGAAAATGCATTTATGATCCAAATTTTGGTAAAAAATGCATTTAAAATATAAAATGACAATTTTGCTTCTAAACGCAATATTTACAGAAAAAAGTGATCATCCCTGAAAAAGTTAAAAAAATTTAGAAACATGCTTAAAGAGTTAGAAAAATAAATTTGGGAGCTAAAATGAGCGAAAATGATATTCGCGAGGTGAAATTACCATTTTGCCCTTGTGTTGGTAAAATATAGAAGAAAAATACCAATTAAACCCGAAAAAATCATAAAAAAATTAAAATATACATATGAAAGTAAAAATACAAATTTAAAACCACCAAAGCTAATGAAAAAATATTTACAGATAAAAATTACTATTTTGGCTTCTGAGATTATTCATTTTGTTCCTCTTTTATTAGAAAATTAAAATTTGACCCAAAAAATTTAAACATCTCCCTAGTGTTTGACAAATAAATGGTGTGTCAAAATTTGGTGTCTACAAAAGGAATAACCTTTGGGTTTGCGATGCATTGGACCAAGTTTAAACAGTATGTTTTAATAGTAATCCTTGAAAACCTTTTCCAGCCAAGGTCAAAATAGCTTTAAGATAGGCAATAGTTTCCGACTACAGAGCAGAGCTTGCTTATATATGCAATGCATTAGTGAGAAGATAATGACCTGAACTATTCATACAACCCATTCCGATGGATGATTTTCCTGTAACATTATTATAAGAAAAATCAATGAGCCAAATGATATTGTCCAAATCAGATACTTCTTCAACTTGCAAATACCACTTGGATATCATATCATAAGCAAAATGTTTACTAAACCCATTTAGATGATGATGCAATCCCTTATCCATATTATCAAAGCTGGCTATTTTAGAGAAGAAATATTGAGCTTTCCTTATAACTAATCTGGGGTCAAAATCCGAATGATTCCAAATAAATTCATTCCTTGCCAACCAAATATGCCACAAGATAGTAATGGATTGAATAATAATACTTGTATCTTCTACTTCCTTAAACCACCTTTGTACCCATTCATTAAAGGACACTTTTTAACCAACTTCAAAGTTTAGCCCCAGTTGAGATAGTTTCCATGTAACCTTCGATAAATAACATTCAAAGAAAAGATGTTCAATAGATTCCTCTTGTTGACCACATCGAAGACATATGGGCAGTATGACTATTCCTTTTTTGAAGAGAGCCAACTGTAGACACCAAATTTTGACACACCATTTAGTTTCAAACACTGGAGGGCATGTTTATATTTTTTGGGTCAAATTATAATTTTTCAATAATCTCAGGGGCAAAATAGTAATTTTTATTTGTAAATATTTTTTCTATTAGCTTTGGGGGTTTTAAATTCATATTTCTACTTTCATACGAATTTGTTAATTTTTTATGATTTTTGAATTTAATTAGTATTCTTTTTATATTTTTACCAGTATAAGGGCAAAGTGGTAATTTCGCCTCGCGAACACCATTTTAGCTCATTTTAGCTCCCAAATTTATTTTTTCTAATTCTTTAAGCATGTTTCTAAATTTTTTTATTTTTTCGGGGACGATTGCTATTTTTTTTGTAAATATTGCATTCAAGGGCAAAATCGTTATTTTACAGTTTAAATTCATTTTTCATCAATTTTTGAGTCATAAATGCATTTCCTAGGGTTTTAAGCTTATTTTTAATTTTTGGTAATTTTTCGAGGTCAATAGCTATTTTTCTATGAATTTTCATTGTTTAGGGGTAAAATCGTCATTTTATAATTTAAATTCATTTTTCGTCAATTTTTTAGTCATAAATGCATTTTCTAGCATTTTAAGCTTATTTTTAATTTTTAATATTTTTTTAGGCCAATAGCTATTTTCTGTGTATTTTCGCTGTCTAGGGACAAAATCGTCATTTCACACCCCGAGCGCGTTTTTGATCAGTTTTAAGCTCTAACTTTTATTTTGAAATCTACTTTGAATTTTTTGGAAAATTTTAGAGATTTCTGTCATTTCTTTGTATTAATTTTTAATTTTTTAGTTAAAAATATTTTTCTTAAATAAAATTAGAAATTTTATTACCAGTGGTGTTTTTGTTATTTCGTAGTATTCTTGGTGATCAAGACAACTAGCCATATAAATACCCCCCTTAAATTAGAAAAAAAAAAGCAAACCCTAAAAACACATACATATTCCTCTATTTTTAGATCAAAACACACATCTTCACACACCAAAAAACACACACATATAGCCGTTCCTTTTCAAGAGGCTACTGTTCATCATCCTTAACCTCAAGATCACGTTACCGTTCATCAGATCATTTTCAAGCATTAAAAAGGTTAGTTCTTATCTTTAATTGATCTTCTTTTCTTCTATTTTTCTACGCCAAATCTAATTAATTGTGTTTATTTATTGAAAATTTTAACCACATTATCAGATTGTTCTTCTTCTTGTTTTTTGGACTTTCATTTTTATTGCTGAGATTTCCTTTTAGTCTTCTTGAGGATTTGCTTTCTGGGTTTTTATTCTTCTTCCATTGCTGGCTTTCTCTCCTCTCTCTCTCTCTCTCTCTCTCTCTCCATCGCCTCTCTTCACAACCATTAACTATCTACCTCCACCAGGAATCCACCATAAACCACCAGTTACCTCAAAACCTCCACCCAGAACCACCAGAACAAACCATGAACTCAGTCAACTTAAACAACCATTCTCGCCATTAAAAATCTCAAAGCCTCACCACTCAAAACTTCCAAATTCCATTACAGATGCTCCAATTCCACTAAGCTATAACCGTTCCTCTGTCATCAGCCACACAAATTCATTACCTGCAAAGAAAAAAGCAACAAGAACAAAACATATACAAACCATATTCATCAGCCAACAATTACTCTCAAATTCCTGAAAGCCACCACCATTCAGCCATCCCTCCATCAATTAACAGCACCAATGGTACAAAAGCAGTCCAATTCCCTTAATACCTTCAACCCTGTCCACTATCGTCCCCTCCACAACCTGCAAGGAACATCAAATCTAAGCCCACAACATACACGCACACACACACACACACAGAGCTAAACAAATCTGCCCATCACCAACAACCCCAACGTCATAACACATACCATCATTGTGAATTCTTATCTCATGTCCAATGCCTCCATAGAACCACTTTTCTCTTCTCCTCACTCACTCACAATCACTGTGTCGTCCACCACCATTACAATCCCAACAAGCCTCCAACACTAGAGGACCCAAATTTCACAGAGAGCTGCCCACCAAATCAGCTATCAAACCACAAACCACTACAATCAGCAACCACAATGATGGCCTAACCACCAACAAAGCTCCTTCTCACCGCCACTCCTCCACCCAATAATAAACCACCGCCACCTAAAGATCACCACAACCAACTGTCCACAACCTGCAATAGACTCAATTGACCATCTCTATCTCCATTCCAGTTACCCACCACCAATAACAGCAACCTACAACAAAAATTAAAAAAAAAGCACATAACAGTTCATTCTTTGTAGCTAGCAGGCCGCACAACCCTCATCGCTGTTCTCCTTTGCCTGTACTCACACAGCCACAATAATGAACCACCCACAAACTCACTCCACCCCACATCAATCTCCACCAAAATACCTTTGCCAAAACAACCTCAGAGCAGCCCTCCAACTGCTGTGAACCAAACGACAAAACATCCTCCAGAAGCATCACCGCTTGCATAACCTTCGCACAACACATCCACCAAATCACCATCAATATCCATTCCCAATCACCTGGCGTAGCCCCTTTGCACCATTACTACCCCACCATGAGCTTCAATTCTTCCACAACCTCACCTCGTCTACATCTCCTTCCTCTAATTCGAAATAGAATCAGAAAGAGAGTGAGAGAACATGAGAGAAAGAGAGTGAGAGAACGAGAGCAGGAGAAAAAGATGGAGGGAAGAGAAGGAAAACCAGAAGAAGAGAGTGTGAGGAAGAGAAAGCTGAGCAAAGATGGAGAAAGGAAATCAGGAAAAGAGGGGAAGGATAAAAGCAAAAAGAAAACCAAAGAGGGGTAGAGGGAGAGAGACAGGAAAACAAAGCTGTGAACCAGAATCAGAGGGAAGAAAGAAACGGGAGAGAGAGAACTGAATAGAAACATAGAGAAGCAGAGAGTGATGAGAGAAGATTGAGATAGGAGAGAAGAAAATATGCAAGAAAGAAGAACGGAAAAATCTGAAAAAAGAAGGAAAAAGAAACTGAAAGAAGAGAGGAAAATGAGAGAAATTGGAAATTGGGGATTTGTTTTCTATTGAGGTTTTAATTATTTTGGTTAATCTTTGATTAATTATTATTATTATCTTTCTAATTTTCTCTTAGCTCGTTTTATTTTAGTTTAAATTGGTAATTAACTTGGTTAATTAAGTTAATTTAATTAATCTATATTTAGTTAGACATTAAAAATTTAGTTTGGTGCTCTAAAAAATCGATATTATTTATGTTTTAAACCCCCAGAAGCTGATAGTTTTCACAAGGCCCCTTGAGTTCTTTTTGTTCTATGCAATTCAATCTTCATTAATTACAGATTGACCCCCCTAGTTTTAATTTCTATCAATCAAGTCTTGATTAATTGCAAATGTATCTTGGCTTCTTAGAATTTATTGTTTTGCTCCCCAGTTTACTTTAATTTTGAATCTCTACTCTTAGACTTATGTGAATTTTCAATTTGTCCCTTAAATTTTATTTTAGTCCCTTTAATTGCTAGAATTTATATTTTTCCTAATTTTGTTAGGGTTTCATATTCTAGCCTTTGTTTGTTTGTACTAAGGTACCTTAACATGTTTTTTGTGCTCTTAAGCATTTGTACCGGGTCTTCGAGAGGTACCCCTATTTCTCACTATTTAATCTTTATGTCCCCCAATGTGACTTTGTGTAATTTTTATGCATGTTTCTTCACATATTTCTTAGTTTATATGTTTTTTTTTTTGTATTTGTTTATTTTATGTTATGTAAATTCAAATTTTGTTATTTTGGCAAAAAATGTAATATTTTTTGTATTTTAGCTAGTCAATGTAATAGTTAGATTATTTTGTTATAGTTTTGCAAAATTTTTATTTTAGATAGTGAGTGTAATAGATAGGTCTTTTTACTTTTTTCCCCCTTAAAATTGTAGCTAACTTTCCCAGTGTAATAGTTAGGGCTTCTGTGTTTTTGCGTGCTTACGTGCTTATTTGTTTTATCGCTTTCATTAGGATTTTTGCATCCAGATATTATGCCTATGTGTTATGTGCTCCTACTTGACTTTATATGTCTTTACATGTTTAATTTGCTTTTTAATTCACGCTTTACTATTTAATTCATGTTTTATGTTATTCTGTCACCACACTAGTCCAACGCTAGTTGTGGTTTCATTGTTTTCCCGCTAGTCCAACGCCAGTGGGAATATCTAGAAAGGGCTAGTCCAACGCTAGACTCTAAGAGCATTTTAGTGCTAGGTGCACTCATATGCATTTTACATCATTTCACACACTATTCTCTTTTTAGTTTTTCATTATTTTGGCATGATTATTATTATTATTATTATTATTATTATTATTATTATTATTATTATTATTATTATTATTATTTATTTATTTATTTATTTTGACACATTTTCAAATGCATGACATCTAGGATGCATCTCACTTAGAATTTAGGACATTTGTGTGATCCGACTAGAAATAGTCGTCTACTCACATGGGAAGTGGTGGCGTACATGCCGTTCCCCCTCCATGAGTAAAAACATTCGGTTACGAGATATTAGTCCCCCGTACCCATTATGTTGCATACCTACTTTCTTGGAGACTTACTATCTATACTATTTTCTTTTTTCCTTTTTGCATTTCATTTTGCATATACACTCGTAACTCCCTCGAGGTCTCGACTCGGGTTTCACAATTAATGCGATAATCCCAACCAAGCCTCAACGGAACATGCCGACCCTCCCGATACTCACATCTAGATTTAAGATTTGCATTTATTTAGATACATTCAATCGCGATAGAATTTAGGGTTAATTTAGGAAAATTTGATTAAACCTCGCAACTAGCTTCGGCTAGATTGAAAGAGTGCCTTAGGTGTGAGCCTTTGCCTTCCCTTTCTTCAAATGTGACTCTCGGACCTTTTTCTCTCGTTTTTGGTAGACTGGAGTCGGAAAAGAGTTTTAAATATTTTTTCTAAAAATTTTTACTTTGTTTTGTTAAACGATTTTTTAGGTGACTTGGTACACCCTAACTCGGTACCAAGTGGCGACTCCATTTTTTAAGATAAAACCCTTTTTCAAAATTAGTTGGCCAAAACTATCGCATTTTTTAGTCCCGGCCTCTTTTTTTATTTTTTTAAAAATACCATTTTTCCTAAATAAACACTTTTTCAATAAAAATTTGATTTTTCTCACACACACAGAGTTTTTTTCCAAATAAATTTCTTTTCAAAAGGGTCTCGGACCATTCTGTCTTTTCGAGACGCGACAGTCAATGACCCCACCGTGTGTTATTTCGGGAAATGATACCAGCATTGTGGGACAGGCATTTTGTAACAGTCTCCTAAAAAAGAAATGTAATTTGGAAGGCATTTTTAATGTCCAAAGTTTTTTGAAAATTTGAGAATGCATATGAGTATCTTGTGTTTTGCTGTTTCTTGGTTGTTGGAGCTTGTATAGGTTGAGGGCCAGGTGGTAAGCCGACTTCACTGAATAAATTCCATTTGATTCTAAGGACCAAATTCTTTTGTCTACTGGGGAAATAACAGGGATATGTATCGAAGAAATAGCTTTAACAATATCAGAAGAAAACCACAATAATAGTAGAGATGTTCTCCATTTCCTAGATGAATCGTATAAGTTACAGACTGTTAGAGAGATGAAAGGAATATTGTTATTGTTAAATCTGATCGGATTTGGAAAGCTAGGAATTCAGTCATCTTCTATTTTGATATGTTCCCCATTTCCAACTCCATTTGAGTCCATGTCTTAATAGATTCCTACCCCATAAAATACTTCTCCATCCCCAAGTAGCATAATTAGTTGGCTTTACTGATAGGAAAGAAATTTTGGTACAGTATTTTTCCCAGAAGAACTCAATCACTAGACAATCAGAGTTTGATAGGATCTTCCAAGCTATCTTTTCCAAAAATGCCTAATTTAAAGCCAAAGTGGATCAAAGTCCTAAACCTCCAAAAAATTTAGATGAACATAAACCCATGATTTCCAATGAATTCCTTTGCCCTTCTTGTCTCCATTCCATATAAAATTCGCTATCTGTCTATCTATATCCTTTGCAACTGTAAATGGAAGTTTGAAAACACCCAACGTATACTGAGATATCATCGATAAAGCATGCTTTGCTAAAGTGACTCCACCCATAACTGATAGGTTAGATGTCTTATAGGAAGAAATCTTACCTAGAATTCTCTTTTTGATGTTACTAAAAAGAATACTCTTAGGTTGAGAGAAATCCAGATCTAAACCCAAATATTTATCCATCTTAGAACTAATATTCAAACCTAGAATGGAAGCAATCTTTGTCCTTACCGAAGAGTCTGTATTTGGATTGAACACCATAATGGATTTATTATGGTTAATATGTTGTCCTGATAAAGAAGCATATCCATGGAGAACATTTGACAGTGCCTGGGCTGATTCGTCAGAAACCTCAATGAAAAAAATGCAATTATCTGCAAATATAAGATGCGATATGTGCAATCCTCCTGAAGAGATAGCGATACCTTTACATATGTTTGAATCATTCAACCTAGTAAGGACCGATGAGAGAGCTTGCTGACATAAGATGAACAAATAAGGGGATAAAGGACATCCCTGTCGAAGGCCTCTGCCTATTTCAAAGTAAGGTGTCAAAGTACCATTAATTGAAATAGTTAATTTTGTTAAAGAAATACAGTTCTTGATCAAAGAAATCCAGGAGTTAGAGAATCCCATTTTGCCTAGAATCTTCAGGAGAAAATCCCATGATACTTTGTCAAAAGCTTTACTGAAATCAATCTTGAGTGCAGCTAATGACTTCCTTCCTTTTTTCCTTCGTCGAATATGTTCCAATAATTCATGCGCAATAAGAATATTATCACTTATGGATCTGTTTGAAATAAAAGCACTCTGATAGGATGATATTAAATATGGTAAGGCTTGTCTCAATCTATTAGCAATAACTTTACTGATTATCTTGTAAAGCACATTGCATAAACTTATCGAGCGAAAGTGAGAAAGTCAAGAAGGAGCTTGGATTTTGGGAATAAGAATGATCTTTGTTTCATTGTAGGAGCTGAGTGATTGACGGTTATTAAGACAATCCAGGGTGATATGAACAATAGAATTCCCTACTATATCCTAATAATGTTGATAGAAGCCTGCTGGAAATCCGTCTGGACTAGGAGCTTTCCATTTTCCCATCATAAACACATCTCGCTTAACCTCTTCAAATGTAAACGGTATATTCAATGCCTTTACCTGCTCTTCAGACAATCTAACATTTAAATTCTCAAGAAAGAAATCTTCCAAATCAGTCCACCCATTGTATCCTTGCTAATCCGGAGGCGAATACAGCTCTTGAAAATAATGAAAGGAGTAGTTCAAAATATCATCTTGTTCATAAAGCCAAACTCCTTCTTCTGTTTGCAATTGAGTTATAAAATTTGCAGCTTGATTACTAGAAGCCTAAGAATGAAAAAATTTTGTATTTTTGTCACCTTCTTTTATCCATGATATTCTAGAACGCTGTCTCCAATAATCATCTTTACATTGAACCAAATCATCCAAATTCTCCCTCAAAGTAGCTTCTATTTGAGTATATTCCTGTGTGAATTCAGGCTTTTGTAACATTTCCAAGTGTTGACAGACTTGATGAATTCTACCATCCAAGTTACCAAACGACAATTTTCTCCAATTTAATAAATGGCTCATGAGAGTCTTTAACATTTGTAGCACTTCTTGGTAATTATAGTTCATAGACGAAAAGGAATTCCACACCTTTACTATGATCTCTCTACATGTTTCGTCTCTAATCCAAAAGGATTCAAATTTCGGTATCTTCTTAATTTTTGAAAAGGAAAAATGTGTATCTACCAAAATAGGTCCATGGTCCGATCACATGATAGGTAAGTTCCTCAATCTGGATTTGGGAAAAGAATGTAGCCATAATTGGTTTGCAAAAGCATGATCAAGCCTTTCGAAAACAGCTGCATTATTTTTCCTATTATTGGTCCAAGTGAACCACGATCCTAATTTGCTTCAATTCCTCCATATCCAAGTAATTGATTAATGATTGAATATCATCAGCACCCGATAAAACCTCTGACCTATTAGAGAGTTTGTCATTTGGGGAAAGTACTTGATTAAAATCACCGGCTATCAATGCTAGTAATTTACAATCTTGCATATGTGCAGCAATAGAATTCCAAACTGAACTTCGGTGTTTAAGGATAGGATGCCCATAAATCAAAAGCAAATACCATAAAAAACCATTCTTTTCCTTAATTTCAAGACAAAAAACATTTTGAGACTTAGCTACAACAGTTAAAGATACATGACTAGACCAAGCAACGCAAAGACCTTTGGCTTTACCTATAGGTGTAACCAGGTCCCAGCAACAAAAAGGCGTTGATAGAAGCCATTTCTTCATACGTTCATCAACTAGTCTTGTTTCCATAAAAAATAGGATATCCGGCTTATAGGTGCGGGTCAATCTACTATTTGTGCAAATCGTGAGGGGGTGACCCATCCCCCTACAATTCCAGCTTAAGATCCTCATGGAGAATTAGGGGATTGTTGAGGAACAATCCCCTGAATGGGTTGGAGATTTGGAGTTACGAACAATCTCAAGCTTATGATGCTTTGCAAGATATCCCTGTGTTGGTTAAAGAAGAACTTGGTTTGGAAGATTAGGATTTGCTTCCTATTGGTATTTGTTTTAACTAATGATTAAGTGGTCGTTTGGTTCAAATTCTTCCATCACTGTCACCATGAGTGCCCTTAACCCTACTATGAGTATGGGTTTTGATGATTCCCCCTGACATGTTTGGTTTAATAATGGAATGGGTATTATTATAAAAATACTTATTTGGTTTACTAGAATGACTTTCAAGTAAATTTTAAAATTTTAAAATCTTTTATTTATGATATGCATATTTTTTAGATTTCTTACTTTGTATCTTTTGAAAAGAAATTTCTAAAAAGAATTCTTCAATTTTAAATATAGACGTGCTCTATTTTGAGTTTTATGTAAATAATAACCTTAAAATAAGTCATCTTTATTGTATTAATATAGAGTACTATATATCTTTGATTTTTAGTTCAAATTTTATTAAAAAAATGAATTAAAAAATTATTAAAAAATTTATAAAAATTTTATAGAGTACTAAATAAGAATATTCAAAATCAAAAGACATAGCAGAGAGAGAGAGAGAGAGAGAGAGAGAGAGAGAGAGAAGAATAGTATATTGGGGGGTGGATAGCTCAAAAGATGTGTGTTTTTTAAGTGGTGTGTTTTTGCCCTTGATCATAAGGGTTAATGGATTTGATAGAATAGTATTTTGGGAGAAATCATTAACACCCTAATTAATCACTTTCATTCCCATTGAATAACAGTGATAGTTGTTTTTCAAACATCAATAATGGGTGTCATTACTTATGACATCCATTCCCCTCCTTGATTCCCCTAAACCAAACATCCCCTAATATATTCTCTTTTTTTTTTATGTCTGTGCCCTACTTAAACTAAGAGTTATTACATTTTAATTTTTCATAAAATATAGTAAGCCTATATGATTGGGTTTTTCGGTCTAAAAGTATAAAATGGAGTGTAGGAATAAAAGAGTGCAGTGTATAGATCTGTACCCTTGTTTTATTAGGAAGTTTTGGTATTATGTCCTCTCCGTGTAATATGTTAGTTAATTTTAATAACTATGCAGAATTCTTGGCCAAATCCTCCGACATCTAAGGTGGTATTTAAAAAAAAAAAAGATAAAATGGGGGTAGGGGAGGTGTAAATTGGGATTTATTCGACTACCATGAGTTTTGGGTCCCCTAGGGTATTAAAGAGTATACCACAGACCTGGGTTGGAAAATAACGAGCATGCCTTTTTTAACTCATGATTGCCATACAATGCCCATTTATTGTGTGTGTATTCTATGTATTTTTAATAGCCTTCACACATTGGAATTTACATGAATAGCCTTTAGTAGTCTATACTGAGTTTTTTTTTAATAACAAAAATCTAACATATTGAATTTGCATATTATCTAATTTGATTAGGCCTAAAATATCCTTGGAATCTAATTAGACTCAAAAATTGTTTGAATTGCATCCACACTGGCTAAATATTTTAAAGCATTTTGCAACCACATTGGCTTCCATGAACATATGCAAAAAAAAAAAAAAAAAAAATTTATTCTATGAGAGCTCGTTAATCTTCCTATTTGCTAGCCTTATTCTTCATAGAAAAATTAATTGCTCCCTTTGTCATTTTGATTAAATCTTGAGAATTCAGTTTCACTTCCACTCAATTGAAATTATTCAATGGACAAAGTTGAATGCCCTCAAGCAATGCCAATCCCTCAGCCACCATGTTTGTCTTTTCACTAATGTTTTAAAAACCGGATTGGTCAATGAACCAGAGGGGAGTCCAATTCAAGGTCAAACTAGTCGGACCGGGTTTCAATTTTTTTTCTCTTTTTTAATTTAATTTAATGCATAATATAACCATAAATACTATATATATTCCACTATGGAACTAGTTAACCCATTTCTTGTTTGAATATATTTAAATATACAAATTAATGAATCTATTATATTTAGTAAAAATATTCTATGTCTATAACAATTAAATTAACAAAGAAAATGTCATTACAAGTATAAAACATATGATAACTATAAAAGTAAGTGTATAAGGAAAAAAAATATGGATAAACCAGATATTTTGAAATTTACTACTAAAGTACATTATTATACTTCTAAATAAATAATTAAACAATTTAGATAAAAGGACTAATCTTAGTAAGAGAGATTTTGGTAAAAGTAAATCCAAGATTTCTTTAATATAATGAATTTGGATCCCAAGTTAAAAAGGTAAGAATCAATTAATTTCATTAAACATGATTAATAAAGAAAACAAAGAAACTAAAAAAGTAAGAATCAATTAAATTTATTGAATATGATTAATGAAAAAAAAGAAATTAAAAAAGCAAGAATGAGTTAGTTTTATCAAACATTATTGATAAAGGAAATAAATAAACTAAAAATGTAATAATCAATTAATTTTATTAAAATGATTAGAGGAAAACTAAAAAAAGGAACAAATAAAATAATTCATAACATGAAACCAACAATGAGAAGGATGGCTGGGTGGTTGGCCACTTGGAAGATCCACTTGCATTGGTGGGAAAAAAATTTTTGCAAGGCGCAAAATGAAAAAAATTGACGGCTTAATGGTTTAACGGTTCGTTACGATTTGCACAGTTGAATTGGTTCTGGATGATTCTTAATATCAACAACATTTTATATAGAATTGGACCGGAGGCTTGACCAATTTGCAATTCAATTGGTCAAACCGGCCGTTCTGGTTCGAATTTAAAAGCACTGCTTTTCACCAAAAAAGACAGAAAAAGCAATTATGATCTTACCAAATGAATTTCTGATGACTCCACCTCGACATGAAGTTCTTGGATTACCTTTTGAAGAATCATCCATATTAAGCTTAACAAATCCTATTCAAGGGACTCTCCATTGACTAAAATGTGAAATTTTCTCTCTTTTTCTTCAAGTTAACCATCATGCACATATTGACTAACATTCTATCTTCTAGGCAATGTTAGTAGAAGGCTTAGCTTGTGATACGTGCTGTTGAATTCTGTTACAAAGTCTTCTAGGAGAAAGACATTTATCCTAAAGAAAAGCTAGCTTTCTAGCCCTCCAAATTTCTCAACAATTTATTAAAGACAATATAATTGGTAGTTTTCCTTCAGCTGACTTGAAAAATGCTTGAAACCACCATTATTGTAATCTTTGCCTAACTAATATCCACTGGGCTATACTACAAATATTTAAGGTAAGTATACCTTTTGCTCCTATAATAACCTAAATGAATGTAATTAAATCAACTAACAAAACAAAAACAAAAAGAAAAAAGAAAAAAAGGAAATTCAACAATTGACCCAAGGAAAACCTAGATAGGGAATCCACCTAAACTTTATTGTTATGATTCAATTCATAACTAATGGATCACCCAAATTACCTTGACCCTAAAATCCCTTGATTAGGTTCTATTCTTTCTCAAATAATACAATCCTTTGATCTCTTAGTTGATTGATTTGAATCTCTTCTAAATCAAAACTCCAAGAAGATGCTTTACAATTCTATGGACTATTGTTTTGGTTAAGCTTTAACTTAAAACCTAACCTAGGAAAAACCATGTAATCCTATCTCTAGTGATTCATTCAGGTTCTCTTTTTTTATGAGATGATCTTGACCAATTAGGTGATTTCTCAATCTACCTAAGCGAAATCAATAATTGAATCAAAGGCACGCACAATACCCAATTCAATTAAACAAATTGACTCGTAAATAAATTAAGCACAAAGATAGTTTTTCCATTAATCAGTTAAATCAAAACATAATAATAGAGTTAGGGTTTAACCCATCTAGGTCTTAAACTATCTACTTTATAATCACTAAAGAAAACTCAACAAAAAATAAAGCGAAAGTAAAAAACTCATTCTCATGACTACTCTTGAACTTTCCCTTTGATTGCTGCAGAATTTTCTCCCTCTTTGCTGTAATTTTCCATTGCTCCAAGCCCTTGAACGTGTTGTTCTTTGATATATGGTGCAAAAGTGTGTGCTTAGGGCTTTGATCTCCTATATATAGCCTATGTGTTGCCTTAGAGTCCTGAGAGAGAGTTGTTGCTTTATTTTAGAGAGATACATGTTGAATTCTTTACATTTTACCTCAAAACACTTAAATTGCATATTTCTTGCCCATATTCGCGCCTCTTATCCGCACGCAGTTACGAGACTAGATAAAGGTAGAATGTTTCCTTTCTTTTATTCTTCTTCTTCAGGTGCTGTTTTGTCCCTAACCACACCTTATATCCGCGCGCAAATATGGGCGTGGATAGGGCTAGAATATGTGGTCTCTTTTCCTTCTCTTTATCACCTATTCTGCCTATACCTACGACCCCTAGCCATGCGCGATTATGGGCGCAGTTACGGCCAGAATGGGTTAATTTTCTTCCTTTGTGAATCCTCAATGTATTTTCAACTTCAACTTGTCCTTGTCCTCAATCCAGCCTTCAAAATTTGTGCAATTATCATCCGGATGAGTCCACCTTGATGACAAAAGCGTCAAAACCTTAAAAAATCACGAAGATAAGAAAAATTGAATAGCATACACAAACTTTAAACGAATGACATAGAATAAAGAAAAACTAGCAATTAAGCAAAGAAAATAGCTAAAAACCTTCCTAAACCTAGCCTAAACACCACTAATTATTAGACTACTGTGGCAATTATCACTAACACCAGGAACAAAGCCAGTAATACCAAAAAATTGCCAAAAAAGGTCCCCCTATTAATAAAGCAAGAGGATAATATGCCAAAGCATGATTCAAAGTTTCTACATCTTCACAAAACTAACATTTGGATGGGAATTGAAATCCAAACTGATTCAAAACATTTGGGAAAGCCAAAAATTCATTTAGCATGTTCCACATAAACATTGAAAATTTGATTAGCAACCTTTTATTCCAAATAAGCTTTCTTGGAAAACTACATGTTTTTCCCTTACCATTTCCCACACCAAAGAAAGAGTAAAGTTATTTGTCAAAGTAAGGCTCTAGATAGGATCTTCTTCATGCTGTATTGTGCTTGTATGCTATTAAACAATATGCTAAATAACAACCATTCTCCTCCAAACTGAAGTAACTGTAGCACAAAATCAATTATCATCCGTCCTTCCATACTTAGCAACCATAAAAATAGCCCAAAACAAATTTTATTTTCTAAATTTTGAAACAATTTATAGCTAAAAGCAACCATCATATCATCAAAACTTCTTAATCCAAGCCCATTTTCATGTGTTGGAAAACATAATTTTTTCCATCTTAACCAATGACGCTTAAAACAAAATTCATTTTTACCCCAAAAGTAATCCACCATTATCTTCTGCAACTTCCTTAAAACTTTTTTTGGTCAACCTATAATAGCAAAAATATGCAAAGGGATTGATGCCAAAACATGCTTGATCAAAATCAATTGCCCACCTTGTGAGAGCGATTATTTCTTCCATCCAGCCACTTTGCTCACAAACTTATCAATTATGTATTGAAAATAAACTTCCTTCTTTCTGCCTTTATACAAATTACAACCCAAATACATGATAGAAAAGAGAAGATGATGACAAGAATAAGAAGGTTTAGGGTTTACTCCTATGATTTTGGTACTAAGAACCGAGGGGTTGGCATTAACTGGCGTCGGCTTTTGTGGAAAAAGGTACTTGAATTACGAGTACCATAGCAACCTGGAAAGATGAGATTTTGAGTAACTGGAGGTTCATATTAACAAATATGAACATTAGCGTAAAAAGGCTACACCACTGTTCCAATGAAAGGCCTAATCTTGGCTAATGAATAGTGTAAAAAGTCTTAAATTCTAAGAGTCAAATAATTGTAGATATATGAAGTTGCTTGTTAGCTATACGACTTATTTACTTGCAAAGTTGAGTAGAGGTGAGGAATAGAGTTAGACTAGTAGAATTGAGGTATGATTACTTTTTCTTTACTTAGTATTATGAGTATTTAAAAATGAACTACTGATTTTATAAGGGCAATATGCTGAGTTGTTAAAGGAAGATTCATCTTATATGCATAACTTGTCTTAATCATAGTGAGTTGTTGTTTTGAGAGCCTATTGCTTGAGGACAAGTAATGACTTAAGTGTGAGAGAGTTTGATGAGTGCTCAGGTGGAGTAGTATTTTTATGGTGTTAAAGTGGTAATTTAAGAGTAGTTTTAGGTAATTTAGGTTATTTTATTCCTTTTTTTTTTACTTTTGAGTTGTTAATAGTTGAGTTGATTATTTATGCTATTCTTTGATTTTATAGATTTTTGGGTGTTTCATCGTTAGTTTGGGTTGACTCTGAAGATTGTTGGTAAACAATTGTAGTGGATTTGAAGATGGTGGAAGTTAAGAGTAAAGAAAAAAGTGACGACAAATGGAAAATTGGAGAAAAATTACAAAAAAGCGGTATCTGTGGTAGTACCCACCTCTGAATACTGCTACAGATACGAAAGACAGCTTCGGCAATACCTATTCATGTTAATTGTTGCAAGAATGGTGTAGAATTGCGATTTTGATGTAGGCATGAGAAGAAATTCAATGGGGAAATAACTATTGGTAGAAGAGTAATAGCTCTAGCTGCCTTCTTCTTTCTTTAGAGTGAAAGATAATCCAAATGTTGGATTGTAATAAGTTTGTTCGGGTTTTTACATAGAGTGAAAAGAGAAACAAGAGATAACAGCATAGGAGGAGAAAAGCTTTGGGAAGTCTTGGAGATCAATTGTACAACTCGATTGAGGGTTTTGCAACACTCTTGTGAATTTATTGCTTCAATAAAACTAGAAGTTTTCGATTTAAATTCTCTTTTGTGTTATTATGTTAATTGATTGTCAAGTTTGTGCCTTTATAGCTTCATTTATGCATAGCTAATTTTGCAATCTAGGGTTTAGAAGAAGTTTATGATTTTAGAGATTATTGTGATTAATGAAATTGTGCTATTGAATTGCCTTGTTCATTCGTTATCCTAGATTGGATTGCATTGTAACTGACTGGCCATTGGTTATGATGTCAAAATTTCGATTATACAATAACAGTTGATAATAGCAATGGAAAGGGGATAATTGAAATCTAAGTAGTATGTCACGTGAAAGTAATTGTACTCCTAGGTGGGTCATAAGCAATTCATGAGGCAAATGAACCAATATTAGCTACATAACCACGAGTAGGAAAGGGCTAGTAGATTGGTAATCATTAGCTTATCACAAGAATGAAAGTTTGGTACAAATCAAATTGGGCTATAGACAAGGCGAGGTAAATGGCATAAATGATTCAATCTATACTAACAAAATGTCATAAATAGATTCTATATCCTAGGTAATTCATCCTGCACTTTTTTCTCTAAAAACTGCTATATTGTTTTCTAGTATTTAATTAGTCTTTTTTCTCTAAGGTTCAAGTATTTAATTAGTCTTTTAGGTATAATTATTAATTTTTGTTGCTTAGATAATAAAGTGATTCATAGAGTTTGAACAATTAACCAATCTATGTGATGCGCGGATCCGCATACTAAAGGTCAATGGGACCTAGATCCGCAGATTAGGATATAGGCCTAATTTTTTGCCCTTCTAATACTGATTTAATCCTCCAAGGCCTAAGTGATAGTTGTACGTGTGATCAATGAATTTCTTGGTAGAATTGATGATAAAAATCCTCCCAGAATTAGAACAATTAACTGTTGACCCAATATGATAATTGCACGTGTGTTCTGTGAATTTCTTGGTAGAATTGATGATGAAAATCCTCTCAGAATTTGAACAATTAACCGTCGAGTTTTGTGAGATTATTGGTACATTCTTGAATCAACTCAAAATAAGATAAATGTTGCTCTAATTGACCCAAAATGTATTCAAATATTATTAACTTGCAAAACCACATAAATTTGTGCATTAGCATACTCAAAATATAAATTCTGCATCAAAACCACGGTTATGTTTTTTTGGTCGTGTTTTTTAAAAACTTCAAACACGTTTTTCATTTTACTATTTATCTAACAAACACATTTATCTAGAAGAATCTTTAAAGTTGTTACAATAATATTTCTTAAAAACACCTCAAAAAACAATCATCCGGACGGAGTCCATAATTCCTAAGAGAAAACCCTAGTTTTGGGAAGAAACCCTAACTTAAGGAAATGACATAAATTTGAGTCAAAATCATGTTTAAAACTCTAAAAACACACCAAAATATGTAATAAAGCATATATTATAATAGGTAAATTTTAAACTTATTAGTATATCTTTTATTCTTTGTTTTCTTAATTAGCTTGGATATATCTTTTCTTGTTTGTGTCTTATATTTTTGTGTTCTTCTTGGTTTTCTATGTTGTCCCTCATCAAGAAACAAAAAAGGTGTGATCTTCTGTTAGTTCATGTTTTTCTTGCATCAATATTTAAACTTTCTTTTTTTTGTCATTTTTGTTTTTGTGGGTTTAAGGATTGTGCTTTCTTTGATTTTGAGTGGTCAAAGATTGAATCTTTTGAGTAGTTTTTCTGCGTTCTTGTGATTAGATTGTTTTAGACTTATATCTTCTTGGGTTCAAGTTGCCAAGTTGGGATCTTCTTGGGGTTGAGTTGTGTCAAATTTAGATTTTCTTATGTTTTTGTAGGTTGGTTCTTGTTGATTGAAAAAAGATTCATTTGTGTTGAAATGTGATGTGAGTTTTTTGTGTTGCATAAAAAAAAAAGGGACGAGATTTGAAAGAAAAATGTAGTAAAAGGCAAAATGTGAGATTTCCAAGAAATCCCACGAATTAAGAGAGAGAAAAAAAATATTGTCTATCCTCAAAAGATTTTATAGATTATCACGAATGAATAGTGAAGGGTGTAAGAGGTGTCGCGTCCCAAAATCGAGAAAGCACGGTGGGGTCGTGACTGTCACGTCCCAAAAAGGCGGTTCGGTCCGGTGATTCTTTTCGAAAAGAAAGGTTTTGGAAAAACTATGCATGTGTGAGAAAAATCAGGTTTTTACTAAAAACTATTATTTAGAAAAAATGATATTCAAAAAGAAAATAAGGCCATGACTAAAAGTGCGACAGTTTGGCCAACTAATTTTGAAAAAGGATTTTATTTTAAAAATGGAGTCGCCACTTGATATGGAGTTAGGGTGTACCAAGTCAACCAAAAAATCATTTAACAAAACAAAATCAAAAACTTTAGAAAACTATTTGAAAACTCTTTTTTGACTCCGGTCTACGAAAAACAAGAGAAAAAAGTTTGGGAGTCATATTTGAAGAAAGGGAATGCAAAGGCTTGCGCCTAAGGCACCCTTTCAACCTAGCCGAGGCTCGTTGGGAGGTTTAATCAAATTTTTCTAAAATAACCCTAAATTCTATCGCGTTTGGATGTATCTATATGAATGCAAGTCCTAATCTAAATGTGAGTATTTGGAGGGTCGAAATGTTTCGTCGAGGCTTGATCCGAATTATTGCATTAATTGCGAATCCTGAGTCGAGACCTCAAGGAAGTCACGAGTATCTATGCAAAATGAAATGCAAAAAGAAAAAAAATAGTAATATAGATAATAAGTGATCGAAGAAAAGTGGGGATGCAGCATAAAGGGTACAGAGAACTAATATCTCGTGACTGAATGTTTCTACTCACGGAGGGGGGAACGGCATGCACGCCACCACTTCCTACGTGAGGAGGGGACTAGTTCTAGTCAAATCACACAAATGACCTAAAATTTTAAGTGAAATATAAATCTAAATGTCATGCATTGAATATTTGTCAAAAATAGATAATAAATAAATAATATATAAACAAATGTCATGCAAAAAAAAAATCCTAGAAAAGAGAAATAGTATGTGAAATGAGATGAAAAGGCATGCAAGTGGTGAGTCTAATTACTAAATGATCCAAGGGTCTAGCATTGGACTAGCCTTTTCTGAAAATTCTCCACTAGCGTTAGACTAGTGAGAAAGCGAGAAAACCACAACTAGCGTTGGACTAGTGTGGTGACGGAGAAATAAAATATGAATCAAAATAATAAAACACGAATCAAAAGCAAATGAACATATAAACATATAAAAGCATGTAGAAGCACATAACACGTAAGCATGATATCTAGATGCAAAATCCTAAAAAAAATAGTAAAACATATGCGCACACAAGCACATAAATAACTATTACATCGGGAGCATTAACTATAATTTTAGGGGTGAAAAAGTAAAAACGACCTATCTATTACACTTACTAACTAAATACAATATTTTTGCTAAAAATATAAGAAATATATTCTAAATATTACATTGACTAACTAAATACAAAAATAAGCCAAAATAAAAGAATCTATTACATTTTACCTGAATAATAAAATTCAAAACTAAATAACATAAAGTAAATAAATACGCAAAAAGGAAATAAATAAGAAACATATGAAGCAAATGCATAAAAAATCACGTCGGAGCACATAAAGAGAAATTAACAAAAAATAGGAGTACCTTTTGAAGACCCGAAATGAACAAACAAGTCAAGGTACCTCAATATAAAGAAAAAAAGCCTAAAATAGGTAAGTATTGACAAATTGGGTAAAAATGTAAAGTCTAGCAACTAAGGAGACAAAAATTAAATTTCTATAAAGTTTAAATGCTAAAATTAGAAATTCGCCCAAGTCTAAGGGGCAACGCTGTAAAGAAAAAGTAAATTGAGGGGTACAAATAGTAAATTCCAATAAGCGGAAGACATAATTGCAATTAATTAATAATTTAATTGGAACAAACTAAAAACTTGGGGGAGGGTCCTTCTGTAATTATTAAGAACTAAAAGTGCCAAAAATAATAATAATAAATAAATAAAAGTTTCTAGGGCACAATGATAATACTTAATAGTAACGAGGGCCAAAGCATAAATCTCTATTTTTATGATAAAAATACCCAAAAAACAAACAAACAAAATTAAACTAAATTAATTAACTAACTTAACTTGGTTAACTAAATTAATTACTAAATTAAGAAAACAAATCAAAACAGAAACCAATTGATCAAATTAAGTAAATAAAGAAATGGACCATAACGACTCAAAACTCAAAACGTGCTCCAATGCCCAAAAAACATTAAAATAATGTTATATCCCTAAACTAGGCAACACCAACCCCATGATCTATGGACCGAAAAGTAAAGGAAACTAATGTTCAAAGCAAAAGTCAAAGCTTCTCCCCAAAACACCTTCTTCAATGCCGAAGCTCAAATTCCAGCCAAAGACCCAAATTTCTAAATCTTTTCCCAATTACATTTTGGGTCTTCAAGAGAACCAAATCACAAAGCACCTCAAGACTAATTCTCCCCCCGCTGGTTTATCGACTTCAACCACCTCAAATTCTTCCTAAATCACATCTCATACTAACTATCCAAATCACCCAACCCTTATTTTCTTGATTTCCAAATCGGATGATCAAATCTCCAAGCCCAATCTAACAATCAAATCCTAAGCCCCTCATATCTATGAGTGAATCCACCAAAAATTTCAGTCATATCCACACAAAACTCAAAGATTAGCTGGTGTACTAAGCAATTGACAAAGTGTTCAATGGATGTACCTGGTCGAGAGATGGTGGCTACTGTTGCTGTGAGGTGATGATTCAGCTTAGTGGTGGTTAAAATTGAGGGGAGGAAGTTGTAGGTGGCAATCTTTGTCGTGGGTTATGACTAATTTTTGGCAGTGTCTTGATGGCTGTGGGTTGGAATTTGGTGGTGGATTTGCAGTGATTTGGGGGTTGCAATGGTTAACTGGAATTCTGCGTTTGTATTAGTTCAGCTTTTCTTGTAGGTTGTGAGTGTTCGTGACTTTGGGTTTTGATTTGTGGTTTCACTAATTCAAATTTGCAGGTGGGCAGAGTTTACGGATGGCAGGGTAGTGGAATTTAGGGGCTGAATGTGATTGGGACTGTTGGATCTGTGGGTTTGAATTTGCAGGCTGTTGGTGACGGTAGTTAGAGGGTTGCTTATGGTGGGTAGGGGGTCGTGCGAATTGGGTGGTGGATAGGCTGCTAATTGGGGCTGAATTATTCTTTGTTTGCAGGTGGTGGAGGTGGTGATTGGATGGTGTTATGGGGCTGACTTGTGGTGAAATTGGTGGCTTGAACTGGTGATTGGTAGTTAGGCGGTGGAAGACCCTGCTAGTTTAGGAAATTTTCTGGTGGAAATTGGAGGCCTAAACGAAGATTATGGCTAGTAATTGTTGGTGGTTTCAGGTGGTTTATAAGGGATGGGTAACTGAATTTGGATTTGATTGTGTGCAATTCGACTACTTTGGGATTGTAGAGATGCGGTGGTGAGGATGACTATTTGATTGAAGACGGTTGATGATTTTGTGGAAGGAATGGGTAGCTAGAATTTTTTACCTCTTCGTGTGATGTGCGTGTGAATGTGTGTGTTTGTAAACCTGACTGTGTGTTTGTATGTGTTTGAGTGTATTGTGAATATGCAGGTGAATGTGTGGTGTGTGTATGTGACCGTGTATTTATGTGTGTGAAGTGTGGTGCATGTTTGTGTTATTGTGTATGTGGTGTGTGTTTGTGTGATTCTGTGTTTGTGTGTGCAAGTGTGTGAATGCCTACGTGTTGTGTATGTTTGATGATGAGTATGTGTGCTTGTGTTAGTGTGTGAGGCGTATGTGAATGACCGCGTGTATGTGTGTGAGAGAAAAAAGTGTAAGAAATGTATGAGAGAGAAATGTGTAAAGTTTGTGAAATGAGAATGTGAATGTGTGTAGTTTGTGTGAGAGAAAATATTAATATGTGTAGCATGTGTGGTGTGTGAGAGAAGTGTGTGAGATGTTCTTGAGATTTAGTGTGTATTCTTGGTGTTCTAGGTGTAGGCTTGAAGATAAATGTAAAATTCTAGTGTGTGTTCTAGGTGTTCTAGTTGGGGGGTTGAAGATATACTAGTGTGATAAGAATGTGGTGTGTGTTCTAAGTGTTCTAGGTGTAAGATTGAAGATGTACTACGAATGTGGTATGTGTTCTAGGTGTTCTAAGTGTAAGGTTTAAGATGTGCTAAAATTGTAGTAGGTGTTCTTGGAGTTCTTGGTGAAAAGTTTGTAGATGTACTAAAAAAAATGTAGGAAAAAGTGTATGCTTTTTGGTGTAATTAATAAAACTAAAACTAAAAACTAAGAAACTAAAAAAAAAACTAAAAACTCTCTAAATTCCTCTTCTTTTTTTTTCTAAAAATGGCTATTTATAGTGCAAAAGTTTTAACCTCCAAGAAATGGATAAAATTGACTGAAATGCCCTCCAACCATTAAATTACATATTTATCCTTAAAAAATTATTTTTGACACCTAAAAAATTAAAATTACAATTAAATAAATGTCATCCTCTCTCTAAAAGACTTCACAAAGTGAAAAGAGAAAAAAGAAGGAAAGAAAGAAAAAAAAGAAAAGAAAAAAATGTAATAACAAATTGTATATAAACTAAAAATTTCGTCAAAAATATATTTATTGTACAAAATAACCGTTTTATCCCCTAAACAGAGTTTTTATCGAAAAATAGTAATCGACCCAAAAAAAAAAAAATTTTGAAAAATGCTTAAAAAACTTGAAAAACAAATTTGGGACTCGAAAATAGGTAAAAATGGTATTCACGAGGCGAAATGACCATTTTATCATTGCACTGACGAAATGTACATAAAATACCAGTTACACCTAAAAAATCACAAAATTTTATAAACATGTATAAAAATATAAAATGTACATTTAAAACTCTAAAACTAATGAAAAAAATATTTACTTGCTGAAAATTACTATTTTGACTCCCGAAATTGTTGATTTTGTTCCTCTTTTATTAAAAATTTAGAATTTGACCCCAAAAATAGAAAAATACCCACAATGTTGAAAAAATAAATGGTGTGTCAATATTTGGTATTTATAGTTTGCCCCTCTTTGTCGGGAATCTCGCAGAGATTTCAAACAAAGAAGTAGACAACACCAAATTTTGATTCATCCAAAAGTGAAAATAAATACCACTATAAACTAAAACATTTAGACATGCATAGTATGAAAATGTGATAAGATGAACAAATGAAAAAAATAAATATAGAAAAATATGCGACCGAGCTCCCTAGGAGCTGCTTACATATCCCGGTAAAGGAAATAATGTCAAACATAGTTCAAGTGCAAGTGAACTATGAATGCGAAATACAACTGCAAATGATAACATAAGGATTTCAATTTTTTCAACATATGCGATCAAAATAAAGAAATGCAACATTTAAACTGCTAAACTAAGATATCTTAAAGCAACCCAAGCTATTTGACAATAAACATTATAAAGTAAATGTAGAAAGCATGCTCAGACTACTAGAACAAATAAATTGATAAACTAAAATGCAGAAAATAGTACTCAGGCTGCTAGACAAAATAAATTCATAAAGTAAATGCAGAAAGCATGCCCAGGTTGTTGAACAAAATAAATTCATAAAGTAAATGTAGAAAGCGTGCCCAGGTTGTTGAACAAAATAAATTCATAAAGTAAATGCAGAAAGCGGTGCCCAAGTTGTTGGATAAAATAAATTCATAAAGTAAATGCAGAAAGTGATGCCCAAACTGTTAGGCAAAATAAATCCATAAAGTAAATGTAAAGTTTGGACTGCCAGACTAAAATAAACAGAAAACGAGTCCAGACTGCTGAACAAAATAAATTCAACGATCTTGGGGTGCCAGGATAAAATAAAATGCAAAGTTTAGGCTGCCAGACTAAAATGAATAGAAAGCTAGTCCAGACTGACGGACAAAATAAATTCATAAACTAAATGCATAATCTGGGCTACCATACTAAAATGAACAGAAAACGGGTCTACACTGTTGGATAAAATAAATTCATAAATCAAATACAAAAAGTGGTGTCCAAGCTGTTAGACAAAATAAATTCATAAAATAAATACAAAGTCTGGGCTGCCAGACTAAAATGGACAGAAAGCAGGTTCAGGCTATTGGACAAAATAAATTCAACGATCTTGGGCTGTCAGGAGAAAATAAAATGCAGAGTTTGGGCTGTCAGACTAAAATGAACAGAAAGCGAGTTTAGGTTGCTGAATAAAATAAATTCATAAAGTAAAATGCATAAAGCAGTGCCCAGACTGCTGGACAAAATAAATTCATAAAGTAAATGCAAAGTTTGGGCTTCCAGACTAAAATAGACAGAAAACAGGTCCAAGCTACTGCACAAAATAAATTCAACGATCCTGAGCTGCCAGGATAAAATAAAATACAAAGTCTGAATTGCAAGACTAAAATCAACAGAAAGCGGGTTCAAGCTGCTGGACAAAATCAATTCATAAACTAAATATAGAAAGTACTGCCCAAGCTGCTGAGCAAAGTAAATGTGCTAAATCAATGTCTGAGCTGCTAGACTTAAAAAATTAAATAAACATATGCCGTTCAGGTTGCTAAACAGATGCATGACCTTGAGCTGCCAAGGTTGATGAATGTAAAGTTTGGGCTACCAAACTTAAAATGTAAATAACATATGCTAACTAGGCTGTTAGATGGATGCATGACCTTGCCCAGATTGATGAGTGCAAAGTTTGCGCTGTCAAATTTGAAAAAGTAAATAACAAATACATGATTCTAGATTGTCATGATTGATGAATGCAAAGTCTGGCTGTGAGACTTGAAAAGGTAAATAACAAATGTATGATTCTAGACTGTCAGGAATCTTGAAATGCAAAGTTTGGACTATCAGATTTAGAAATGTAAATAACAAATGCATGATCTTAGACTATCAAGAATCATGAAATGCAAAGTCTGATCTATCAGACTTAGAAATGTAATGACAAATGCATAATCTTGGGCTGTCAGGAATCATGGGATACAAAGTTCAAGCTTTCGGATTTAGAAATGTAAATGACCAATGCACGATCCTATGTTGTCAAGTATCATAGGATGCAAAATCTAGACTGTCAAACTTGTAAGTAACAAATGCATGATCCTGGGTGTCAGGAATCATAAGATGTAAAATTTGAGCAAAGTCTGAGCTTTCAAACTTGAAAATATAAATGAACAAATGCATGATCTTGAGCTTTCAAAAATCATGCAATGCAAAGTTTGGACTATCAAGAATCATGAATGCAAAATTTGAGGTGTCAGACTTGGGAATAGAAATGACAAATGCATGATCCTAGGCTGTCAAAAATCATGGAATGCAAAGTTTGGGCTGTTAGACTTGAAAAAGTAACTAGCAAATGCATGATCTTGGGCTGTCAGAAATTATGAAATGCAAAGTCTGGGCTGTCAAATTTGTAAATGACAAATATATGATCCTGGGTTGTCAAGAATCATGGAATGCAAAGTCTAGGTTTTCAGACTTGAAAATATAAATGACAAATGCATAATCCTGGGCTATCAAGAATCATGAGATGCAAAGTCTAGGATGTCAAACTTAAAAATGACAAATGCATGATTTTGGACTATTAGGAATCATGGAATGCAAAGTTTGGGCTGTAAGACTTAGAAATGTAAATAACAAATGCATGCTCCTAAGCTGTCAGGAATCATGGGATGCAAACTCTGGACTGTCAAATTTAGAAACATAAATGACAAATGCTGACCAAGTTACTAGATAGATGCATGGCTTTGGGCTACCAAAGTTGATGATTGCAATGCCAAATATGAGCTGCTAGATTTGAAAAAGTAAATAAACAAATGCCGACTAAACTACTAAACGGATGCATGACCTTAAACTGCCAAGATTGATGATTGCAATGCAAAGTCCGGGCTGCCAAACTTAAAAAAGTAAATAATAGATGCTGGATCCAAATTGTTGGACAAAATAAATGCAAAAATGGTTTTAACACAAAGGAGAAAGAAGTATCGAACATATGATGCAATTCAACTCAAAAATAAAAATTTACTTCTTTCTTCTTTTTTCTTTTTTTTATCCTTCTTTTTTTTTTTTTAAATGAAAGTAAATGGACTAAAGTGATTATTAATACATGATGACATAAAAAGAAAAAGAATGCTGAAGTAAGATGACTAAGTATGCAATTAGAATGATATGGTATCTAATACTGCAAACAGAATTAAATGAAAATTGACACGAAAAATCGGCACCCAATACTACGAATTAAGCCTACCGAGAACTGAAACTAAAGCACGGCACTTAAATGAAAAATAACTGAAACTAAAGTGTAGCACCCAATGTCTGAATTAGATCTTATTACCGAAAAAGCGCAATGCCCAATACCAAAATTGGATTTTACTACCGAAAACTGAAATGAAAAGGATTGAAACTAAAGCGCTGTCCTTAATGCCTAGATTGGATCTTATTACTGGAAAAGCACGATGCCCAATACCAGGATTGGATCTTACTATTAGAAACTGAAATGAAAATGACTGAAATTAAAGTGCGGCACTCAATGCCTGAATTGGATCTTATTACCCCAAAAGCGTGGCGCCTAATACTAAGATTGGATCTTACTACTGAAAATTAAATTGAAAATGATTGAAACTAAAGCGCGGCGCCCAATGCCTGGATTGGATCTTATTGCTGAAAAAGTGCAGCGCCTAATACTAGGATTGGATCATACTGTTAGAAATTGAAGTGAAAATGAGTTGAAGACACAAAATGCAAACTACCAGAGGCATTAGAACAACATGCAGTTGTCGCATCCTAAAAAATCGTAAAGTAAAAAGGTACTAGTGGGGTTGTTGACTGTCGCGTCCCGAAAAAACAGTCCGATCTGGTGATCCTTTTTTAAAAGATAGAGTTTTGAAAAATCCGTGCGTATGTGAGAAAAAATTGTGTTTTAGTAAAAAAATGTGTTTTTAGAAAAAATAGTATTTTTTAAAAGAAATAAGGTAGGGACTAAAAAATGCGACAATTTTAGCCAACTAATTTTAAAAAAGGGTTTTATTTGAAAAATAGAGTCGTCAATTGGTACTGAGTTAGGGTGTACCAAGTCACCCGAAAATCGTTTAACAAAACTAAAATAAAATTTATAAAATCATTTAAAATCCTTTGTCGACTCCGGTTTACGAAAAACGAGAAAAAAGGTCCAAGAGTCACATTTGAAAAAAGAGAAGGCAAAGGCTTGTGCTTAAGGCACCCTTTCTACCTAGTCGAGGCTAGTTGCGAGGTTTAATAAAAAATTTTCTAATTTAACCCTTCATTCTATCGCATTCAGATGTATCTATATGAATGCAAATCCTAAATCTAAATATGGATATCAGGAGGGTCAGCATGTTCCATCGAGATTTGGTTGGAATTATCGTATTAATTGCGAAACCCAAATCGAGACCTTGAGGGAGTCACGAGTTTTTATGCAAAATGTGATGCAAAAAAGAAAAGAAAAGAAAATAATAATAATAATAATAATAATAATAATAATAATAATAAGTGAAGAAAGAAAATGGATATGCAATATGACGGGTACGGAGGACTAATAACTCGTGACTGAATATTTCTACTCACGGAGGGGGGAACGACATGTACGCCACCGCTTCCCACGCGAGTAGACGACTATTTCTAGTCGAATCACACAAATATCCTAATTTTTAAGTGAGATGCAACCTAAATGTCGTGCATTTTAAAATGTGCCAAAATAATAATAATAATAATAATAATAATAATAATAATAATAATAATAATAATAATAATAATAAGTGAAGAAAGAAAATGGATATGCAATATGACGGGTACGGAGGACTAATAACTCGTGACTGAATATTTCTACTCACGGAGGGGGGAACGACATGTACGCCACCGCTTCCCACGCGAGTAGACGACTATTTCTAGTCGAATCACACAAATATCCTAATTTTTAAGTGAGATGCAACCTAAATGTCGTGCATTTTAAAATGTGCCAAAATAATAATAATAATAATAATAATAATAATAGCAATAATAATAGCAATAATAAAATTATACCAATTGGAAAGAAAACTAAAAGTGTGTGAAGTGTAAATTGCACACGAATGCACTTAACACTAAAATGTCCTAAGAGTCTAGCGTTAGGCTAGCTCGTTCTAAAAAAAATCCCATTAGCATTGGACTAGCGAGAAAAGAATGAAGCCACAACCAGCGTTGGATTAGTGTGGTGACGAAATACCATAAATCATGAATTAAATATTAAAGTGTGAATTCAAAGCAAATTAAATATATAAAAACATATAAGATCACATAGGAGCACATAACACATAAGCATAATATTCTAGATGCAAAAATCCTAAGGAAAGCGGTGAAAGAAATAAACACGTAAGCACACAAAAGTAAATAAACTCTAACTATTACACTGGGACTTAATTTACAATTTAAAAGAGGGAAAATTAAAATGCCTTATCTATTACACTTTCTATCTAATTACACAATTTTGCTAAAATATGAGAAAAATAATCTAACTATTACATTGACAAACTAAATACAAAATATTATATTTTTCCAAAATAATAATAAAAATTCAAAATTAAATAAATTAAATACGTAAATATGCAAAAAGTATGTAAAAATAAAAAATAAACAAATAATAATGTATAAAATCACATTGGAGCACATTAGAGCATGTAAGAGAAATTTATGAGGAATAGAGATACCTCTTGAAGACCTGATACCAAATGCTTAAAAACATGAATAAATGCGTCAGGGTACCACTATTTAGGTAAATAATCATAAAACATAAATACTAATAAACTGGTTAAAACATAAATTTTAACAAACTAAGGGGAAAGAATCACAACTTAACATGAACTAGAGGCAAAATCATAAATTCAAACAAATCTCCCTATCTCTCTTCTCGTCCTTTTTATTCCCTCTCTGAATCTCTCCCTCTGATTCTTCCTTCTTCTTCCTTCAGTCTCTCCTTCGCCTTTCTCTCTTTTCTGTTTTCTTCTCTCTCTCACGTCTCTTGTCTTCTGTCTTAGTCCCTTGTTTTTTCTTTCCAGTATTCTCTTTTCTCTGTCTTCTATTCTCTATTTTTCTACTCTAGCTTTCATTTCTCTTTCTCTATTTTTCTCTTCTTGTTCTCCCTCCGTTCTCTTGCTGTCCGCTAGTCATACTCTTTCTCACTTCCAATTTCCTCCTACGATTCTTCTTCTCTCTCAGAATCCCTCTCTATTCTTTTCAATCTCTCTCTCTCTCTCTCTCCCAAATGCCTTCTGCTTCTTAAAATCCCTAACTGATTCAATCGATGTCCTAAACTTACAGTATCAGATTTATAATCCCTTGAAATCTATAAGCCAATCCACCTACATCAAGCTAAACCCACGGCATAAACATGGAATTGAAAGTGGACCATGAATTTTACCTAAACTTGAGCAGAGACGGAGGTGGCAATTTGAGAGGTTGTCGGCGATGTTGTTGAGTCTGACCGAAGGTGGTGGTGCGATCGATGGTGGAGGAAACTTGCTGACTGTAGGACTACTCGATTGGTGATGTTTCTGGCGTGGGTCTGTGAGCTGTGGATAGTTGGTTGCAATTGTAGTGATTATTTTTGTGAAATTTGGGTTCTCTGTGTGATTGCAGGTTGGTGAAGTGGTGCTTGGCTTATGGTTGTTGGGGTCGATTGCTGGTTGTGCCGTGAGGCCTGATGGCTAATTGGAGATGATTGAATTGTTTTTCTGCAGGTTGTTGGAATGGCTTACTGGTGGGTTTGGGTGTCTGTTTTTGTTTGTTCTTGCAGGCTGTCAATGATGGTCTTTCTGGCTTGGGCTTGGGAATGGCTTTTGATGAAAATGAAATTGGGGCAACGGTTTGAAAATGGAGAGAGAAGCCAGTGGTGGTAGATTCTGTTGGCTTTTCTGGTTGATTCTGCCTGTTCAGGCTATTGTTTTGGATGTAGTTATGCTGTTGAACTTCTTCTGGGGTTGTACGGTGACTGTGGTAGTGATGGTGCAGGTGAATGGCGTGGGGTTGGGTGGTTGTGTGAAGATGGGATGATGTATGAATGTGTGTATGTGCTCTATGTGTGTTTGAGTGTGTTTATGTTTGTGAATCTGATAATGTGAACGTGTGTGTGTGTGTGTTTGTGAATCTGTGTGTGTTTGATGAATGTATAAGTGCGTGTTCGAGTGTGAGTTGTGTGTGTGTGTGTGTGTATGACAGAGAATCTGTGATTGTATGCATGGCTGGGGCTGTGTTGTGAATGTGTGTGAATGAATGTGTTTTGAGTGTATGACTGTGTGTGAAATGTGTGTTTTGGGCCGTGTGTGTATGTGAATCTACTGTGTGTGTGTGGGTGTGTGTTGTGTGTGAAGCTACTGTGTGTGTGATTGTGTGAGGATGACTGCATGTTTAGTGGTGTGAGTGTGTGTGACTGGAATGGTATTGTGTGAAGTTGTCTGATTGTGTGTGTAAATGTGGAAGCGTGTGTGCTGGTGTGTTGTTTGTGTGTTTGAATGTGTGTGCTTGTGCGTTATTTGTGAGTGTGGTGTGTGTGTGCAGATGTGAATGTGTGTTTATGTGTGTGTATCTATGTGTATGTGCTGTGTGTGAATGTGTATGTGCTGTGTGTTTGTGTATGATTTGTGTGTTGTATGTGAGCTTAATGCGTGAAAATGGTTTGTGTTTGTATGTTTGAATGGCTATGTGTGAGTTTTGTCTAACTGCAAGAGATGTGTATGTGTGTGTAAGAGAGATGTGATTGTGTGTAGTGTGTGTGGTGTGTGAGAGAGAAGTGAGTGAAGTTTTTGGGCTGATGGGGAGCACATGAATCTGGTGTGTGTTGTGTGTGTTTTGTGAACGTGTATGAATATGTGTTTATGTACGTGAGAAGTGTGTGTAGTGTGAGAGAGAGAAAGGTGAATATGTGTTCTTGGTGTGGTGTGTGAAAACTTGAAGATGTGTGGTGTGTGTTTTTGGTGAAATAGAAGAACTAAAAACTAAAAACTCTTCCTGAACTTTTTTATTTTCTTCCTCTTTTTTAAATCCCCTAGTGGGGGTATTTATAGTAGATCAAAGACTTATCTTCTAAGAAATGGCTAAAAGACCAAAACGCCCTTGACTTCCAAAATTACAACTTTATCTTTAAAAATTTATTTTCTCTCACAAAAATGAAAAAAATAAGAAAAATGTAAATAACAAATTTGTTAATAGAAATTCACCCTAAAAAAATTAGAAAAAAACTTAAAAATATGCTTAAAAACCTAAAAACAAATTTGGGACCCAAAAATTGGTGAAAAATGAATTTGGAATGTGAAATGACAATTTTGCCCTCGGATAACGAAAATATACAGAAAATAGCTATTGGTTTTGAAAAGTTATGAAAAATTAAAAATAAGTTTAAAACTCTAGGAAATGCATTTACGACACAAAAATTGACAAAAAATAAATTTAAACTGTAAAATGACGATTTTGCCCTTGGGCAATGAAAATTCACAAAAAAATAGCTATCGTCTCCGAAAAAATTAAGAAAATTTAGAAACATGCTTAAAGAATTAGAAAAATATATTTGGGACTTGAAATGAGCTAAATTGTGTTTGTGAGGCGAAATTACCATTTTGCCCTTGTGCTAAAAAATATAAAAAGAATACCAATTAAATCTGGAAAAATCATAGAAAATTAAAAAATACGTATGAAAGTAAAAATGTGAATTTAAAACCCCCAAAACTAATGAAAACATATTTACAGATAAAAATTACTATTTTACCCCCTGAGATTATTGAAAAATTAAAATTTGACTCAAAGAAAAATGCAAACATGTCCCCCAATATTTGAAAATAAATGGTGTGCCAAAATTTGGTGTCTACAGTAATATGCTAGACTTATGCTAGATAATTATTAGAAAAAATTAAATTTGCAAATAGAGTGTGAATAGAAGAATGAATGCATGAATATATAAGAATGAAAATGAAAATGCAGAGTCTAAACTGTCAAACTAAAATAAATAGAAATTAAACCCAATGGCCGAGTTGGGGTCTAATGGACGAGTTGAGATTTAACAAAAATATAAATCCAAAGGACGAGTTGGGGCCTAACAGACAAGTTGGAACTTAAATAGAAATGTAAACCCAACGGACGGGTTAGGACTTAAACAGAAATGTAAACCCAATGGACGAGTTGGGGCCCAATGGACGAGTTTAGATTTAAACAAAAAAGCAAACCCAATAGACGAGTTGAGACCCAACTTACGAGTTGGGACTTAAATAGAAATCCAAGCCCAACAGATGAGTTAGGGCCCAACGGACAAGCTGAACTTAACAGAAATGTAAACCCAACAGACGAGCTAGATTCAACGGACGAGCTGGGACTTAACATAAATAAAAATATGCGTAATGCTAGACAAAATCAAAACAACATGCAACATGCTAAACAAACAATAAACAAGTGTCGGTTCGAAAAAGTAAGACATGATGATATAGCACAGGCTACTAGACGAAATGCATGAACGAATGATCCTAAAGTGATGAATAAAATGTAATGTCCGTGCTGCCAGACTAAAAGAAACATGATGAGGTCTAGGCTGCTAGACGAAATGCATAGAGCAATTTTAAAACAAAGGAAAATTTAAAAACAACTGTCAAGCGTTGCATCCAAATCAACTCAAAAATCAAAATTTTCAAAAATTTTTGCCCCAATGTATGGCATCTAACCCATTTGAAATCAAAATTCATTTCAAATTAATCATTCCAAAAAGTCTGCCACAGTACGAGTCGGTCCTTTACAAGTTTTGCTTTAAGCATAAAGCATCAAAATTAATCTTGCAATCAATTTTTTCTCAAAAAATTTGTCCGAGTGTCAATTTTTGAAATCAATCTTTGAATTGAATTGTGCCCTTGATTGATCCCTCATTAACTTAAAGTATGCAAGTGGTGAATCTAATTACTAAATGACCTAAGGGTCTAGCATTGGACTAGCTATTTTTATCAATTTTCCACTAGCATTGGACTAGTAGGGAAGTGAGAAAACCACAACTAGCGTTGGAATAGTGTGATGACGAAATAATAAAACACGAATCAAAATAATAAAACATGAACCGAAAGCAAGTAAACATATAAACATATAAAAGCAAGTAGAAGTACATAACACGTAAGCATGATATCTAGATGTAAAATCTTAAGAAACACGGTAAAACATATAAACACACAAGTGCACACAAGCACATAAGCCCCAGCTATAACATCATGGGCATTAACTACAATTTTAGGGATGAAAATGTAAAAACGACTTATCTATTACACTTACTATCTAAATACAAAATTTTTGTTAAAAATATAAGAAATATATTCTAACTATTACATTGACTAACTAAATACAAAAATAAGCCAAAATAAAAGAATCTATTACATTTTGCCCGAATAATAAAATTTAAAACTAAATAACATAAAGTAAATAAAAACGCAAAAAGTGTATAAATAAGAAACATATGAAGCAAATGCATAAAAAATCACATTGGAGTACAAAAAGAGAAATTAATGAAAAATAGAAGTACCTTTTGAAGACCTTGTACAAATACTAACTAAAATGAACAAACAAGTCAAGGTACCTCAATATAAAAAAATAAAGCCTAAAATAGGTAAGTATTGAAAAATTGGGTAAAAATATAAAGTCTAGCAATTAAGGGGACTAAAATTAAATTTCTATAAAGTTTAAATGGTAAAATTAGAAATTTGCCCAAGTCTAAGGGTTTTTTTTTTTTTTTTTTTGGCTAACCCCGTAGAGGGGGAGGGCGCCACTCCTATATTTTATTAATTATAATATAAAAAGCGGAGGGGGACATAAACCTTACCTCCAGAGTACATGATTAAATAATAAAATAAACGAGGAGTACTACTCCCTTACATACATAACGAGTAACTAATTTTTACATTTTCGAATTGAAGGATAACCTATTCTATCAGAGAAAAATTCTCCTCTAGCTAACATTGGTAAGACTCCCTGTAGCAATGCCGAAATGATAAAATTGAAACTGGCAGAGAACGTATGAATCAAATCTCTCGTGCTATCGACCAAGGACATTCGTATTCTTTTTGCAAGACATATATCAGAATCTATGAATTCCATTCCACATGAATGTCATGAAAATCCTTAATGGCACACTGATGTAATCCGAACAGTAGAGCTTTGGCCTCAGCTTGCAAGCTTGTAATTTGCCCGAATGAACAGGAGAACGCAAATATAAATTGGCCCAAAGAATCTCGTAAAATACCTCCACCACCACTCCAACCTAGATTACCCTTAGAACATCCATCAGTGTTAAGTTTAAATGTTAACTCCAGAGGTTTCACCCATTTGGTGATTCGGAAGACTAGTGGTTTCTAATAACCAGAGATAGATTGGAAGAATAAGTGCCAAGAACGTCCATCAAACGATATGTCAGGAAAGGCAGATTGAAAGATGTCCTTGAGGTTGAAGAAAATACGATTAATAGTAGTATTAATCTGTGTTTTCTTGTCTTGGAACCGAGCCAGATTATGCCATTTCCATAAATACCAACAAATCAAAGTAGGCAGCATCTTTAATACCATAGACACATGTGGTTTCTTACCTTTAACCAACCACCAAGACGCTAATAGAGGCCGGATTAGAGCATGCTTAATCCAAATGCCGCATTCCATTGCAAAATATGTCCAAATGGAGCTTGCAATTTCACCAGTGCAAAATACATGATCAATGGTCTCTGCTTGAGGATTGTGGCAACAATTGCATTTTGATGGCCCAGTGACTCCAAAGGCAAACAAAGTAGTATCTAGAGGGAGTTTATTTAAAAGTAAACGTAACATGAAAAAGCTCATCTTAAGTGGAATAGAAGAGTGCCAAACTTCCTTAAACATCCAAGAACAAGTTTTAACATTTCTAACCAGATGATAGCCAGATGAAACCCTAAATTTACCTGAAATAGATAGAGTCCAAAAACATTGATCTGGGATGTTTATCGATGGGGCAGGAAGCTCCTTTATTACTACAAGGATAGGTAGCTCCACCGAGCTTTGTAAGAGAGGAAATTCCATGAACCATTGATTGCAAAAGCAGAAACTGTCCTTTCATGAAATTGTACTCCTCTATTAACCAAAGCACCTATTCCAGTCCAATTGTCAAAGATAAAACTCAAACCTCCATCATTAATGTGCCATTCCATGTGTGCTTCAGCCATATCACGAATTGACAACATGCGTTTCCATGTCATGGATGCATAATTTGTACTTTTAGCTTGACATGGATGAGCATTGTGACAATATTTAGCATGCATGAATGATGACCATAGAGATGCTCGTGTCCTAAACATCCACCAAAGCTTAACTGAAAAGGCTTTATGAATATTTGATAAAGATCGAATTCCAAGACCACCTTCAGAAGTAGGATGGAAAACTTCTGACCATTTTAACCAATGTCTTTTGTTCCGGTCTTCATATTTGCCCCATAAAAAGTTTGCCATAGCTTTATCAATTAGACTCGTATTGCTTTTTGTTGGATCTACCACAGTCAACAAATGTGTAGGAATAGACGATAAAACATGTTTGATCAACACCAACTTACCTCCACTGGATAATAACCTATTCTTCCAAGACATAATCCTCTTGATAATCGTCTAACCAAGATCTGAAAAGAATGAAGATTTGCGTCGTCCAGAATACAATGGGCACCCTAGGTATTTGACAGGGAATTGCTTTCTAGAAAAACCCGTAATCTGACCTACTTTCACAGCTTTAGAGTGATGCCATCGATCATGGATAAGATAACAACTCTTATTAGAGTTAATTTGTTGCCCAAAAATCTTTTGATAATCTTCTAACAGTTTCAAAATACTCTTCAAAGATGTACAAATAGTAAAGAAAAAGCAAATTGAGGGGTACAAATAGTAAATTCCAATAAGCGGAAGACATAATTGCAATTAATTAATAATTTAATTGGAACAAACTAAAAACCTGGGTAAGGGTCCTTCTATAATTATGAAGAACTAAAAGTGCCAAAAAAATAATAAAAATAAAAGTTTCTAGGGCATAATAATAATACTTAATAGTAATGAGGGCCAAAGCATAAATCTCTATTTTTATGATAAAAATACCCAAAAAAACAACAAATGAAATTAAACTAAATTAATTAACTAACTTAACTTGGTTAACTAAATTAATTACTAAATCAAGAAAAACAAATCAAAACAGTAACCAATTGATCAAATTAAGTAAATAAAAAAATGGACCATAACAATTCAAAACTCAAAATGTGCTCCAATGCCCAAAAAACATTAAAATAATGTTAAATCCTTAAAACTAGGCAACACCAATCCCATGATCTGTGGACCGAAAAATGAAGGAAACTAATGTTCAAAGCAAAAGTCAAAGCTTCTCCCCAAAACACCTTCTTCAATGCCGAAGCTTAAATTCTAGCCAAAGACCCAAATTTCCAAATCTTTTTCCCAATTACATTTTGGGTCTTCAAGAGAACCAAATCACAAAGCACCTCAAGACTAATTCTCCCCCCTTTTCATCGGCTTCAACCACCTCAAATTCTTCCTAAATCACATCTCAGACTAACTATCCAAATCACCCAACCCTTATTTTCTTGATTTCCAAATCGGATGATCAAATCTCCAAGCTCAATCTAACAATCAAATCCTAAGCCCCTCACATCTATGAGCGAATACACCAAAAATTTCAGCCATATCCACACAAAATCTCAAAGATTAACTGGTGTACTGAGCAACTGATAGAGTGTTCAATGGATGTACTTGGTCGAGAGATAGTGGCTACTGTTGTTGCGAGGTGATGATTCGGCTTGGTGGTGGTTAAAATTGAGGTAAGGAAGCTGTAGGTGGCAATCTTTGACGTGGGTTATGGCTAATTTTTGGAGATGTCTTGAAGGCTGTGGGTTGGAATTTGGTGGTCGATTGGCAGTGATTTGGGGCTTGCAATGGTTAACTGAAATTCTACGTTTGTATTAGTTTAACTTTTCTTGCAGGTTGTGAGTGTTCGTGGCTTTGGGTTTTGATTTGTGGTTTCACTGATTAAGATTTGCAGGTGGGTAGAGTTTACGGATGGCAGGGTAGTGGAATTTAGGGACAGCATGTGATTAGGACTGTTGGAGCTGTGGGTCTGAATTTGTAGGTTGCTAGTGACGGTAGTTGGACGGCTGCTTATGATGGGCAGGAGGTCGTGCAAATTGGGTGGTGGTTGGGCTGCTAATTGAGGCTAAATTATTCTTTGTTTGCAGGTGGTGGAGTTGGTGATTGGATAGTGTTATGGGGCTGAATTGTGGTGAAATTGGTGGCTTGAACTGGTGATTGGTAGCTGGGTGATGGAAGACCCTGCTGGTTTAGGAAATTTTCTGGTGGAAATTGGAGTACTAAACGAAGATTATGGCTAGTGATTGTGGGTGGTTTCAGGTGGTATATGAGGGATGGGTAACTGAATTTGGATTTGATTGTGTGTAATTGGACTAGTTTGGGATTGAAGAAATGTGGTGGTGAGGATGACTATTTGATTGAAGATGGTTGAAGATTTTGTGGAAGGAATGGGTAGCTGGATTTTTTACCTCTGCGTGTGATGTGCGTATGAATGTGTGTGTTTGTAAACCTGACTATGTGTTTGTATGTGTTTGAGTGTATTGTGAATCTGTAGGTGAATGTGTGGTGTGTGTATGTGACCGTGTATTTATGTGTGAAGTGTGGTGTGTGTTTGTGTGATTGTGTGTGCAAGTGTGTGAATGGCTACGTGTTGTGTGTGTATGTTTGATGATGAGTATGTGAGTTTGTGTTAGTGTGTGGGGCGTATGTGAATGACTGTGTATATGTGTGAGAGAGAGAAAGTGTAAGAAGTGTATGAGAGAGAAATGTGTGAAGTGTGTGAAATGAGAATGTGAATGTGTGTAGTGTGTGTGAGAGAAAATGTTAATGTGTGTAACATGTGGTTTGTGAGAGAGAAGTGTGTGAAGTGTGTGAGATGTTCTTGAGATTTAGTGTTTATTCTTGGTGTTCTAGGTGTAGGCTTGAAGAGGAATGTAAAATTCTAGTGTGTGTTTTAGGTGTTCTAGGTGTGGGGGGAAGATGTTCTAGTGTGTGTTCTAGGTGTAGATTTGAAAATGTACTAGAAATGTGGTGTGTATTCTTGGTGTTCTAGGTGTAGGCTTGAAGAGGAATGTAAAATTCTAGTGTGTGTTTTAGGTGTTCTAGGTGTGGGGGGAAGATGTTCTAGTGTGTGTTCTAGGTGTAGATTTGAAAATGTACTAGAAATGTGGTGTGTATTCTAGGTGCTCTAGGTGTAAGGTTGAAGATATACTAGGAATTTGGTGTGTGTTCTAGGTGTTCTAAGTGTTCTAGGTGTAAGGTTGAAGATATACTAAAATTCTAGTAGGTGTTCTTGGAGTTCTTGGTGAAAAGTTTGAAGATATACTAAAAAAAAGTAGGAAAAAGTGTGTGTTTTTTTGGTGTTTTTGGTGTAATTAATAAAACTAAAACTAAAAACTAAGAAACTCAAAAAAAAAAACTCTCTAAATTCCTCTTTTTTTTAAATGGATATTTATAGTGCAAAAGTTTTAAACTCCAAGAAATGGGTAAAAATGATTGAAATGCCCTCCAACTATTAAATTACATATTTATCCTTAAAAAAAAAGATTTTTGACACCTAAAAAATTAAAATTAAAATTAAAATTAAATAAATGTCATGCTTTTTCTAAAAAAAACTTCACAAAGTGAAAAGAGAAAAAAGAAAGAAAGAAAGGAAAAAAAAAGAAAAGAAAAAATGAAATAACAAATTTTGTATAAACTAAAAATTCAGTCAAAAAGATATTTTCTGTACAAAATGACCATTTTACCCCTAAACAAAGTTTTTACCGAAATATAGTAATCGGCCCAAAAAAAATCAAAAAAATTTAAAAAAAAATGCATAAAAAACTTGAAAAAAAAATTAGGACTTGAAAATGGGTGAAAATGGTATTCGCGAGGCGAAATAACCATTTTGCCCTTGCACTGACAAAATGTACAGAAAAATACTAGTTACATGCGAAAAATCACAAAATTTCATCAACATGTATAAAAATACAAAATGTACATTTAAAATTCTAAAACTAATGAAAAAATATTTACGTGCTAAAAATTACTATTTTGACCCTCGAAATTGTTGATTTTGTTCCTTTTTTATTGAAAAATTTAGAATTTGACCCCAAAAATAGAAAAATGCCTCCAATGTTGAAAAAATAAATGATGTATCAAAATTTGGTCTCTACAAGAGGTTTTCGAGGGAGTTTTCTACGAGATGAAGGATTTGGGTTAGAGATATATCATAAATATTAGAATCGATCCAAACTCCGATTTAACAACATTCCATCATGAAAGAAGGAGATGGTGAAGTACAACAAAACCATTGTGGATGAATGTATGAATTAGGTTCAGAGTAGATACGGAGAACGTATTGATGCTCAAAAAGAGAGAGAGCTTAAAGAATTGCCACTAATGGAGATGGTTGAAATAGAGCCACCGCTATTGGAAGATGTAAAACACTAGAAGCTCAAAACCACTTAGTTTCTATGTTATGAATGTTAGTTGTAAAATTTTCTTATTAGTTGTTATTATATAATTTTCTTTTATAATTTTATTTCTTAAATTATTATTAATACATGTATGAAGATAATCATAGGAAAATTATACCAATTAAATGTTACCAAGCAAACTTAGATATATAGAAAAGTAAGTGATGTACGCACGGTTGCGTTGCCAAGAAAGTCTTGAATTTCAGGTATGCAACTCGTTGAACTCAAGACCTTATTTGATTCGTGAACCAAAGAACCTTGACGTGGAGTTGTTTTGCCTTGAATTCTTCCCTTGAAGATGAGCACGCCTAAGAACAACTAGAATTAGACCAAGTTGAGCGAGTTCAATCGTCTAACCTAATTAACTCTAAAACTTGATAAAAACCCCAAGAAAAACTCTAAGCGAAGTTGGTGGTGGCCACAAGCAAGCTTGATAAGACCAAGAGTAGTTCTTAATCAACAAAGAACCAAAAAAATTCTCTCAATAGAGAAAACACGCAATTTTTCTAAATAATTCTTGTTAAATTCGTAATTAATAATATGGCTTATAAATAGGCTTACAAAGAACATTCTAAAGTTGTGAAAATAGACTTAACTTCTAAGACAAAACCTATACTAATGAAACTACCAAAACAAAGCATAAATTAACTAAAATAACTAAGTCTATTACAACTCTAAAAACTATAAAATATCGTAACTAATAATCCCTAATGGGCTGGCGGTCCATTAAGCCTACAAAACCATCAATTGGACTTCAATTCTTCAAGCTCCCCACTCGTGTGGTCCATGAAGCCCTCATCCAAAGTTTGTTCAGCCCAAATCACATTGATGAGTTGTTTAGATTGGTCCTTTGAGTCCAATTGCAAAGTCTCTTCATATGAGTCCATGCAATGCATCCTTCAGTCTTCTAGTTCTTGCTCTAGTCATAGGACCATCCAAACCTTTAAGCACATCATTGGAGCTCCTCAAACTCAATCCAACATCCTTGGAATTTTCCCCTTAAAGGTCTCGATCTTGGGATTCATCAGTAAGGCCACCTATTACTTAGATATTTAGAAGATTATGTTACCTAGCACCATGAATGGCCACTTATTATTGGCTTTTACTTTTACCAATTCTTTTTAATTTTTTGGCTCAAATTTCCTTGCATTTTTGTTCCTCTTGGCCAGCCACCTTATTGCCCAAAATACTCTTCAATTTCAACCATTTTAAACACTTAAAAGACTAACTTAATTTCTCCCCAAAAGCTTAACCTAACTAGAAAAGAAATCCCCTCAAATTTCATCAAATTCTCTGCAAGTTTCAAACTCAAGTTCTTCCTCAAAGTTGAAGGTTCTTAAGGGACTAATCATTCACTCTTCTTCAACTAAAACCCTACCTATTTTGAGGTAAATTCATCAAGAAACATCAAGTTCTTTCAAGTTTTAATAGAAGATTTCTTATATTTTTCTTATGATTTCATTAAGTACTTAGGATTTATGGTTATATTTTGTTCTCTTGTTATATATATGAATATTTATGCTCATGATTAGGAGGTTTCCCCTTGTTTTGATCCTTTCTTTGATAGTAGATTAACTATATTATAATCTACTTGATTAGTGTGGATTTGTATAAGAATTGATGCTTTATTTGAGTGGCAAACCTTGGAATTCATGGTTATAATTTTGATTAGAGTTAGAAGGCATGTTGGTTAGTCTTGTTAGAGGCAAAATTCTAAAAAAATTTCAGTATCTAAGGCCTGTTTAAGTGGGCTGAAGTTGTTGAAATTTCAGCTTGAAAACCGGCACTTCCTTGTTCCAAACCTTGAACAAATTTCAGCTTTACTAGTTTACAAAAATTCAGCTTTGATAACCTAATATTTCTGGCTATATTAACCTTGTTTTGGCCAAGTTTTGATGACATAAACTGCTGGAAATTCAGCTTGTAAATTGGTTGAAGTGACACCAAATATTGAGCACCTTAAGTTTAATCTACTTAACCGATTTTTTGGAAAATGTTGTGCAATGAATTTGGAACCTTGTTAATCAATTTTAGGAAGAAACTCTTATAAATTTTAAAGATTTAAACTTGTTAGAAACTTGATTTTTAAATGTGTAAGTGAAATTTTGACTAGTTTCACTTTATACTTGATTTAGTATGTTTTCACCCAATAACCCTAATTTGTTATTTAACTAGTCTTAATTTAATTAAATATCATTAGTTTGATATTAATTAGTTTAAAACCATTAATTTATTTAAGTATAGGATATTTTGGAGTTTTCTCATTTTACCTATATTAATTTTGCTTAGTTATTAAATTATACTTGACTATTACTAATAAATCTTTCTTGGACTTTAAAAACTAGTTTACTTATAAACTAATTATTTTGGGCAAAATTCCTTTTACACCAAAACCTTGAACTCTAATCAATATTTATTTAAACTACCTCTTTAGTCCGTAGTATTTAGAAATATTTTCTTTTAGTCCAAAATTTATAGCGAATTATTAAAGTTTTGCAACTAATATAGTAAATAAAGCAGAAATTAGTAACGAATTTCCAGTATTAATTATTCCTTTTAAATTTAACCTTAATTTTGACACTTAATGAATTATTTTCCCTTAGAACTAAATTACTTTCAAAAAGGAAATTTCTTAAATTTCTTTATCAGTTAATTTAGGGTTTTACCCGGATTCCTTTATTATAATTTCTTAGATTTTTCCCTATGACCAATTTACATTTATTTTAAAACTCTAGTTAAACTCGAGTACATTTTATAAAAATTGTTTTGAAAGAAAATCCAGAAGGTTAATTAGACTACTTATGAATTTCAGGATCTGAGTCTGAACCTCGCACGTTTTACAAGGCACTTTCTTGAAATTTTCAAGTGAGTGTTTCCTTGTGTGCGCCTGATGCATACCTAAGTGTTAAATCCCATTTTATGCTTAACACTTGTTAGCTACTACAATGTGCTATATGAGTATAAGATGTGTACTTTATCACATCGATCCCGTAATTTGTTACATGCACAACTTCTCTCAAATGTGAACATACTTATTTGTGAACTTTCAACTGAACTGAGCCTTCAGGCTAGACTTCCGTGGTCATACTTCACTAGTTGCACCATGGTTAGTCATACTGGTATTGAGGAGGATATAGGGTGTTGGGCATTAGGGATTGTGTTCTTTTCTCTGAGTTAAGATTCCTCAAAGAGGCCAACTCTGGACTAAACAAACTGTTTTACCCTCCAGGGAAGGTGCATGGGTGGTTTTGGGTACTATTATCCGATATTTAACTGATCATTGGCAAGGACCTGGTATTCTCTATTGGTCCAAACACTATTGCCACATGATTATGTACTTGATACTCCCGCGGTTGAGCTTGCTCCCGTGGTTGAGATGTATCCTTCCTTATTTGATCAATAGTTTACTTAACTTGTTCATATACTATTTTATGGCATCTGTTATTTATTTATTTATTGTTCTAATTGTTTGTCTGCGTGATTGCATATGTGGGAACCTCACTGGACTATTATAGCTCATCCCTTTTATTTGTTCTCCTTAAACATGCTCCTATTATTAAGGCTGGTGGTGAGGATTCAACAATAGTCTTGGTCGGATCTTGTTAGAAAATGGATGTTTGAGATTTTACTATATTAGTTAGGTGTTTGTGATGTAAACTATTTAACTAGTACCTTTACTTTTAAGTTTGAATCATATGAATGTATTTACGAGCTTTTATATAACATCGATTGTTTCATGGATTCTAATACGTGCTTGACCATAGTCCTGGCGAGAGTCAGACAGGCAGTCCGCTGAGCCCTTTAGTACACCTTAGGGTAAGGTGGGGCTATCACAAAGGAGCCAATTGAAACTGACATGCACTACTTGAGGTGACTCATCTATTGGAAAAAGCATGCAAAGTTGCAACACAACTGACACAAAAAAACTGACATGATCTCAATCATCCACGACTAACTTTACGACTTGTGTTGGTAAAGTTATGAGATTCAACTTTTTAGTGCTTTTAACAATTGATTTCAATTGTTTTTATTTTCAACTTTACATATCAATTTCTTTGGTGTATTTTGCCTATCAACACATACTTTGCACAACTTCATATTGTGGTCATGATGTTGTGAGAATTAATGGAAATTCCAACTTTCTCTACGAGAGGTTTTCTTTAGTTCTTTAGAAGAACTAGTTAGATCTTATCAAGAGGGTTCTTGTGGCATTTAATCGTATAGCTTCCTATCAACAACATTTGATCCAGGGTTAATTACACTTTGCCCCCTGAACTTTGGGGGACAATAACACTTTACCCCTTAAATTTTTATTGTATACACTTTGTCCCCTCTAAGATAAAGTTTCCATCCAAAAGTGCGGTGAAATGATATTAATGCCCATGAATAATCGTTGGATTTAAGTAGTGGAGTAAGACTTAGCTCCCAAAGTTGAGATATATATACTTTGTACTACATGAAGATTGTTCAATGATTAGAAACAATGTTTTTGTCCAAAAATTAGTAAGCAATGGTAATATCTACAACAAAAATGATTATATAGCATTAATAGAGGGAAAATGATTAAAATATATAATAATATAGTTAAAGTAACTAAAAACTTAAAAAATTACCAAATTTTCATAAAAAATATACAAATATAAGTAATCTTTGATATGTATCAAATTAAGAATTTAAAGCAAAAAATAACCTGAGAAACATGGCCTAATTTAGCAATACAAAAATTTGAAATAAATGAAAAACAAAATAAAAAAGATACCAAAATACGTTGATATATTTAATATCACGTAAAATGAATTGAGGAGTTAAAATTATTCAAAAAGTGAATATTAATGTAAAAAGATGTAAATTGTAGCTAAATTAAAAACACTTATATTAGTACATATATGTCAAATAAGCATAGTGCAATCGTGTTGCTTTTACACTCTAACAACTATTGAAAATTGATGATTTGTTGATTGTGACTTTTGCATTTAATTTGTCATCATTATTTTCAAGTGCAATGATATTTGTCACTAAGCAACCTAAAAGAGGTGAATTAGGTTCCTTTAAAAATTTAACTTGGTTGTAGCAATCAAAATCAAATTTACCAAGTTGTCTATGTGATCAACCAAGTTGTTAATGCAACAAATAATATAACAATGATAACAACAGGTTGAATTTAAATGAGAAAAGGAGTTGAATTAATCAAATCACAAAACTTCTAAGTTTCACCAAACTTGAAGTTGCAATACACTTGAATCCCCTCACTTGTAGATGAATCACAACCAACTTGTACAATGATAGGCTTACTACTTACTACACTCTTCTAGTTGAGTTAAGAAATTTTATAGCTCACGAGCTACCTTTCGACTATACAATGGAATGATCACTGTTACAATGAAAAATACAAACTCTAGCTCACAAATACAAAGAAAATAGCTTTTTCTTGCTTAAGATGGTATTGAATGCTCAATAACACTCAATACAATAGTTGGCAATAAATTTGGATTTTATTACTTATATACTTCATCAAAAATGGCCTACAACCATCCTACAATGGTCAAGCATTAAATGCAGAAAAACTAGAATGACCTAACCCTCAAGTGGTTTGTCTGGACTAATTTTTGAAGTCTTCATTGTTGAATTGAATGCGGACTCTTTGCACAGCCAAAGTATATGTTCCTTGTCCAAACCAACATCCGAATGTTTTGTCTTTTGTCTTTATTTCTGGACGGCCAAAGGACTGGTCGAACAGGCGTTTGAACACTTCTGGAATTTTGGAATGCTATCGGACGGCCGAAGTATTGACCAAATGAGTGTCCGAATGATGTGAACTTTCTTCAGTTCTGGAAAGCTATCAGACAACTGATAGGACATCCGAAGTATTGTTCAAAGGATCTTTGGATGGCCGAAGCAATACAATAGGTGTACGACAAGATGTCCAAATCATTCTGCTTTTTGATCCCATGTTCCAACTCAAAAAGAAACCTATTTAATTATATACACATTGATTATTAATAAATTTACCAATGTTATTCTATGTTTTAGATGTTATTTTAGTATAATTATAGTAATTTTGGTTATAAATGACTCATTTTCTAACATTTTATAGAATTAGGGTTTTCTCTAGGAATTAGGGTTTTTAAGGCAGAATTATTATTTTGAACATTTAATGCACAATTCTTGTGTATATTTGTAGGTTCATCGTACTTAAACTCATTTTGAATCAATTAGAGTCAAGGAAAATCAAATTCAAAAGTGATTCAAAGAGCTAAGTTTGGATGAACAACTTCAAGAAATAATTGTGCAAAAATATTTGAAAGACCTAATTCTACACTAAAAATATGTGAGAATGCATGGATAAAGTCTACACATATGGATCCCAGATCAGCAAAATCAAAAATCAAGTGAGACCACAAAAGTTGTGATCCGCGGATCCCACCAACGGATCGATGTCAGCTAAGCGGCTTCTAGGGTTTCAACTTGCATCTTTCACCAGCTGTTTTTGCAAACATTTTTAGATGGAGATAGGTTTTGCAAATTGGAGGTTTCATTGAAAACATAAATGAAGACCTTTGTACAAGTTTGGAATCTCCAAGCAAATTTTCATCATTTCCATGCATTAAATGCAATTGCAAGTTGGAAAAAAACTTGAAGATCAATTGTCTATAAATATGAGTCATTTGTGACAAGTTTATCATCCATTATCATTCCTTAGTTAGCACTGGAGTTAGTATAATTGAAGAGAATTAATAGAATTCACTCAAAATTCAATGGAATAGTGTACTTCATATACAAAACTACTTGTACTTCAACATTTTGGAACAAGAAGTAGAAGTTGAAGACTTGTCTATAAGCTCTTCTCAATTTTCTCTTTTACTTTTCAATTTGTAGCATGAATTATTATGTTCTTAACAAGATTCTTTGTGTTTTACTAGTCATGATTTACTAAAAATCTTCATCTAGACTATAGATGAAGCTAATGAATCCGTAGCATGACTTAAAGTTTCTCTACTTGCTAAGCTTGTGTTTGTCCATTTACTTGTTCAAGTTTTAACTCTTATTTATGCATGGCCAACTTAATCAAGTTATCTAGTTGTTAATTGACATTGAAAAATACTCTTAACAATGGAAAATGAACAAGTTACGTATGTGATTCATATGATAATAATGAATGCTTAAGTGAATCATTGCAATTCATGTTTTCACAACATTCCATCATGAGAATAGTTGGATTCTAGCCATTTCATAGTGAGAACTAGTTGTGACTTAAATAGAATTGGATTCTAAACAAAGCAAGAGAACACTTAGAAAGACGTTCATGCATTTTATGATTCATTAGTGGATTTTATATTCTAGAAATCTGGAAAATTTCAAGTTGTTGCCATCATTTCTCTATTCTATCTAATCTCCTATCTTTTTACTATAACTCTTGATTTCAGGTTGTTTAGATAATAAAATAAGCCAAAAGCCTTAATACTAGCAAATATTTGATTTCTCGTGGGATACGACACCTACATACTCCCCATACTACACGTGACCCATATACTAATGGTAAAGTTAGGAGATTAGGTTTATTACTTGATTTGTGTGTGTTTTGCTTATAATTTCTATACCTAATCTACACCACGTCACACATTTTTTAACAAGGATAATTAGTAGCATTTTGGTTTGTTATTATCAAAATTAGAGTTACAAATGATTATAATTTTGTGTTTCTTTCTAATTTATTTGTATTAATTTTAATATTATTAAAATAAAAAATTCTAATAAGATTATATATGATAAAATTTTTTATATGTAATATCGTAAATTTTTTAATTATTGAAGAATTACATTACGTTTATATAAAAAATTATTTTAGAATGAAATATGTTTAGTTTCAAAAAATATTATATAAATAATATAAGTTTATAACTGACTTACATATATTTAAAATAAAATTGTAAATTTTTAAACACAAGGAAAAAATGGATAAAATGTTTAATTTTCTAAGGATTTTTTGGTCACGACAAAACATGAATTCATGCATCACCATTAAATAATGTTGATGGTGTTGAAATTAGGAGCAATGTGCATATCTCGGGAGTTAAAGAGGCAAATTGTTGCTAATGATCAAAGTTAGGGAGGATAGTATGTAATAAACTTGTTATTAGCAGGGGTATTTTTATCATTCAAAATTTCATCCTATTTTGGCGTGTTTAAAGGTACAAATTCTATTAACTAGAGGGAGCAAAATGTATACAATCAAAATTCAATAGGTAAAGTGTTCTTATCCCCCTCCCTTCCCCAAGTTCAAGGGGGCAAAATGTAACCAATCCTTGACCCGTTTAGTTTAAAAGGAAGGGTTATTTTGGTCAGCCAACCTTTTGTATCATTTTCAGCTATTACAAATTGCAAATTCCATTAATTTTAGCGGGTAAAGTGTAGATAATAGAAGTCCAGGGGTAAAGCATTATTGCCCCCAAAGTTTTGGGGGGAAAAGTGTAATTAACCTTTTGACTCGGGTCTAGATTCCAATAGTTAGTTTAGTTTCAATCAACGTGGTTTGGATAGGGTTATATCATACCTTGATATTCAAGACGGTCCTATACAGTGACTATCCTGTGTGAAGAATCATGGGTTTTAGACACATCATCATTTTAAGTCCACTCTTTCCCATCACTCTGTGTCATTAGTAGTATTAGTGCTATTTGATAAAGAAGGAAAATGTCTCCTTGAATTTAACCACTTTTTGTCAGCTAGTTACAGAGTTAGAATATTATTTAATAATATTCAAAAGCTAAACATATTCTAATTTTTTTATAAAAATCTTATGTAGTTCCTCAAAAAAAAAAAAAAAAAAAAACTCATGTAGTTTCACAAAAATTTTGAAAATTTATTCAATTTTCATTTTGATAGTTTACACTTTTGAGATGGTGCTCTTTAATTGGTAATCCTTTTGAGCAATATATTAAAATTTACCTTAAAGAAACCAATTTGTATAAGAAATTTATAAATTCACAATATGAAATGATTGTTAATAAATTCAAATTAGAAAGAGACAAATTTGGAAACATTTTGTCAAGATTTTTGTAGGAAAGATAATAATGATGAATTAAATAGAGTGATATACACATGTAAGAAAAAAATTTACCTTCACAAAATTTTGTACCAATAATTTTACCTTTTAGTGTTACCTTACTATTTATAAAGAGAGATTGCCTGGAATGTAGGGTAACTTAGGAAATGTGTGCCACTTGAGTTGGTTCAGTAGATAACTCAATTTGCAACTCCTTCTTCAAAGGCAGCTAAATTTGGGGTATGGTCACTTACATCCAAAGGCAATTTCGGTGTGAGTGCTGCCATCCAGTTTGTATGAACGATAAGGTATAAATCTTGGTTATTAGGTAGGCTATGGCTGACATAGATTCCATTGAAGATTTCTTTGTTCATGTTGAATTGATGCATAGGAGGTTACCTCTACAGGATGTGCTTCATAGATTTGGGGCTCTATCAAAGTGTCATTGTTGTCAATTGGCACAAAAGAAACCGTTAATCATGTCTTTATTTGAGGTCAACTTGTGGAGCACATATGGAGATGGTTTGGGAAGATGTTCGGGCTGGTTTTAGGAAGGATGTCGTTTAGATCATGCTTGGCAACTTGGTGGTTTAAGTTGGTAAATTCTAAATCTCTAGAGTATTACACCTATTTTGGTTTGTTGGCATTTATGGAAGGCACGAAATAAAGGTTTCTTTGAGGGCATAAAGCCTAAATTGGAGAATGTGTGTTCGTTGATTTGCAAAGATATTATGGCAGTTTTTTCTCTCAAATACCTGAAGGCAAGTGGAGGTAATATGGAGTGGAGTAGCTTCATTCGTGGATGAAGAAAGATGAAAAGAAAAGAGACAATAAAGTTGATTAAGTGGGTAAATCCAAGAAAGGAGTGTTGTTACTAAATACTGATGGTTGTTCCAAAGGAAATCCGGGAAGTAGTTGTGGTGGAGGGATTTTAAGAGATTGTCACGGCAACATGACGTTGGCATTTTCCTGTTATTTTGGTTATGCAACAAGTGTTCAAGCAGAAGTGAAGGCAATGGTGTGAGGTTATGTGTATAACATGTTGTTAGTAATATTAATGTGCAAATGGACTAAAAAATCTTGGTAGACTTGCTGAATGCAAGAACTAATTATCCATGGGCTATATCAATAGAGATAGAAGAGTTGAAGACTTTTTAGTTTGGCTCCATATCACATTGCTATCGAGAGGCAAATAAGGTAGCAAATGTATTAGCTAATATAGGGTGTGAGTCGTAGGGCAATCATTTGTATTTTAGATCTTCAGATTTGCCCAAATTAGCATTTGGGAATTTTAAATTGGAAAAATGTGGAATGATGTCAATTAGATGTAGTAAATATTAGTCCATGTGTGTATTGGAGGTAAGGTTTATGCCCTCCTCCTTTTTATTTTTTTGTGATTTTTAATAAAATTTGGGTTGGCATCCCAACCCCATGCATGGGTATTGCCTTAAAATAATGTATGTATAAAGAGACTGCCACCTTTAGTCTGTGGCATCTCTACCTTTCTTTCATTTTCTTTTTTTTTGTTTCATAAAAAATCTTAAATTGTCTTTAGTAAATACTTTTTTTTTTTATTGGCAAAACCCCGTACATGGGGGAGGGATGTCACCCTTAAATTTTATTAATAAATAAAATAGAAAGAGAGGAGGGCATAGACCTTACCTCTAATAAGTACATGAGAAAATATTTAAAAATAAACAAGAAGTACTACTCCTTTTACATGTGTCTTTAGTAAATACAAATAATCACTCATCTACACACTTTTAAATTCTATATAAAATTATCCTCAAAGGAAAACAAATCCGAATAAAATATAATTTTAAGAAATAGTTTTAGTTTTTATTAGTTGCATAAACATAGCGCGTGCATTACTTAGAGTACTATTTGGTTTGGGTTTCTTCCCTTTTTATCCTTATGTTTTAAAAAATATTAAAAAAATTAACCACATTAGTAACTGCCCATAATTACAAGTAACCACAAATAACTACTTATTAGCATATCTTTATTGCATAATATTTATGCATATTTATACTTAAAACGCAACATAAATTTTCAGAAATTTTCGTTTGTTTGGATCTGTTTTTTAATAACATGTTTTTTTTATAAAAATATTATACATGTTTTTTAACTAACTTTTTATCTCAGAAACACATTTATCTAGAAGAATCTTTAAAATTGTTATAGTAATATTTTCTAAAAAAAATTTCAAAAAATAACTATCCAAACGGAGCCTTAATTTCTACAAAAGTCTTAATTTTTGTGATTTGCTCACACATTGGGTGTGCGTTAATCATTAGTTAATACTAATTAACTTAAAAGGTATATATTTTCTATGCCCAAGAGGATTTAACATAATTAACCTCGGTCATAATATCAAATAATTATGTAACCAAATACTCAAGATGCCTAAAGACCAATAGTGTTATTATACCAATTCTTCTAATGTAGTTGACTTTTTGAATGGTCTTTTGGGATAGGGGGTTGCAAAGTGTTAAGCTTTAGGGCCAAACTATAATTAATTCTTATTATATTTATTTATACCTTATGAGCACATGGTCCATCAATTGTTTTAAAATCAGGACCGAATAGTCGAGTCGATTAAATTTTTGACTCGTCTGCTATTCGATTCGATTAGGCCTCAAATCCGCACATGTTAGTAAGCTATTTCATTTTCTTGCAACTTTGATGAATTGCCCAAACAAAAGAAAAAGAGGACTTTTAGTGAGTGAGTTAGTTCGCTACAAGTTAAAAATTTTTGAAACTTGCTTAATTAAAGCGAGATTTTTTTGGTCAGTTAGTTATTTTACTGCTGTTGAAATTCAAACAATTCAAATTAGACAGGATAGTACCGAATCAAATTAGTGACCAATATGTTGTCTAATCCGGTTGAGCCTTCCAATCCACAAATATTATTGTTGAAGAGAGATACATTTTTTAAAAATAATTATCAGTGAGTAGTAAATTTTAAACTAAGAAATATTGTTGATTAAAAAGTAACAAGATTGATCTATTGAAAATTGTTGACAAGGAAAAAAAGATGCTGTCCAAATCAGTGCCAGTACATACATGTGTGTATATACTATATATAATGGAACATTATTTTTATACCATAATTCCCAAGCAACTGCAAATAGCGAACGTGCTGGGGCGTGTAGCTGAGAGAGAATAAAGAGAGAGAAAGAGAAGGGGGAAAAGAGAGAGAAAGAAGAGGAGGTCTCAGTTCTCTTTTCTTTCCTTCTCTTCTACTTGGGTGAAAGTAGTTTTGAATCTGCATTCGCAATGGCCGACGAACCTTCACTAACTCGCTGGACTTTTCAAGTACTCTCCTAACTTTTTCCCGTCATTTTCGTTTTGTTATATCGTTAGTTGTTGCCAGATGGTTAATTTGTACACTGGTAAGTTGAAAATTATTAAGTGCAGTTTGTGTCGGTGAAAGCAAAATTGGATTTATCTCTTATGCAATCGATGCATATGTATGGCAGTACAATGTGTCTGTTTAAACTTTAAATTCAATATCTGAATAAGACAGTTGATCTCTGAGGAAAACAAAAGTTGAGGTTATTATATAATTTTCTTTTGTCTAGTAAGTCATCTGCTCTGCTTCTTTTAATTTTAATTTCTTTGCATTCATTTTAATTCAGTAATGGAAGTTTAGTAACTGTGATTGAACAAGTTATGGTTATCTTCTGCTTGATAATAATTAATTACTTTCATGCTAATTAAGAGATGGTTTATTACATATTTAAACCCCTTTTTTTTTCATTTTCAGATAAGTGTTTCAACTATGTGTTTTAATTAGTTTAGGAGCATTGGTGGCTAATTGATAGCTCAGATCTTAAATTAAATTTTGGATTGAATAAAATAATGTGGATCAGGAATAATTCATATTTATTAGAGTATTCCTTTCTTTTGCATATTTTAGGATTTTAAGTTGTTTTATGATATTAAGTTTGGGAGGAAGAAATCTCCGGAGGCAAAAGAGGCGGGTTTGAATGGTCAAATTGTATCCAATGGCAATCCTTCAAATGTCACATCCAATGGGAGTGTGCATGTGAAGAGCAAATCTGACATGGCTATTTACGAACAGTTTCAAAATCAGGTACATGCTGCATATCTTTAAGTTAAAATGGATTTTTTGTATGGAATGTTATTATGCTTGATAATATAATTGATACAGCTGATTTCTGTTGTGGTCTAGAATCGAGGGAGCTCGACACACAGCAATGGAGTTTCGTCTGCTGCAATGGACACGCCGTATGGTTCTGTAATTATGTGTTTAGTGTTGTTTTTTTTTTTTTTTGTGCTGTCATTCTGGGATAGGAATCAACAATTTTCCATAAGCATATAATTGAAGTTTATTACGAGCATGAATGCGTGAGCCAAACCTTCATTTTTTTCCCTGGATTTATTGGATCTGCAGTATATTTGAAATAGGGGTAAAAAACTGAACGCCATGAAATTATGCCCATCCTATCTCATTCATCACTTAATTCTTAAGAGTCTAAGAAAAGTTGACTTATAAATTTGTGATGTGTAAGTACTTCTGTCACTTTTAGCCATCAAACTCAATGAGTCTCGATTTTAACGGACTCATCGATTATGTGATATACTCATTTTGAGAACTTAAGTTAACTGAGTTGCTTGAAGATTACATTTTTTTTTGTCTTCTTTGAGTGGCATTTTTGAGTCTCCAAGTAATTGAACTGCCAGAAAGTTATAACAGTCATGACTTGAGTTCTTCAGGTTTTTATCTTTTCGAATATGCATACTCTTAACTTGAAACAAACACTGCTGGACACTTAACAGTATGTTTCCTAGAGAATGTGCATGATGCAATCATGACAAGATTTGCAGCCTTAGTATAAGATATCAAAGTATAATATCCAATTTGCAATATATAATATTTTTCAAAACATTTTGTCTTAGACTTCAGTGTACTCTTACATGTGTTCTTTTGATATTGGAGGTGGTCTTATATTGATGAAGGTTGGAATAACTTTCATTCTGAGCAAAGATAATTTTAGAAAAGCAGCTTGTCTTTGTGTATAAAAGGCAAATGCAATGTTTATTTCTGATTTGAGAGGACAAGCACTGTTGCACATACAAAGTTGTGTGTTTGCAAGTTTCAACGGAATGACTGATTGTTGGCTTCTGTAACCTGGTGATGGCTAATTCTTGTGGCAGATTGCCTGTGTGTCATTGTCTCTATTTCAAAGCAGATGCATAGACTAAGAATGGGGTTTTGGTGGAGCTTTGCGTAAATGTGAAGGTGTAATTTCAAACAACGAAATTGATGACTTATATAAGATAATATGTCTTATTTATTGTGTATGTGGAGTAGATGAGTTTATTTGCTGAGATTGGACTGAGCTATTTATGAGCTACCTTGTTCTCGCTCCCTAACAGGAATAATCATATTGAAAATTAAAAAGATTAGGAATGTTGTTATGAGACAACTTTAGGATTGGCTTTTGTGATACCTTGCTTCTTGAAAGAAAATATTTCGGTAGAGAATTCCATGATAAAATAAAGGTCACTGATTGCATCTTGGTTTTCCTTTCTAAGCATGAAATAAGTATGCAACTTAACTTCTATGACTGAAATAGTCGATGGTTTGGATGAATATAGAAGTAAATTTCAGACAATGCTGTCTTGTGGCAAAAGCATCAGCAGCAATTGATTATATGCTATCACTTGCTAGTGGGCATGGAACTGATTAAGGCTGGCTGTTAAGAAATTATTAGTCATATATCTATTTTTGCTGTAATTATCTCTGGTTATGGTGATGGTGGAAGAGTTGTTTAGATGGGTGTTCACTATTTATTGTGTCAATTGGCATGGTTAAGTTGGAGGGTATTTGAATATGTTTTGCTGGAATTGTGTTAACAATATGATGCATCTCTGCCTTGTCATTTTTAGCCATTCTCTTCCACCTTAAGTTAGATATTCATATGCCACCATATGTGTTTTCACCCTCTCTAAGAGCCACAAAACTATAATATGAAATCTGTAGGAATTATGATTCAACAAAGGCTATCTCTCCAGTACTGCTTAAAATTGATAATGATGATTTCTTCTCTTTATTCACGAAGACAGAATATTTGCATGCTTTATGTAATGTAAAGGCTTTGGGTGCTGTAGAAGTGACAGTAGCATCATTTTGTTGAATCCTCTATAGTTAAATTGTGTGTAACTGTGCTTACGTATTGTTACATTTTTTAGATGAGTACACGACTGAAGCATCGTCTTCCACCTTAAGACAGCTGACTTTTAACTTTACTTTTCAGGCAGAGATCTCTGCTTCCTCCTCTTGAATCTGCTGAAATGCGTAATCTAGCAGAAAGTTTGAGTAGGTAATTGACAGTGTCAAATCACTTAACAGATTTAGTCTTCAAATCCCCTTTTAATAGCTACTGAGATAATTATTTTTTATGCTGCTATTTCCTGCTTAGGGATATTATTCGTGGTAGTCCAGATGTTAAGTGGGAAACCGTTAAGGGGTTGGAAAACGCAAAGCGTCTACTCAAAGAAGCAGTGGTCATGCCAATTAAATATCCCAAGTTGGTCTACTTCTGTAATTGCTTCACTTTATGTTGTTTTCCAAATTGAATGTAATTTTATATTTGGTTTTCATTATACTGTTACCAGCAGGCATGTTTCATATTTTTCAGAATATTTAGCTAGCGTTTGGATTTAAACAGCCATTTGTTTTTCCACTTTTTGTTGGCCATCAGGTTTAAAAGAAAAGAATTTGACACTTTGTTTAACTTTGAGCTTCTCTTTCCCTTTTTTCTCTCTCTAGGTACTTCACTGGTCTCCTGTCACCTTGGAAAGGAATTCTTCTCTTTGGCCCTCCAGGAACCGGAAAGGTGGTTTTGTTTATCCTTGTGATTGTAATACTGTTATGAAGTTCCATATGGGTTTTCCTGTGATCCTCATTGCCTTTATTTTGTTTGCCATGTTTTTGAATAATTACTGAACCTCTCCTGTAAGGATGTTGTACATGACATCAAAATTTGAATGAACTTAGAAGATAGAATACTGCTATGACACAATTATATTTGGAGTGTGATGTAAAAGTGTTGTTAATGAGCCCATATATTAATAATAGTGAGAACGCATTTTGGCTCCATGACTGATATTACACCATATAGTTTCATCAGAAACTTTTTTTCTTTTGGGGCAGGAGGATGGCCAAGAATGATGGAAGGAGTTTCTTCTTCAAGTTTATGAGATTATACAAGAAACTACATTATTTTATTTTGAGGCTTTTTAATTTTTATCTTGCTTTCTTCCTTCCTATTATTTGGTGTTTTCATTTTCAACTCTCTGTCCTGCACTATTTATTATGTTTCTTTCAGCATTGAATATCCTGTTTCAAAACTCTGCTGAAAATAAATGTTTTTCAATCATACATGAGTTATGAGGTTTTATGAATTTTTTACTTTTGGTGTACATTTTCATGTTTAAGAATAGTTTCATGGTGTTGCAGACTATGCTTGCAAAAGCTGTTGCAACAGAGTGCAAAACAACATTCTTCAATATCTCTGCATCATCGATTGTCAGCAAATGGCGTGGTACGTTCAGTTGATTAGTTCTTTAAGGTCAAATACTCTGTCAAAACTGGAAAGAATAATTGGTTGCATATTGTGAAAGTAGTAACTTATCCAACTAAGTATGATGCGTTTTTTTTTTTTTTTTTCTTGGTAGGAAAATGTATCATTTCAGACAACCTACCTTTGATTCAGACAACCTAACATGTGCCCCCTAAATTCGAAATTTGAAATCTTGCACCTTCACTTGTCTTGGTAATAGGTATAAAAGTTGGTCTAACGGATGTTGCAAAATGGTATGCAGGTCATCCTAATAATCTTGCAGTTATACGAGAACAAAAGAGCAATCCTGATTAGTTAACTGAACATACATGTTTTCCTATTCTTGATCCTCACTAAAGAGGCATGTTGTACCTCCCAACTAGTGCCACTAAATTGGACTGACTGATACCTGATAACATGCTTCACCACCTTTCACCACCCACTACCATCCCCAGATTTTCCCAATCCAAAGTATCAGCCATCATTACGCCTCTTCCCTCTTATTCCTCACCATTCTTGTTAAGAATCTCCTCATTTTCCACCATATTGCTCGACCAGTTTTCTTGGCCCAAATCCTGGAAGATTCTTGACCAAAAGCCCCTGGCTGTCAGCAAGTTACAGCCTGTACCCCAGACATAACCAACGTGCGTCCGGATTAAAACCAAAAATACTGGGCCACAAAGTATCAGTGCCAACAAACGTACATCAAATTTTAAGTGTTTACAAGTTTGGCATACAAAATTAACCTCAAAATATCAAAAGCTTCAAATTTATACATTACTTACCATGCATTAAGAGTTACCCTAATACACAAAGTATACAACTACTACAACTCATTCTTGTTAACTGGAAACCTTGAACCTTCACAATAGCTCTACAACAATCTTAACTATCAAGCCTCTGTGCTTATTCTCTACAAAAATGTTAGCAGATGGTGGTGGAGCACATAACTAGCTTATTAAGTAGTTCAGGTACTTTCCACTGACCAGAGCATGTCAACAAACCAATATACTTTTCTAAAACCATAAAAGGCATCCACATCGATTTTACAAGCTAAAGAGTGGCGCATATATCACATATGTCATAGTCAAATACACATGCGCATTAGCTCATGATACTCAAGTTATCTTCCAGACGAACTGCATCCAGTCCTGGCTATTCTCCTGCCAGGTGAGTCACATACACGTGACCGCGGCTGTACTTCCGCCAGTTGGCCATATAAACACAGTGAGACTAGTCTCGTGGACCAACAAGAAGTTAATCAAGAGCTTCACGCATCATTAGCATGCATACTTGCATGTATTTCACAGTCAAGGCACGCTTAATCTTGTACATACTCATTCCGAGTTTATAAGCAATATACCCATTTTCACAGCCATACAAGTTTAAGAAATCATTTGGGAAATGGTGGAAGTACAAGGACCGGTTACCTAGTTTGGAAAACCTAGCTCAATTAATTTTTTTTTTTGGAGCCATTTACTTTACCTAACCATGAAAAACATATTTAATACCAGACTCTAAGGCTTGCATATGAACCTAAAAACTCATAGGACATAACCTTAAGCAACTAAAATAAAGGAAACCAGAGCTGTCCTCAGTGATTTGGAGCTGGCAGGTTCTTGTAAAATTATATTAAGTTATACAATTTGTATTATCGTGGTTCTTATACAATTAGAAACTAGGGTCCAAAGGCTAAAGATCTATAGGAGAGACAGTTTCGAGAATCAGCCCACCATATTCAAAAATATCTCGCAAGTCAGAAATTGCTCCTGCTGTCAACATTTCAGAAATAGATTTTTGGTCAAATTTACAGATCAACTGGCGTTGATAGAAAAGGAATCAGAGTATGCCTTATGTATCAATGGAATGATTTATGAATATATTTTGAAACACAACAAATGGGGTCAATTTCATTTTTTTGACACTGAATTGTAGTCATATCCCCAAGACTCTGAATGGCTGACTGTCAACTACTGCACTATGGGTTATGCTGAGTTATAGTCATTTTCTACGCTGCTTTTCATCTTTTGTTCCAGCTACCCACCAGCCCTTTTCACTTTCAATTCTACCTAATTTTCGGGCATATATGACCTATTAATGTGTTTAAGCTTCAACGAGTGGGAGGGTTCATTTAACATGCAAAAGAATGCCAATTTTCTTAGTTTTATAAATTTTTCGCACCAACAAGTTGTCCATTTTTCCAGCAGCATCCCACATGTTAGAACTTCTTTTCATGAAAACTCAACAAGTACTTCCCAAAAATCCCAAAATCCCAAAAACATTATGCATACATCATGAGAGAACCCAATACTGAAGAATGAAACATTCACTACCATTTGTTTACAAGTTTCACCAAAAGTCACAGAACACGCGTAGACTTTTCTTCATGGAAATAATGGTACTATTCTTTTAGCATAACTCTACTTCAACTTGTACGTACAACACATTAATAAACAAACCAACCCATCCAATTTTACCATGCATAAATTTAGTGTTTAATCTAAAGGTAATCCAACCCCAAATTAATGCTTTCCATCCCTCTCCATGTTTTCCACTTTGGCGCTCTCTAAGCTTGCTTCTACTCGATAGCCTTGAAATATCCTTTAAGAACCTAAGATACTTTGATTTGTAAGCTTATAAAGGTGAGGGAAAGAGAGGGAGAGAGGACCAAGGGAAGGAGCCAACCTCCAAATTCTCACGTGCTAGTCACTCTCAAGATACCTTTACTAGCTGCTATGTAGTTTTCTTTAGCCTGTTCTTGGTTGGTTGGCTTTGACCTTCACTAAGTTGATCTTGAGATGAACTTGGGGGGGTGAAGAAGAAATAGTGATTTTTTTGGTGGGAGCTTTCTAGCTCAATTCCAAGTTCTACAATTTTCAATTTTGTCCCTCTATTCTGCTCCATTCTCATTTTGCTCACAATAGGTCTTATAATTGTGTGAATTGGGTCCTTCTAATTTAAGTATCAGCTCCTATAGTTATCCAGCTCCATGTCAATTAGTCATAAACACATGGGACTAGAGACCCAGGCATTACAACAAGTGCCAGATGCTCCAATGCAGTGAAGTCAAAGCCATAACGGTTAAACTTATACAGTCTATGCATGTTGAATTTGATTTTTGAATTTCACATGAATTTTCAGTTGTAGTTAGTTTTTGGTGTAATCATACCTTTTAGTTACCATAAACCTTTCATGATTTTTGTACTAGGTACAAATATATATTGCCTGTCAAACTCTCTCTTTCCTTTCTTTATAGTAATTGGGCTTTCTATGAAAAAAATAGTGTGAATTTGTTGCTTGCATTTCTTCTCTTATGTTTTGTATTGATGCTGGGAGTTCAGAAGCTGGGATTTTATTTTGGCAAATTAGGAGCACTACCAAATTAGAGTTGGGCTTATGAGCACAATGACTTGAGTTTATCAACTTAGCTGGGCTTTGGAGCATAAGAGAATGGTAAGAGCAGTTCTCCATGGTCTTCGATTGAACGGCCGAGGATGTTTAATCTTTGATTGGATGAGGTTGATTATGTGATTCAATATTTCCCACAAACAAGAGGATTATGGGGGATGGTCCCTTGTTGTGAACTTAAGTTCTCATGTACCACCTTTTCAGTGGCGAAGAATGCAAAATCAAGTTGTACTTCTATTTTGGTGGCCTTTGTTGTGCTAATGTGCAAAATAAGCTAAGGCTTGGCAAACATCTCTGTCATGGGTAGTTTCTCGTATTAAAAAGCCTAATCTGAGAAATTGGTTTTCTTCAACAATAGTTCTTTATGGGTGTTGGGTAGTTTGCCTCTTGTTATGGATGTTACATACTTAAAAACTAATGTAAAAAAATATGACTCTATATTGCAATTATTTGTGGGCCAATTGCACAAATTATGTTTATCTAGAAAATTACTTTGTTTGGGAGTACAGTGCAGATCTTTAACAATTGTCTCAAACTTCAGGTGATTCGGAGAAATTGGTGAAAGTGTTATTCGAGCTTGCTAGACATCATGCACCTTCGACTATATTTCTTGATGAAATTGATGCTATCATTAGCCAACGAGGTGAAGGACGGAGTGAGCATGAAGCAAGCAGACGTTTGAAAACTGAGCTACTCATACAGGTGACTCGAGTTTTACAACTGCGTAAATTGTGCATCTATACATAAATACATACATACATACATATCTATATGTATGCATATGTATATGTATATGTATATGTATATGTATATGTATATGTATATGTATATCTATATATACATATACATGAAAATAGGATTGTATTTCATTGTAAAACATAATACATCAATTTGTTTATATACATGTTAATCATAGCATGTAAATAGAAACAATCCTATCTAATCCCATGATTTATGGTTCTAATTCCATGATTTATGGATCTAATCCAATCCTATCTAATTCTATGATTTTTAGGCCCCCTAACAGAATAGGAAACTCTGGAAAAGTACAAGATGTCAAAAAATTTTTCCCCTAAAATATCTAACAGAATATACATGGATTGTTTTTCCACACTCCTCTAAAGCTGGTGAATTGGTGTTTTCCATTCCCAACTTGGATAAAATAGACTGAAAAACTGAACATCTCAACCCTTTGGTCAGAATATCAGCAAGTTGACCATATGTAGACATATGAGGTGTATAGATCAATCCACTCAACTTTTTCTTTTTCTTTTTTTCTTTAAACAAAGTGTTTGTTAACTTGAATGCGATTTGTTTGATCATGTTGTACTGGATTGTAAGCAATGTTTGTTAGAATCGCAAATAGAATTTGGGAGGAAAATGGTGTATATTGATAAAAAAATGATACTCAGTTACAATGGTACAACAAGCCTTTTCATTGACTTGTATATGACCGGTACATACAATAAACACAGACATAGTAAATTTAGACACAATGAACCATGACACTATACAATGAATCTAGACATGTTATTGACAGTAATAAAGGAAAGATATTCTAATCAATCCTATATCCTAATCAGATGTTAATCTAATCCTTAATTTTAGGATCTTTAACAAAATAGGAAAGTTAGCTAAATTAGCCTAATTTTATCAAATTATACATGGTTTTTCCACACTTCTCAAGCAGGTGAATAGGTGCTCTCTATTCCCAATTTGGATATACTGTTCTAAAATGCTGAGTTGCTCAACCCTTTGGTATGTACATTGGCAAGTTGACCATTTGTAGACATATAATGCATGCAAATCAATCCACTCTTTAGCTTTTCCTTAACAAAGTGTCTATCAATCTCAATGTGTTTTGTTTGGTCATGTTGCATATTAGAGATGGCAATGTATCCCAAGACCCATTGGGATTCGATGCCAATATTTAATTTGGGCGGGATGGGTATCAATAATATGGGATTGGGCTTATTTGGGATTATACCCATTAATGCCCATTTAAATATGGGTATGGTTGGGAATTGATTGGGATTCCCATACCCAAATATAAAAAAACCTTTGAATAATTTATATTTGATTAAATCTACCTCTTCCATACTCTTCTTGAAAAAATCCTTCATTTTAAGCTACATTAACAAAGTATCTTTCATCCTTTCTTTGTTTTATTGACTTTTAACATTTGTTTCAATGACAGTAAAATATGGTGGCCTTTAACATCCTTGATACAATGATCGGCATGTTGTAATTTTATTTTTCCATTTTTGACTTCTTCATTTTAGCCTATTCAATTCATCTATTTCTCATCCAAATATTATGTTAAATTTTACCTCTTGACATCAATTCTGTGAGGTCAAACTGATATTTGTACTAAAAAAAATTTATGTAGATTTCATATGTAGAGTGCTTTAACTAAACTGATATTTTTTTAAAAAAATTAGTTTAGAATATTCTCTAAAGATGTTTTTCAATCACATTTAAAAGTTTTTAATTCATCTTTTTATGTCACATAATTATACTCTAAAAATTGTTGTAGTATTATTTGCCATTTTAAGTAGCAAAATTACAAGGAAATTTCTTATTATCATTTAATTTATAAAAAGCAGCCATATTACTAGATTCTTCACTCTCCAAAATAGGTTTGCTATTACTTTTGTCTTTTTGTACCCACACAAATTAATTCTTTGATTTAAGCGTTGTAATTTTTTTTAAATGGTCAATTTTTTTGCAAAGTGGTAACCATTCATACTCAATTCTTTTTATAACATTTTAACTCCAAATTTATTAACCATAGGTATGGCAGTAGGAAATTGGGATTCACCAATCAATTCAAAACATACATGAGCAAAAGTGATGAATTTAAGTGTCAGATGTTTTAATAAAATAACATCCAAATTAATGTTTTTAGGGGTAGATAAATTAGATCTCTGTATATTCTCAATCTATCCTCTTTACATGTAATCATCAAAAAATTATAATTTTAATTGAAATGTTAATAAAGCATTAAAAAAACTATAGTTTATAATTGAAAGGTTAGAAAACATTAAAAAATGAGATTTAAAAAAGAATAATACAAAAAAAAAGGAAATTTATTGATGTTAATAAACTAAAAATATGAATGATATAAAAAAGGAAATATTAAGATTAAATTAAAAAAATTAAATGATATTAGAAAAACAGGAATTGATTAATAAGGAAAGATAGTTTTAAAAATTTTAATAAAATGGGATTTATTGGGTATTTGGGACTAACCCATTTTAGTCCTGCCCATATTGATCCTGTAACAAATATGGGACTGTTTGGGTCTGGCTCATATTTCACAGTCCCAATTAAGTTCCGCCCAAATCCCGCCCATCCCGTCCATTTGCCATCTTTACATAGGATTGTGAGCTATATTTATTGTGTACTTATTGTCGCAATAGAGCCTCTTCGGGCCATCCCACTTAATCTTCAAATCTTTGAGAATGATTTTTAACCAAAGCAGTTTACACACTCCTTGAGCCATAGTCGTGAATTCAGCTTCTGCACTAGACCTAGCTACCATGTTCTGTTTTTCACTCCTCCATGTCACAAGATTTCCACCAAGAAAAGTACGATATCCTGGGGTTGATCTTTTATCTACAATTGATCCAACATAATCTGCATTGGTGCATGCCTCTAGAATCAAAACATCCATTCCATCTATACAAGATACCTCTCCCTAGTATTCCTTTGAGGTACTCTAATACCTGATAAGCTGCTTGCAAGTGAACTTCTTTTGGGTTATGCAAGAATTGACTGATCACACTTACTGCATATGCTATATCTGGTCATGTGTGTGACAAATGAATGTCTCCCTATTAGGCGCTGATACATTTACCATAACATCCTCTTCTGCTCTTCCAAGTTTAAGGTTCGGATATATAGGAGCGCTAGCTGGTTTGCATGCTGTTTTGCCTATTTCTTTGAGGAGATTCGTGACATACTTCTGTTGGGGATAAAAATGCCTTTTTTTTAAAAGAGCAACTTCAATTCTAAGAATATATTTCATCCGTCCCAATGCTTTGATTTCAAACTCTTTAGCTAAGCATTGCCTCAACAATTGTTTCTTCTTAACATCATCCCCCGTCACTATTATGTTGTTAACATCCACCAAGAGAGTTGTAACTCCCCCTGAAGGGGAATGCTTAACAAACAAAATGTAGTCCCCTTGGCTTTGTTTGTAACGCATTGTTATCATAATTCTTGCAAATCTCCCAACCAGGCTTGTGGTGACTGCTTAAAGGCCGTACAAGGCCTTTTTCAATTTGCAGAAACATCTAAATTCTTTCTATAACTTGGTGGAATCTCCATAAAGACTTCTTCGTCTAGATCTTCGTGTAAAAATGCATTCTTGATGTCAAATTGCTCTAACTCCCATCCATTATTAGGTACCTATGACAATAGAACTCTAACTGTGTTCATTTTTGCAACAAGAGCAAATGTCTCAAGGTAATCAATTTCATAGGCTTGAGTATACTCTTTTGCAACCAATCATGTGTTGTATCTCTCCATCAACCAATCTAGTTATACTTCACAATGTATATCCATTTACATTCCATTGGTTTCTTTCTCACTGGCAATTTCACCAACTCCCAAGTTTTATTCTTCTCCATTGCCTCGATCTCCACATTCACAGTTTGTTTTCATTTTTCTTTGGACAAAGCCTCGGATAAGGTTGTAGGAATGGTGATGGTATTTAGACTTATAAGGAAGGCCTTGTGAGCTAGTGAAAATTTTTGGAATGACAAAAAATGGGTAAGAGAGTGTTCTGTAGGGCAATTGGGAGGGTCCTTGTCAATCCTATCTATCTGAACTTCAATTTTGTCTTGCAATGAGGGGTTAGAGGTTGTTACCTCATTTAAAGAATTTGGACCCTTGAATCTACATAGGATCAGGAATGGCTAGACGCTTGCAAATATCTTACCTTTATCGAATCTCACATTACAAATTGGGGAATTGGGTTGGTTCTTTGGTGTTTGATGTGTTGGTTCAGGCAATATTTCGGGCATGGCAGTGTTTCAGGCACATCTTCAAGTTCAAGTACCAGTTAAGGTTGTGCTTCAGACATGGGCAATGTTTCAGGCATAGGTTCTGGTTCAAGCACATGTCTAGGCTCTAAATAAGAACCAGAACTAGAATGTGGATTTTCAGGTGCATGATTTGGAACAACTACGTGATTAGACACGGGAAAAGATGACAAATCTAGTAAAAAACTTCCGTTATCTTCCCTGGTTGGACTCCCCCCTCTAAGATAAGGATTAACGAAAGACTCGTGTTCATTGAATGCAATATCCACTAAGATGTAGAATTTCTCTAAGGGAGGATGATAATATTTGTATCCTTTCTGAGTTGAAAAATAACTCACGAATACACACTTTAAGGTTCTTCGATCTAATTTTCCTTTGTTTTGACTATAAAAATGAACAAATGATGCATCTAAAGACTTCAAGGACCAAATTATTGGTAGTTTTGTGGTTCGGGTGGAATGCTGACACTAGTCTATCTTCCATGCTGGTCATGCAATTCAAGGAAATGAGTCTAAAAGGGTCAAAGTTTAATTTTTAAAAATATAGAATTGAACATTGGGTAGTTCACGCTTTATGAGATGGGTAGCTATTAGAATTGCTTCCCTCCAGAATGCTTTCGACATATTTTTCTGAAACAATAGTGTTTTGATTTTTCAAGGAGTTTTTTCTCTTTGCTACCCTATTCTGTTGTGGGGTTGAAACAAAAAATGATTCATGAACTATTTCTTCTTTCTTGAGAAAACATAGTAAGTGTTTGATTAAAATAGTTTCTAGATTTATCTGATCTAAATCTTTTGATATTGGTTCGAAATTGATTTTTGATCATGGAATAAAAATTTATAAGTACAGAATTGACATCGTGCTTATATTTGAGTTAAAAAATCCTGGTAAAAGGGTATAACCATCAACAGAAAAAGCAAACCATTTGGCCTAGAAATATTAGTAACAATGGATGGACTCCAAATATTACTATGTATAAAATTGAAAGGAATAGAACTTCTTTTGTTGGTTATTAGAAAAGGTACAAGCTTGTGATTAGCAAGTTCACACACTTCAAAATTGAAATTTTCAACATCCAAGTTTGTAAATAAAGAGAACATAATGTTAACAATCTTAAATGATGGATCCGGTGAAGTAGGATTTTCTTAATTTGATGAAATGGATTCTGAGATGAAGAAATGGGAAGCTCTACCGTTGGTTATGTTTGACTCACTTGGTGCTTTAAGATAGTAGAGACCATTCCTTTTTTAGCATGTCCAATCGTCCTCCTTGAATCCTTATCTTGATGTACACAATAGTTACTATAAAATACCACATTACAACATAAATCTTGAGTGAGTTTTTTGAATTGTGAAAGGTTGGTGGACAATTTGGGAACATGGACGCTTTTTAGGGTCATTGATGGACTCACTTGGATATCTCCTACACCTACTATAGTTGTTAGGGATCCATCGGCTGTGACTAATTTTTTTATTGCTTGGGCATAATATGTAGGTTAAAAAGTGTTTAGATGAGTGGGTCATATGGTTAGTGGTTATGGGTTCATGACCCAGGAGTTAGCAAATGCTATATATGTAGCATTTAATCCAAAGGAAAATAGAAACTTACTTGAATATGTGAATGAACAATTACTTGAATGCCTCTCATGAATGTTGATAAGAGACCTCACCCTTTTTATCTCGTCATGACATTGCTGGTAGTATGGAATTTGTATTCGACACTTCATTAGAAGTTTCAGATGCCAAGATTTTAACACAAGGGGCAAAAAAAAACAAAGAAGGAGAAAAGGGTGCAATGTTTATATCATGGTTGAAACTACTATGGCTGAATGAGTTAAATTTAGATTCTAATTGTGATGTCTTTGTTCTTTTTTTCTCTGATATGCTTTTTTTTTTCCCTATGCAGCACTAAGAAATGATTATAGGCACGTATATATATACATTTTCTTTTAAAGATGAGCAAGAATATTGTTTTGGTTGGTTTATGTTGGCTTATTGTCTTAATACATCACTTACAAATCAAAATACAAGGCGCAGTTATAATGTTGTTGTATTTTTTCAATCTTTTGTAGTGTTGCTGTATCATAGGTTTAGGAAATGAACCAACCCGGCACTAGACACTTACCCATATTAACACTGATACCCAAGTAACATAGTTTGCAGCTGTCAAACTTGTACAAAATAATTTTTGTGGTGATTTAGAAAGACTCGGTAAATGGTGGCTTGAGATTCGAAAACAAGCAAAAATGGACCAAAGGAACAAAAAAAAAAAGATGATTGTAGAAAAAAGAGTAGAAGGATGACAACAATGGTGTCCCTGAGCACTGAAGGTGTTACGATCTATGAAACCAATATAGTTTTCTATCACATAATATGGTGTTAGGTGTTTAGCCAACTAGGAGAACAAACAAGTTGCATCCTTCATATAGTGTTTATCTAAACTTATAGAGATCCCATACTTAACTATCCTTAGCTTCATCATCATTGTTCCTCTTCCTCTTATTTTTTTATTATTTTTTGTTTGGTTAGTTGCTTGCTCTGTCTTTTCCCAGCTGCTCTCAATCTTCACTGAAGCCTCTCTATCAATTTTTTTTTTTAAGCTTGATGATCTCTAAATCCCATGTGTGTGAGTGCCTTTAGGGTTCATTTGGTTCATGGATGGAATGAGATGAGATGGCTCATACTTAGACTATAATTTTTAAAATGAGTCGTTCTCAAATTAATATTCCCAATTATCCATTGTTTGGTTGATACTATATTTGATGGGATGTCTTAGAAAATAATGTCCTTGCGTGTATGGTTGGGGATTAAATTTTAGTTATAATAGACTAAAATGCCCCCAAATTTATAAAATCATTTTTATTTAATAATAGGATGGTGCACAGTGATAGAAGGGGCAATGGTATTGCATGATAGTGGCAGTAGTGGTGCTCGATGGTGGTGGTGTACCATGGTAGTTGGTAGTGTTGCACGATGGTTGTGATGGTAGTTGTGATGTTGTATTGTACTGGAGGTGGTGCTTGGTGGTGATAGTGGTGTTGCATAGTGCAAGATGACGTTAATGTTGCTTGGCATTAATAATATTGGTAATGATACATGGTGGTTGGTGGATGCTAGTAGTGCTGATGATAATGCAATTTGGTAATGGTGGTGGTGCCTGTTGTTGATGTTGGTGGTGATAGTGATGGGATGTGGTGGTGACGGTAGGAAAAATTAGTCAAAAATTTTGTTATCCCATTTGAATCTGACTAATACCACTTCCCCCGTGGGGTTATCGTATCCCTTGTACAAGGGATTAATTTGGTTAGATAGAATGTCTAATCCCATACTTAAAATATAACCAAACATCGAATGGCATATGATTAATATCTAATCGTACGTCAAAGAATGTGGAAGATTTAATTCGTTCAATCCTCGTATGATGCCATTTCTTAAAGGATTGTTACAAAATACATTAAAGAAAACAAGAAAAATATTTGGAAGTGGGGACTATATATTGATTGGTGGAGGGTGAGCGAATTGTGTTTTTTTGCAATGTGTAGCGTGAATAATGACCTGGAATGCAATTTTTCTATAAACAGTAAGCACGGCAATCCATTGTTCTTAATACAAGCCTTTAACATTAGAGCCATTGTGTTGAACACACTTTGGGTTAGAGGGTAAGGTTGTTACTTGTCTCCCAGGGACTGGGATATGCATTTTCCCTCCAGTATTGAACTAAATCCTGTACACAAGACCTCCTATATTTAACTTTCTAACAAGCATAACAAGATAATACCACAACTGGTAAATTTAAACCATCAATAACAAGGTAACTTTCACTTTTTTCTGCAAAATAATATCCAAATACTACATATCATGTATATAAAGCTGCCAACAAGTTGGAACTGTCATATGATTACATAAGTAGTGCCATAAGTCTCCAAATACACAAAACATCATCCATTAAGTAAAAGACACTCTGAATAAATAAGCTTTAGTCAAGATACATAAAAATGCTATCTAGAAGAGATACTTTCTCAAATACTTAAAAATCCAAAAGTTAGGGCTTCAAAAGCTAAGAAATTTCTTCTTCCAAAAGCTACTATAGACCTGCAAAAACATTAGCAATGAGGTATGGACATAAAAGCTTAGCAAAAGCCACCGTCTAGGTCAAGCTATAATATAGCTATCTATTTACAAATACTAAGATCAATAATAAAAAATGGGTCAATTATATAATTCAATAACAATAGTATGGTAACTTAAGATATACAAGTCATGATCACAACCGAATTGGATTCAATCTTGATGTATTACCCCTTTCAAGCAGGTACAATAACAAAGTCTCCAACTCGGTCCATTGGAGTGGAGTCAGAACAATTATTTATAGACTAGTTTTGTCGATACACAATAAGCACATCAAGAGTATCATTAATAACATTGCTGTAACTTGATTCAGGTTCAATAATGCAAGTCTATGAATTCATAACAAACTAAACAAAAACAAACTCAAGCCAAGTTGTGTATTCAAGTACAATATCAATACTTTGTTTTAGAAAACATGACCAATAGAACAATCCCTTACCTTAATAATTTGAAAAACTACGCCTCCTAGCTTAGGGAGTTGGAGCTATACCACTTGTCATCACTGCCTATAAAACATGCCGAATGACACAAAATTAAAATTAACTTGTAATTCATATAAAGACTTCAAACTAACCATACCATAAGACGAAATATACTAAACTATCTACACACATCTATTACAACTTAAACCAAACAAGGGGAACACACAAAAACATCAAAAAATATCTGCTGGAAAAGGTTAGGGTTCGGTTGGACTAACCAGATGAGCAACATTAAGGTTGCTCTCTGACCACATTCGTTCAAATGAATTACTTAGTTTGCTCGAACGAGCACATGTTGCAACATTGGGTTTCTGGAATCTTAATCCTTTTTGCAAGCTTTCAGCCAATAAGCCGAGCAAAACAACCCTACAACTAACATGTTCATTCCTCAAATGTAGAATCAAGTTTTATCTACCAAATCAAGTAATAATTCATCAACTTGTAACCGAGAATTATTCCATGACATTCAAGTTAAGTTTCAAGCGACCAACATGACTTTCAAATCCATTTGAAGCTGGCATGGAGCTTAATAAACCGAAACAAAGCTAGTTCTTCAACTTGTAATAGAAATTCATGCATATAAGAACCAAACTTGCCATGAATTTCATTGGTTTCTAGCATATATAATCCATACTGTACCTATAAACTTATCTTGCAAGTTTCTTGGATGAGCACAACTTCCAACTTCTTGAATTGCTCCTTGGTGCTTCAAAGTCCTTAATAGGATTATAATTAAACAAGAATCAACTTGAATTCAAGTGGAAAATTTGTGTGTGCAACCAGTCAAAGAGAGGAAACAAAGGAACAAAGATGAGCATTTTGAGTTTAGGAGAAATGAGGAATTTAAAAATTATAGGTTATAATTTGAAGGTCCCTCAACTTAGGTCAATTCGTTAAACTAGCTCCAAGACTTTTAAAGAATCACAATTTTCAAAATTTGAGTCATTGAAATAAAATATTATATGAGGTTTCGAATTTTAAAAAGGGTTTGAGTCTCACATTGCTCGCCACCTTATAAAAAATTCAACCATGAAACTCTCCATCTTCAAACAAATGTGGATATTTATGTTGAATATCGTCTTCAAGTTCCCAAATGCTTTGTTCAACGGAATGCTTTGACCATCGAATTTGCATAGTTAATAGTTGGATTTTTTTTCCTAGTAGTTTGAATTTTAAAAACTCATTTAGGCCGATAATAATGCGGACGGGGAATTCTTTGTAAGAAAGGTCATCATGGACTGTTAGCGGTTTTGGCTTAAATACATGATGAGGATTTGGCACAAAATGTCAAAGTTGAGACACATGGAACATGTTTTGGGTGTTTGCTAAATTTGGAGGCAATGCTAATTGGTAAGCAACTTCACCGATTTTATTCTGAGACTTCAAAAGAACCGACATATCATGAACTCAATTTTCCTCTTTTACCAAACTGAATAACTCCTTTAGTCAGAGAAGCATGTAGGTAGACCAACCTGAAATTCCAAAGGCTGTCTTTTAATATCTGCCCTACCCTTTTGTCTATCTTGAGCAATTTTTGACTTGTCCCAAACCACGCCGACTTTCTCCATAGTTGCTTGTATCACTTCTGGCCCATTAGGTTTTCTTTCTCCAAACAGATCCTAATACAATGGTGATAGATACCTTCAATCACAGTCTTTAAATGGTGTCATCCTACTGCTACTATGAAAGTTGTTATTGTAAGTGAACTCAATAATCATCAGATGGCCTTCCCAATTTCCTCCAAATTTCAAAATTCAAGCTCAAACCATGTCCTCCATTGTTTGAATTGTATGTTTTGACTATCTGTCTATCTGGTGATGATATGTCGAACTTAGTCTCAATTCTAAACCCAAGTGTAGACTTTCTCAAAATTTGGAAGTAGACCTTAGATCTTAGTTATATATAATACTAAATGGTATCTCATAATAGTGCACAATCCAATCCAAAATACAGTTTAGCAAGATTTTCCAAAGAAGCAATGACACTAATGGGTATAAAATGAGGTGTCTTTGTTAATCAGTGTATCAGAACCTAAATAGCTTCATTTTCTTGTTTGGACTTCGGCAAACTGACAACGAAATCCATCATTAAGTGCTTCCATTTCCATTCAGGAATTTCTAATTGTTTTAACAACTCAGCTGGTCTTTGAAATTCTGCCTTGACCTATGTTACATCGACTCGGCAACTTTCCCTACCGCACCCGTGTTGACACGACACGACACGGGAGCCGGTATGGGATCCTTGTCAGACACGGTCAAAATCAATTGGATCCACCTTCACAAGGTGAAAAAAAAATTAGCATAATGGAGGAAGAAGATGAGGAGCAGAGAACTAGACGGCCTGACCAGGTGGTGTTTCAGATGAGTATGGCTTCTGTATTCTTCGCATCGCTCTGCTTTTGTGTTAATCTCACTACCTAAGAGTCTGATGACGAGAACGAAGAAGAGGCCAAGGATCGCCTCTCATGTTCATCAAGTTCCAATCCGTTGGAAGTTGGAAGAGGATAAGTCACCGGTGCTATGAGATTGTAGTTGCTGCAGTTCATTTGGCAGTTTTGGAGAGAAGATGGCAGTTTTGGAAAGAAGATGGCAAGATGGATGTTGATGGCAGTGGCAAGATGGATGTTGACAGCTTGGGAAGATAAAATGTCTAGTAGGGTTTAGAAAAAGTTCCTTTTGCAACTATACCCTCAATTTTGTTATAAAATTTTACAAACATCCCAAACATTTAGTCAAATATATTGCTCGACCCAAAATTTATACTTCTATTGTAGCCTTGAGTAAACTTCCCGCATAATTTTTAAATTGGGAGATGATCACGTTTACTTTATCTTATTCCTGCATTCTAACATGTATATAATTAATAAAAATTAATAAAATATATATATATTAATTTAACTTGATTAATATTTTTCTCTCTTTTTTTTTTTTTATCTACTTCACAAATGCCAAATTGCCAAATTTAAAAAAAAAAAAGTTTTTGATGTGTGTGTGTGTGTGTGTGTGTGTGTGTGTGTGTGTCTACATACATATACAAATACATACATACATCGTATTTTCGTATCCGTATCTAACATTCTAGCAGTGTCCCTGTATCCTTAATTTTAGAAAATAATGTATTTGACTCTCTTGGACACGTATCATACCCGATCCTCTGTACCCGAGTCTGGTAACATAGGCCTTGACCAGTTGAGAGCATCTAGCTACATATTCGGCAATTTCTCATTTGATTCCTCTCCACCAATGCAACTACTTTAGGTCCTTGTATATTTTTGTACTTTCTAGATGAATATTTGGAATTGTGAGCTTCAGCAATTATTTCTTCCTCGTGTGTAACATCATTAGAAATACAAATTCTTCCATGCATCCACATGCTACTATCTTCATAAATCTTGAAATTTGGAAGTTGTTCGGCTTTTGCTTTCTCTTTAAGTGTCATAAACTCCTCATTTGAGATTGAGCATATTTAATACGATTTATCATAGTAGATTTTACTATCAAAGCTGCTAACATGTACTTGGTAGATTCCACCACTTCTAATTTTAGCTCCTCAATCTGTTCTTTACCACTTCTAATTTCAGCTCTTCCATCTGCTTTCACAAGGCCAACGCACTTGATGATTTTTTACTCAAAGCATCGGTGATTTGATTAGCTTGGTTGGATGATCGTTGATTGAGAGGTCAGCCTCGAGTACCTTAAGCCAACACGGTTGTGCCATATTCAGCTCTTTCTAGGTAAACAAATATTTGAGACTTTAGTAATCAATAATCACTTCACACTGCTCTCCGTACAGATAATTCCTTCAAATCTTCAAAGAAACACTACCGCTGCCAACTCTTAAGTGATGAATTGAATAATTTTGTTCATAGGACTTCCACTATTGAGATGCATAAGCTATAATCTTGCCATCTTGCATCGATACACAACCCAAACGATTCTTGGAAGCATCACTATAGATAGTGAATTTCCCTAAACCTAAGGGCAAAGTGAGAATCGGCGCAATAGTTAATTTTCGTTTCAACTCTTGAAAACTATCTTCACATTTGGACAGGCACTCAAATTTCACATTCCTCTGAGTTAGTCGTGTCATTGGCAAGGCAATGGTAGAGAATTCTTTTAAAAATTTCCCATAGTACCCTGCCAAGCCAAAAAATCTACGAACTTCCATGACTGAAGTGGTTCTTGGCCAACTGAATATTGCCTCAATGTTCTTTGGTCGATATAATTACCGTCTTCTTGTACAACATGACCCAAGAAATTTACACTTAGCCAAAACTCGCACTTTTTCCATTTAGCATAAAATCTTTTTGCGCCTCAAAATATCCAATACTTATTGCAACTGAGTTTCATGTTCACTTTTTAGGCGAATACACCAATATGTTATCAATGAATACCACATCGAATGGATATTAAATCCATAAAGGTAGTAGGGGCATGAGTTAACTTGAATGGCATAACTAAAAACTCGTAACGCCCATATAGTTCGAAATGCAATTTTTAGAATGTCATCAGCATTAATCCGCAATTGATGACATCCGGACTGTAGATCTATCTTGGAAAATACACTTGAATGTCTAAGTTTATCGATTAAGTCATTTACATGGGGCAAACAATATTTGTTCTTAAGTCACTTTATTCAATTCCCGATAATATATACATAATGTACTTTCACCGGGGATCGACACGTTCGTATATATTTGACTGGGCCTCATGCCTAAGATTCAAAACTCTAGCAAATTCCAGAAATGCAAGAATGGTATGCACCACTATCAAACAGAGTTTTTGGCATAACCGAATTTACTATACCTGTGGCCACATTATCCGATCCCTTAGCATTCGGAGTATCCATAACATATAGCTTTGAGCCCACACTTCCTTGCTTCAACTGTTTGCCCCACTGAGCTAGAAGTTCTACTTACCTTCAATTGAGGGCAATCTTTGTCCGAAAAGCAAGCTTTTGTCTTCCATTGACACTCACCCGTACGGACACAGTGGCAGTAATTCTTTAGCCCTAGCACTTGTTCTTGAAGCTGACAATGTTTCTGACTTCTTAATCGGAAAACGAAGATGGTCCAGCCATTTCATTTGTTGATGAGTAGATGTTTGGTGTGGTCTAGTTGTCTAGGTTCGCAAAGTTCCAAACCTTGTCCTCTAACTCTGCTGCAAAGCTTGAAATTGTCTATTATAGGCATCTGCGCAATGGCCGCTACATCAATTTAAACATTATTTTTGTCCCTGGATTGTATGATTCTGGTCATGGTATGACTTAGAAGTCCTTTTTGGAATTGTAGCATCTTTACAGTTTCATCACCCATAGTTGATACCTCAGGTTGTGAATGGCGAGCATACTCAACCACTGACATTCCCTCGTCTGCTTTTTGAACTCACTAGGTATATAAAAAGTAATTCCTGAAGGAGGCTTCTTTCAATTGCTCCCAAGTAATTGGCTCTGCTTTCTTTCAATTGCTCCCACTAATTTGCTAACTTGTCCACTAAGAACAGTATGATTATCTGTGCTTTCACGTCGTCCGGTACCTCAAGCAATTCAAGTTTGCTCAATATCCACTTCTCAGCTTTCAATGGATTTGTATTCCCCATCGAATGTAGGTATCTCACCATCCTTCATGTCTTTTGATACTGCCTTGAGGCTGTGTTGGCAGTTATTGTAGTAGCTGCTGGAAATTTGGATTGAACTAAGGCATTCTCTGGAATATCCCTTGAAATTCCTAAGCCATAGCAGTTATTGCGGCCGTGTAGTCCATGTTGGACCTCCACTATCGGGGAAGCATATTCTCGTGCATTTCCTCATCCCTCAGTATCCATTTCAATATCCTCTCATTCCACCTCCGATTCAAATGGGCTAACAATCTGTTTTCTGCTTGCTTCTTTGGGGTCATAACCTTTATACACACAAAATCAAGGTTTAGGTTAGTCCCTACACAAACAAACAACTGATAGGACTACAACATCTATAACTCATTCAAGTCATAGCTATACACCAGTTTGCAGCTTATACAAAGAGATTTAGGTTGGTCCCTACATAAACCAACAACTGATAGGACTACAAGACCTATAACACATTCAAGTCATAGCTATACACCAGTTCACAGCTTATACTAAGACAAATTATAAACTTAAAACCAATGAGATCATAATCTAAGCTCTGATACCATTGAAAGGAACTGTCATGCTCTGGGCCCTAGGACTTGCATTTTTTTCGCAGTATTCCAAGTTAAGTTGTATGCACAAGGCATCACACATGAAAACTACAAACGACCATAAAAGAAAATACCACAACACATAAATTCAAACTATCAATAACAAGATAACTTCCACTTTTTCCTGCTTCAATATTGATTCGCCATAAACTAGTAACATCTAAATACTATATATCATCTATACATAGCCATTATCAATACAAACTATCATATGACTACATAAGAAGTGCCATAAGCCTCCCAATACACAAAACATCCGCCTTAAGTACAAACTACTCTAAATACACAAGTTTTAGTCATGATACATCAAAATGCCATCTAGAAGACACATGTCCTCAAATACTTCAAAATTCAAAAGATAGGAATCCCAAAAGCCAAGGAACTTTCTCTTACAAAAGCTACTGTGAATCTGCACAAACATTAGCAACGAGGTATAAACATAGAAATTCAGCAAGAAACTAGAGTGGAAGTCACCGGTTAAAGAAAGTTGCAATATGGCTATACATTTCCCAAATACTTTGATCAATAATCAAAACTACGTCAACTATGTAATTCAATAACAATGATATGATAAGTCAAGATATACAAATCATGGTTACACCCAAATTATGCTTAACAGAGTTCCTGTCTGAGGTGCTGACCATTTTATATGGACTTAAGCTACTATATTACTGGTGGCACAAAAATAACTGAAGGAATAGATGAATCTTTAGGTATTGTAGAAAATTGATACTCTTGAGTGAAAATTCTCTGTTTCATGTATTCTGTTAGGTCATGTTAACCACATATCCCCCCACCAGAAGCTTTCATCTATTGTTAGGTTTATCTGGATAAAGCATTTAAATGATGGGTATGTATCTAACTATGGTGTGACTTCATGAACGCCTTTTGCCTCCCCCATCTCCCTCCCGAGCGCTCAACCCACCACTTCATTGTCTCTCTCAAACACAATCTCAGGATTTTTAATTGGCTGTTACTAGTTTTGTTTAGTTCAGTTGGGAAGGATGCAAGGGACTTGATCACTCATCTCTTGATCCAATGTCATCCCAAAATAGAAATATTTTGTTTGTTTATTTTTTGAGACAAACTTTTAATATTGCTGAAAGAGCTGATATAAATTTTTTGGTAAAACACCATCAAGTCATTGTTCAGTAATATTAACTCTGAAGGAAAAGAATTGGTTTCAGTCACTTTATAAATTATCCTAAATTGTAGAGTAGGAAAAGAATCCAATCATGAATGGACCCAGAGTAGTACAGTAGAAGTGAAAAAGAATAAGGGGAAAAAAAAATCATATCTCCAACATATTTAAAATGAAACTATTACTAAAAGTCTGCAATCTGGTCTTAAAATTCAAGGCCTAGTTGATCTTTTTACTCAAATTTGTTTAATTTAATAGTATTGGGTGATTCTTTTAGTTTCCCCCCATCCATGTCACCTAAGATATATACCTTTGCCCAGTTATCTTTGAGATAATTTCTTTGACCCGAATTATGCTTCACAAATTAATGGTTTGAATTAGAATGCTGATGGATGGTTTGAATTATAGCTTCTTTTATCTGAATTATGCTTCAAAATTAATGGTTTGAATTATATCACAGATGGATGGTTTGACTCGGTCGGAAGAACTTGTTTTTGTTTTGGCAGCAACAAACCTTCCATGGGAACTCGATGCTGCAATGCTTCGGCGTCTTGAGAAACGGGTACTATATTGAATAGGCATTGTACAATTTTACTTTATAATTACGAAGAATTACATCAGGTGCTTTTCTTTTTAGAGAACAAATCATATTTAACAAATCCTTACACTCGTGTCAATTGTTTTATTTATTCATAAATCAATAAAACTTTGTGTCTACCATGCCATGATAGAAGAATTGGGAAGAGCACATTCTAAAAATCTTATACCTGTGCCAGTTTTAGTTTGTATATTCATCAGTAAGTATAGTTAGTGTCTACCATAGCACAGAAGAATTTTGTAGCAAATGCACAACAATTGGTCATCTGCCAAAGATTTTAAAACAGGCCATCAATCATGCAATGAGTGCTAGGCGGCACTATTAATTACATTATAGATAAATTTGCATGTACTTCTACATCATGGTCATGTGATTATGGCTTTACTTGACATCTTTACCATTCATGAGTTAATGACTGAAGAGCTTTGGGTTTTCAGGGTGTTGTTTTGGCCTTTTCTGGGGACTTCATGACATGTTACTTAGAACTTTGTTGGGGTTGTTTTAACTTCTTCCTTCACTTCTATGAACAAAGAAAATTAATATTGGCACAACTCCTGGTTGATTTGTGGATTCTTACCCTTTAAGTTGTGGTGTTAGATCCTCGTTCCTCTCCCGGAAGCAGAAGCACGGAAAGCCATGTTTGAGGAACTTTTGCCACCAGCCAATAATGAAGAGAAATTTCCTTATGATCTATTAGTGGAGAGTACAGAGGGTTATTCTGGTTCAGATATTCGGTTATTGTGCAAAGAGGCTGCCATGCAGCCCCTGAGAAGATTAATGGCATTTCTTGAAGACAAACAAGAAGTCGTGCCTGAGGATGGTATGCCTATTTAACTGTTCCTCTGCTTAATGTCTGTTATTCAGATACTAACAAAAAGGAAAATTGAACTTTTTGGTTTTTGGGGGGGATGATACAGAAAACGTAAATTCCATTGGCAATAGATTGCATAGATCCAGAAATTCTGATGGCTATTATATTTTCACTTTCTTCTGGAGGCCCTTTTACCTTGAGCACTTGTATGCATCTCCATTTCTGTGTCCTTTAAATAAAGAGAATGCAGAAGGATGTCCTATTCTGATACATAGCATGATACCTAGAGAATTTAGATTGCAAAGCCAACCAAGAACTATTTGGATTTGGATTTGTGGTTTGAATTTTGCTATGAAAATATCAGTTTTAAACTTCTAAACTAAGTAATTTGGATTTAGAAAGGGATCTCAGCAACCATTTGAATCTATCATATAATAAAATCAGTTGAGAATGACAAACGAATTTAAATGATGTACATTTAGAATGCTTTCATGTTAATTTAAACCCCTCAATCCCTAATCATGGTTATTGCTGAAGTTTTGAATCTATAATGAGATTGCGTATCAATTAAAAATGGATGTATTTACATCCAAAGATTGGTGCATGCGAAATTTAAAATTTTTACTTGGATCCTTCAGCAAGCAAATGCCTACATTTTTTTCCATAAGTTATTCAACTGTTCTGATTTTGATTCTCGCAATTCTATATGAAAGAACTTCTGTTGGATTGCTATCAGACTCATAAGTCATTGTTCTGATTTTGATTCTCGCACTTCTAAACTGAAACAACTTCTGTTGGGTTGCTATCAGATGTCTGCTCTTCATTTTATCACTTAGTACTGGAGAGCTATGCTTGCAGTAGACTATCGGACACGTTAAATAACTAGGTCTGCATATTAGCTTATTTAATGGCTGAAAAGTTTTTGATGCTTGTAGAGTTGCCAAAGGTTGGCCCAATTACGCATGGAGACATAGAGCTGGCTTTAAGGAACACAAGGCCGTCTGCACATCTCAGTGCTCATAGATACGAAAAGTTCAACAAAGATTATGGCAGCCAAATACTCCAGTGAAGGCCCAGATTTCTTATCTTCAAAGGAATTTCTTTCCTTTTCTATCATTATTATTAGTATTATCATCGTCGTGTATTCCAGCTTTCTTAACTATGTTTAAACGTTGTATCTATGCATATTTTGAGTGAGGTACAATGTTATCTAAGAAGTCTTACTAGGAAATTTGTTCAACGATTAAAAAGAAGAAAGATGAGTTATGATTCACCGAACAAAATTCTAACTAATAAGCATTCTCATTCGTACCACATCTTCAATTACTTTTCTCTTCGTTCACCTGCATGGGCCTAGTTGGCCCTGTTCCAGTGATTTTCGCGACGTGCGTCTGTTGAATTCTGCAATTAATGAAATTAGGCCTCTTCCTCTTTAGCCCATTGCATAATGGCCACGACTCTTAATTTAGGGTACTGTTCCAATCTGTATTGTACACTGTGTCAGTACTATTCTTCTAAAAGATTTGTCTTCTTTTATACGTTATAATTATTCTAATTGTCATTTTCTAAGAATTTTGATAATTTTAAAAAGTAAATTAAATTGTTACGCCAAATTTCCATTCCAATCGACTTTTCTCTTAGACTAACCAAATGCTAATTGATAGAGAATATGTTGCATTTAGCTCGTGCTATGTCACTATTTCATCAATCATGTTTTCATTTTTTCTGAAATTTTTATTAGAAAATGCATGGTTTTATCCGATCTTTTTTAATCCTTAGGCTTACATGTTATTTTCATTTTTATCATTAATATTATTTTAGTAATACTTAACATATCATGTATGAAGGGTTGATCTCAAAAACTTCCCTGAACGTTTGGTCAGAGTTACGGTTTATCTCCTAACTTTTAATTCTTCTTACTTTATCCTCAATTTCGCTCTACCTTATCAACTTAACCGTTAAAACATTGTGAATTAACAAAAATGCTACATCTTAGATAATTTTTCAAATTACTAATTTTTTTTCCATAAAAGACTGAAACAAAAATATATATTTAAATTCATTCCTTTTTTTTCCTCGAAGTTCCTAAATAAAACTTTTTCTTTTCTTTTGAGTTTTGTTTATCTTTTCCTTTTTTTTTCTTGCCAAAACTCCAAAAACTAACCATAAAAATTAAAACTTTGTCGCTAAAAAAATCAAGAAAAAAGTCTATTTTTTAGTCTACTATAGCATTTTTTTTTTTTGACAAGTTCTTAGATGATTGGACCTTTGAAAATTTTGTAGTATTTATCAAACACAAGTTTTTGGCAGGCTCTTAGTATATGATAAGAATTTAAGGCTTATGAAATAAATCTAGAGGTGATGAGCTTTTAATAGTTTTTTGAACAACTTTTTTGTTTTTTAACTATAAATTTGCAAAGATGAAAGTGGGAAAGAATTTGTAATTTGAAAAATTATTTAGGATGTGGCATTTTTGTCAATTCACAATTTTTTAAATGTTAAGTTGATGAGGTGGACTGAAGTTAGGGATAAAGTGAAAAGAATTAAAGGTTAGGGGAAACTACAACTTTGACCAAACGTCAAAGGAAGGTTATGAAATTAACCCATATAGGAATTAGGAAATTTTTAGATAGTTCATTTTACATGATATGTTTGTTAACTCAAAAGAAAAGAGATCTTGAAAATACATTTTTTTTCCTTTTTGCCTAAAAATGAGATTTTTGTATGGAGGATTCTTTAAAGAGTATAAGTTGTATGTTTTGGATATATTATATGTTAGAATAATTTACTCATTCAGTATAGAAAAAGGATAATACTTTGACTTCTAAAGTATACTCAAAATTCCTCTATGAGAGATCTATTTTAATTGTCATGAATTTAGTTTTCTGTATTTGTAGTTTAACTTTTAGCCTCCTCCTTGCATCGCCTACACCTATGAAATCACAAGTTTTAAATATTTTATTTAAAATTCTAGTCTCGAAGAAAATAAAAGTAATTGGAAACCAAATAGGTCTAGAAAGTTTATCCTAAACTAATCATATTCCATAAGGAAATCAAATAGCTCTTTTTTTTTTTTTTTTTGAAACGTTGGTTTTATTCAAGAAATGGAAAATCCATGGAGGCTGAATCGAACCTCCAGTACATGCCAAATGAAATTAAAAAACCTACTCCCTAACCAATCTAACACATGGCATGTTGTGTTTATCTAGGATGGCTAAACCCCTAAACTCAAGAGGGAGGCTATAAGTTTGAAGAGAAGAGCTTGATGAGCTGGCTAATCTTGAGAGGGCATCAGCAACTGAGTTTGCTTGTCTATAAATATGAAATATATGAAATCCATCTTTCTGTAACTTGTCTTTTATCTTGGCAATTTGCTTGTGAATTCTCCATGGAGGATGATCACTGTTAAGTGCATGGAGAAGAGCTTGGGAATCTGTCTCAATGATAACTTGTCTGTATCCCTTTTCAGTACATAGTTTGATTCCATCTAACGTTGCATTAGCTTCTACTTCCATATTTGTATCACAACCGTAGAAATCAAATAGCTCTCTTATACCTTTTAGGAAGCTAATTTCTAGCAAGACTTGGAATATTTATAAATAAGTCGTTTAAGTTTATTTATCTCATAAATTAACCCTATAAGTATTTTATACTTATCTTAATTATAATTTAGCCAAAATATTATGTTCTTTATGTGTGTGACCCATTTGGTTCCTTTCACGTTGGTAATAAGTACAATTAGAACTTATTAATTACTTAATTAAGAGTTAGATAAATTAAACACTTTAATTTATGATTAATTCACTAATTAATTAATTCATACTTATAGATCATGAGTGGCATCTAGCAATGTATCATGAACACCTAAGTGAATAGGAAAGTCATATGGTAGACTATACCCATCAATGACAATGTTACCGTTTAATTAATATCCTTTCGCCATACTATAACCCAATTAGTCTAAAAGTGTGGTGCACACTTTTAAATGACTAATTAATATTTTCTTGTTTCCGAAATATAACTCTTCATGAAGTATAAACTTGAAATTATTTTCAAGTTATACTATCACCTCTACAAAAGGTTTTATTGAGTTAATATTTCTAACAAGTGACCAAAGAGGATATTCTCTCCTAATAAGGAGTGGTGAATCCTATCTTGATTATTCACTATCTTTCCATGCTTCATACTATACCCAATCTTTATCCTATGAGCTACACTTTTACGAGTATCGAGAAATAGAGTAAAAGTATATCAATCCACACTCAAGATATTATGGTAATATCAAGTCTAAGGATCACTTACATCATTGCCATTTAAGAGTTCAACCATGGGCACTATAGTTTGAAGCTCTTGGTGGATTAACAAGCATCCACATACCAGCTTAGGTGTCACTCACACCATAGTTAATGAGATCAACTACTACTTACCATAAGTAAAGGAAAAGTATGTGCTAGTCTATCCGTATTAATGATGTCTAATCTCATTAATATTATGACTAGAGATATTTAAGAATAGGACTTTTTTTTTAATTGGCTAACCCCATCACTTGGGAGGGGGAAGGATGCCACTCCCAGATTTTTTTAATATAAACAACATAAAGGCATAACCTTACCTTTAATTATTACAAGAAAAGCAAAAATATAAAATATAAATATAAAAAAGGAGTACTACTCCTTTTACAATCCTAAAGACAAAAAGATAAAATCAATTCAGTACTTAAGAAAATCTAAAACTAGGAAATCCAAGTTGATCCAACCTGATGAAGATCTGCAAATTCCAAAACACTCGATCTTGATTAGTTTGAATTCCCACATTTGACAAGATATTTGCTGGCTTATTTGCTTCTCTATAACAATGAGATGCACTAAGAAACCTGTGGTCAAATTGTTTAATCTGGTGCAACAAATGTTGTAAGAACCACGGGCAAGACATTAATCCCTTTATGATCTTTATCAATACCAAAGAATCAGACTCAATATGAAATAAAGAAATACCATGCTCAATGCACAATTGAATCCGTTTGATCATTGCTTTAAATTCTAATTCTAGACTCATCCCAATGCCAAAGTTACATGTAAGCCCTAATCTTACTTTGCCTCTTGCATCTCTAAGAATGCCACCTCCTCCACATAGACCTGGATTACCTTTTGAGCAACCATCAGTGTTCAATTTAAAAGCCCCAATGCCTGCACACCATTTCACTAAAGTCACTCTAGCCTCCTTTTTCCTCCTGACAATACTATCATATATTTTAGGCCATGACGATATATTCAAAACAATATTAGATTTCTGTTCAATAGCCATCTTAATATGCAGAAGAACTCCATTAGCAAAGTATTCCCAAGAGAGAGAATTACTGATGCGTTCAACGGAAGAGTAGATGGTCCAAGACTCTTGAAACACCAAGTATGCTACTCAATCTTCTTGACCCCTTCGTAACTTGTCGAAGACCCCAAGAATAATTTGGATTGTTTTGCTTCAAATTCAACAAGATTCGTTGAACTCTCCCCTTTAAGAAATGATCCTTGACCCCTAACCAACAACGTGGTGTAGACACCTAGTCGACAATCTTATTGGACAGGTCAATGTCTAATTAATTCGGTTGAACAGTAACCCTCTTTATATAGAGGAGCATAACATCAAGATATAAACTAAATATGAAAATTAACTTAGCCCTAGTTGTACCATAACACAAGCTAACAACTAAAGGTACAACTTGATTAATAAAAATAGCATAAAAGAACAACTTGAGCTATTAAACTAATGAGCTAAGCCCATGAAACCCGTAACTTCAAGTGGCAAATGGGTTCTTCAACCAGATCTAAGTCCACGGCCTCCAAGCTCCTCCAACTCTAGTCCAAAATAGGTGAACAGCCTTGTAAGTTCTTGTTTCAACCAAGTAGCTTTATCTTCATGTAATTCCATGATTAGACCTTGCAAAGCTTGTTTCATCCTTTTAGCTCTCAACCTAGTCATTGGATCTCCCATGTCTTGAAAAGGACTCTTAGCAGCACCTCCATGGTCACGAGCCTCTCCAACTTGACCACGACCATTGATGTTCTCATCATTCCTTCCTTCCTCGAGAAGATTCGCCCTCGAATCCCCTACATCATACAAAGAAAGATTAGCCATATTAAATGTTGAACTAATATTACCATACTCACTTGGCAAATCTATTTTGTAAGCATTATCCCCAATTCGTTTAAGGACTTGAAAAGAACGATCTCCTCTTGGACTCAATTGGACTTGTGTTGTTGAGGGAAACGTTCCTTTCGCAAGTGCACCGAGACTGAATCTCCGGGATTGAAGTGACCCTTTACCTTCTATAGTTTGCTTGCTAGGCAAATTGTTCATACTTCTTCTCAATGTTAGCTCTAACCTTGGCATGCAATTCCTTGACAAAATCTGCCTTCCTTTTGCCATCCATGTCTACGTGCTCACTAGAAGGCAAAGACAAAATATCCAAAGGTGTTAGAGGGTTGAAACCATAAACAATTTCAAAAGGAGAATAAGAAGTAGAGGAATGGATAGTGCGATTATAACAAACTCTATGTGTGGCAAACACTTCTCCCAATTTTTGAGATTGTGTTGAATGATTGCTCGTAGTAATGTCGTGAGTGTACAGTTGACCATTTCAGTTTGTTCATCCATTTGAGGATGAGCAACAGTAGAGAACAACAACTTCGTCCCCAGCTTATTCCAAAGAGTGCCCCAAAAGTGACTCAGAAACTTGACATCTCGATCACTCACTATGGTCCTTGGTAATCCATGCAAACGAACAACCTCCTTGAAGAACAAATCTGCAATATGAGTTGCATCGTTAGTTTTAACACAAGCAATAAAGTGTGCCATCTTACTAAAACGATCAATTACAACAAAAATATTATCTTTGCCACTTTGAGAACGTGGAAATTCTAGAACACATTCCATAGAAATATCAATCCAAGGAATAGTAGAGATAAGCAATGGAGTATAAAAACTATGAGGCATAACCTTAGACTTAGCTTTTCTACAAGTAATACACTTAGCACAGAAAGCTTGCACTCACGTTTCATATGTGGCCAATAAAAGTGTTCATGCAAGATATCCGAAGTCTTAACAATACCAAAATGCCTTATAAGACTCCCTCCATGAGCCTCATTAATCAGTAAATCACGCATGGAACAAAAAGGAATGCACAATTTATCCTTTCTAAACAAGTAACGTTCATGCAAATAAAACCCTCCATGCACACGACCCACTTGTGGAGATTGATTCATACAAATATGCCAAATATCACTAAAATCACGATCTCCAACACAAACATTCTTCAAGCAATCAAAACCAAGCAGTTTAGCATGCAAAGAAGTAAGAAGAGTATATCTACAAGATAATGCATCAGCAACAATGTTCTCCTTACCTTGCTTACACTTGATCACGTAAGGAAAGGTTTCAATGAACTCGAGCTACTTAGCATGTCTCTTGTTCAACTTACTTTGAGACTTGAGAAATTTCAAACTTTCATGGTCAGAATGTATGATGAACTCTTTTGGCCACAAATAATGTTTCCAAGTCTGAAGAGTTCGAACCAAAGCATAAAGCTCTTTATCATATGTAGGATAACTCAAGCTCGCTCCTTGAAGCTTCTCACTAAAGTATGCAATTGGCTTAGAATTCTGCATTAAAACAGCACCTATACCAATTCCACTAGCATCACACTCAATCTCAAAAACTTTATCAAAGTTAGGCAAACTAAGCAATGGAGCATTAGTGAGTTTATCCTTCAACGAGTTAAATGCATCTTCATGCGTTTTCTCCCATTTGAAAACTACATTCTTTTTAACAAGTTCATTCTAAGGTGCAGCAATTGTAGAAACATCACGCACAAACTTTCTATAAAAACTTGCTAAATCATGAAAAAATCTTATCTCATTGGCATTTGTAGGAATCGGCCACGCCTTTATAACCTTTACCTTGGTTTCATCTGCACTTGTACCATTAGATCTCACAACAAAACTAAGAAATATAACAAAATCCATGCAAAAAGAACACTTTTTCAAATTAGCAAACAATTGATGTTCCTTAGGTATTTCAAAAACAGCACGTAAGTGTTCAACATGTTCTTGTAAGGACTTGCTATACACAAGAATATTATCAAAGTAAACTACTACAAATTTTTCAATTAAATGACGGAAAACATGATTCATCAACCTCATAAAAGTACTAGGAGCATTAGTTAAACCAAAAGGCATAATTAACCACTCATAAAGACCAAATTTAGTTTTGAAAGCAGTTTTCCATTCATCACCTTCTTTCATTTGAATTTGATAGTAGCCACTTTTCAAATCAATTTTTGAAAACAATTGAGAACCATGCAATTCATCCAACATGTCATCTAACCTAGGTCAAGGATGACGATACTTTACCGTGATTGTGTTGATGGCTCGACAATCTATACACATCCTCCAAGATCCATCCTTCTTAGGCACGAGAATCATAGGCACTGAACATGGACTAAGGCTCTCACGTACAAAGCCCTTCTCCAACAAGTTATCTACTTGCTGTTAAAAAAAGGCTTAGGAAATAAAGCTAATTGGAAACCAAGAAGATTTAGGTAACTTACTTTAACCTAAACCTTCTCCTTTAGGAAATCCATTCCATAAGAAAACCAATTAGTTACTTTATTTCTTTTAGGAAACTAATTTCCTACAAGACTTAGAATATTTATAAATAAGTCCTTTAAGTTAATTTATCTCATAAATTAACCCCATAAGTATCTCATACTTATCTTAATTTCATTTTAACCCAAAGATTTTGTTCTTTATGTATTTGACCCATTAGGTTCCATTCACGTTGGCAATAAGTATAAATTATAACTCATTAATTGAGCTAGATAAATTAAACACTTTAATTTATCATTAATTCACTCAATTCATACTTATAGATCATGAGTGGTGTTTAGCAATGCATCATGACCACCCAAAAAGTCATACGGTAGACCATACCCTTCAATGACAATGCTACCGTGTAATTAATATCCTTTCACCACACTATATCCCAATTAGTCTAAAAGTATAGTGCATACTATTAAATGACTAATTTATATTTTCTTGTTCCAGAAATATAACTTCCTATGATGTATAACCTTGAAACTACTTCCAAGTTATACTATCACTTCTGCAGAAGATTTATGAGTTAATATTTCCAACAAGTGGCCATAAAGGGATATCCTCTCCTAGTAAGGAGTGATGAATCCTATATTAATTGCTCACTATCTTTCCGTGCTTCAAACTATACCCAATCTCTAACCTATGGGCTACCCTTTTATGGGCACCGAGGAATAGAGTCAAAGTATAGCAATTCACACTCAAGATACTATGGTAATCTCAAATCAAAGGATCACTTACACCATTACCATTAAGAGCTCAACCATTGGCACTATAGTTGAAACTCTTGGTGGATCAATCCAATGAACTTGTTTTGAAACAAGCATCCACATACTAGCTTAAGTGTCATGTACACCATAGTCAATGAGATCAACTACTACCTACCATAAGTAGAAGCAAAGTATGTGCTAGTCTATCTGCATTAACGATGTCCAATCTCATTAATACTATAACTAGGGATATTTAAGAATATGACTTTATGTATTAGGGTCTCATAATTGTAACCCTTACAATCTCTAATGCACAGTCAATATTCTAAGGACTTTATCAATCAAACAAGTAACATGGAAATACAAGTATAGATGATAAAAAAAAATACCACATGGATAAATATAACATAAATAAGTGTAAATACAAAACACCTTAAACCATCTTGGTTTTAGGGCATACACTAACACAAGTGAATATGGTAATGTGAGTGCCACTTTTAATGTTCCTGATCTTTGTTTATTTGATGTAGGTGATTCAAGGGCGAATCCTTTCGAGAGAGAAGGGAATGATATGGACCAAGGGGCTGTCATGGATAAATCGAGTTCCAAGAGACTTGAATGAGCTCATGAGGACCTTTTGCAAGGCATTGATTGGCCAATGACAAGGGCTAGGACTAGAAGAATGAGAGAAGCCTTGCAAGGATTATATTTGGACTTGCGAGAGGAAGAAGAAACTTGGGCCAAGAGCAACTCCTCATCAAGACCTATTACTTATATTTGGGCTGTTCAAGATGATGCTCAGAGCTTAGAAGGCCAGCCGTCCAACTTACTTCTTGGTTGATCAATGGAAGAAGCCCAATCTCCTTGCAGAATGGCGTTTGGATCACTTGGGCTTTTAATGCTTTGGACAACCAGCCCAATTGCTTTATTAGAGGCGTTTTTGAGTATTCTAGAACTTAGCTATTTCTATATTTTAAGACTTCCAATTCAGTTAGAAGTTGTTTTAAATTAAGTGTTTCAATTAGTTTGTATTTAGGTTTAAGTAGTTGTTTTAAATTCTAAGTTCTAGAATCATCTATGTAACTGTAGACACCAAATTTTGACACACCTTTTGTAAAAAATGTGTATTTTACTTCATTTGGGGATACTTTTGTTTTTCGAGGGTCAAAAGTAATTTTTGCGTAAATTATGTCTAAATAGTCGTATGGGGACAAAATAGTAATTTTATCATGTCAATACTTTTTTTTATTTTAATTTTTAAATTCGTATTTTTATATTTTTTTCGTGAATCGTCAAATTTTAATGTTTTTCGGAGATATTTAGTAATTATTTAGAATTTTTGTATTTTTATTTTTTTTGTTAATAAAGGCACATTTTTCAAGAATGCTTTAATGTTAAAATCGTCAAGTGAAAATTTTAGTATATGTATTTTGCGTGGTGCATGTATTCTCCATAAAAATTTTCGTAATTTTTCAAAGTCATTTAATATTTTTTGCATTTTTCGTAAGTTTTCTGGACATGTTGCGCATTTCCCAATATTCCAGTTAATGTGGAATTTTTACAGTGAAATTTCTTTCTTTGTGCAATGTCAAACTTTATTATTATTATTGTTATTATTATTTTAATGTTTAAGGAGTCCAAGTATATTTGATTTAGTTTGATTTTATTTTGTTTTATTTTCCTCACCAAAAAAAAAAAAAGAAGAAGAAGAGAGAGGCAACAAGCGGGTTGCAAACGCAGCCTGCTGTTGCTACAGCCATAAAAAAACAGCCTTATGGCCATACTTCCAGCCACCTACACCTCCAATTCTACTTAACGCATCAGTCCATCAAACACTATCATCATCACCCTCCCAACTTACATCCAATTCAGCAGATTTTGGAGAATTTTTGCTTACTTTGATCACTCACCATCATCACCAAAAACTACACCTTGACAGACCAATTTTCACTCTCAAACTCTCCCTTCATCTCTCTCTCGGCCATGCACATACACTACATACAACACTCACCTCACATTCACTCTTCCATTCCTCACTTGCACTTGCACTTCACACAACTTCACTCAACTGGCAGCTCACCCCTCTTCTTCTCCCTCTCAGCAGACACAACCCTCATAGGCACACACAACTCCCTTTCCCTTGCCAGACATCTCCCTGAACCAGAGCAAAAAAGCAAAACACACAACTCCACTCTCCCCTCTCGAACCATCCCCTTCTGCCATCCCTCCCAAAACCTCACTTCACTTTCAACCTACCACCTCTCCTCACTCCATATTCCACATCAATTCACACACACATTCACTCTCCCTCTCCTTCCCATTCTTCTCCGTCGACAGACACACACCATTTTTCACTGCCGCTCATTTCTATCGACTCACACACTTCATTCATCTACACACACAAGACTCCTCACTAGCACACTTTCCCTTCATCCCACTCTCGACTCTCTCCACACACAATCACAACCTCACCTCATTTGCACTACACACCACACTTCACTCATCTTCTTACACTCATTAGAAAACACACACACACTTGCATCCTCTCTCTCGGCACTCTCATTTCACAGTTATACCACATCTTCACTTCATCAAGAAACCAACAATCACACCACACATTACACACACACAAACACACACAGAACACATACTGCACAGAGACAATCACACACAACACACGCAGCACTCACACAGCCAGATACACTGACACACTACTACATACAGTTTCTTCATACACCTTCACACATAACCACACACGGTCACAAACACACACCTGCACATTCACACATCAGAAACTCACTTCACTCAACAATTCACACACAACTCACCTCTCACTACAGCCCTCACTCTACCAGCACAAACACACACCTGCAGAATCACACAACTTAAACATACTAGCTTCATGCACACAGCACACACACAAACTGTCCAGAATCACACACCTTCATGCATCACACACACACACGCATACAAAATTCAATCATGCACAGAGTCAGCCAGGTACACACGCACACATTCAGTTGTACAGGCAAACATACACACGGAGCCATAAGCCATCAAAGTCCAACGCCACCACTGCCACCTATCTCCACCACCAATTGCACCCCCATAACTGCCCTCACCTTAAGCTTCACCACAATTCACACCTGCAAAGAAAAAAAAAAAAGAAGCCTAGCAAAATAGTCATGCCATCACTCAGGCTACTGCCATCTTGACTGGCACCGCCACTCATGACCGAAAATCATCATCTCCACCACAACTCAAATGAGGTAAATTCTTCAATCTCTCCTTTAATTTATGGTATTTGGGCTAAATTTATGCTTTGGGATGTTATGTGGTTTATTGTTAAATTGGATTTGATGGAGGGTTTTTTGTTTTGGGATTTTGATTTGGGAAAATTAGGTTGATAGGAATTGGGTTAATTTGTCCAAGAAACGGATCGGGTATTTGGAGAGAGAGAGAGAGAGAGAGAGAGAGAGAGAGAGAAATCTGAAGAAGAAAGAAGAGAGGAGAGAACAAGAGATATGACAGAGGAGAGGAACAAGAGAGATAGAAGAATTCTAGGGAGAAAGAAAGCAGGGAAGAAAGAAAAAAGAAAGAAAAAAAAAAAGAAAAGAGAGAAAAAGAGAGAAAAGAGAGAAATAAAAAGAAATCTGGAAAAAAAAATAAAAGGAAAAATCGTTAAAAAAAATGGGTTCTTAACCAAAACTACGTCGTTTTGGCATGAAATGACGTAGTTTTAGTTAGTTTTCTTTAGTTATTTATTTTTATTATTTTCATCAGATTATATATATTTACATTTTGCATCCTTAGGTTCTTAATTATTTAATTATTCCCTTCAATACTTTTAGTTTACTTCGATTAAGTCCTTATTTATTTTAGTTGACCCCTAGAATTTTGTAGTTTCCTTCAATTATGTCCAAATTAGTTGCAATATGGTTCTAATATGTCTGGAAATTGCAATTTTATACCTCTAAGTTTGCTGAAATTGCGAATTTGTCCTTTAAATTTTGCTGAAATTACGTTTTTACCCCCTAGGTTTGTTCTAGTTTTCATTTTTACTCCCCATGCATTGCTGGAATTGTACTTTGGCCCTAGAATATTGCTGGAATTGTATTTTAGCTCTTGAAAGTTGCTGAAAATTTGTAATTTGGTCCCTAGTGTTGCTGAAAATTGCATTCTTGTCCCCCAACCTTGCTGAAATTTTATTTTTGCCATTATGCTTTGCTGGAATTACATTATTATCCCTACAATCTTGCTGGAAATTATATTTTTGCTCATAACTTGCTGTAATTTTTATTTTTGACTCCACATATTTACTGAAATTTATTTTTCATCCTTTAAGCTTGCTGTAAATTGCATTTTTGTTCCTAGAACATTGCTGGAAAATACATTTTTTACTCTAGACTTGTTGAAATTCATGTTTTTGTCCCCCAATTTGCTAGACTTTTCACTTTTTACCATAGAATATTGTTAGAACTTATATTTTAACTTTAGACTTGTTAAAATTGACATTTTAATTCCTAAACTTTTTCTTAAATTATACTTTTTCCCCTAATTTTGGGATATTTGTGTTTTAACCTAAAATTTTAGAAAAATCTTATTTTTGATTCAGAACTTTTCTTTTTTTTATCTAATTAAGGTCTTAATACTTTCAATTACGCCCTTTGTGTTTCTAAGCTTTAATCAATAACCCGATTTAAATTTTTATTTATTTAATTAATGATCATATTAGTTTCTTTATACCTCTTTATATTATTTTGGTGTTTTTATACATTGTGTTAAAAGTTTAATTACATATTATTGTATTTTCTTTATTTAAATTAATATATATTTTTAAATGCTTAGTTAGTGCTTTTAACTTTTATTTGTTGTTGTTATTATAATTCCCTTGCATTTTATCCCTTGATTATAGTGGTTAATATTGCATTATTTACTTTATGATTTGTTTATCCAAAATATTGGCACCTTGACGTGTTTATTCGTTTTGTTAGTATTGATACCAAGTCTTTGGATGGGAGGTACCTTTGTTATCCTTTTAATTTCTCTTTATGTGCTCCTACATGCTTCTATGTGTTTTTCTATATGTGTTTTTTTATGTATCTCTTTAGTGTTTATTATTTTTATTCATGTGTGAGCTATTTATTTATGTCATGTTATTTATTTGAATTTAATTTTTAATTGTTCAAAGAAATGTAATAGATAGGTAACATTCTATTTAACAAATTTTTTTTTTTACCTAGATAGTTAATGTAATAGATAGTTTATAGTTTCATCTATTTAACAAAAACTTATGTATTTTAGATAGAAAATGTAATGGATAGGTCAGATAGGTTTTATTTTTTATTTTTAGATTGTAATTAGGCTTTCCCGATGTAATAGTTAGGGCTATGTGTGCTATGTGCTTATGTGTTTTATTTGCTTTCCCTAGGACTTTGCATCTAGAATATTATGCTTATGTGTTATGTGCTCCTATGTGCTATTATATACTTTTATATGATTATTGCTTTAATCTATGTTTTAATTATTTACTTTTCATAATATATGTGTATCGTCGCCACACTAGTTCAACGCTAGCTGTGGTGAATTTCGATTTCTTCGCTAGTCCAACGCTAGCGGAGAATTTCTAGAAAATACGCTAGTCTAATGCTAGACCTTTAGGTCATTTTAGTATTAGAATCACTTTTTGTGTGTATCTCATCTCATTTCACACACATTTTCTCTTTTTTAGGCATTTTTTCCATTTTTGTATGGTTTTTTATGTATTATTATCACTTATTATCTATTTTAAACATATGTTTAGTGCATAACATTTAGATTTCACTACACATAGAATCTTAGGTCATTTGTGTGATTCGACTAGAAATAGTCATCTACTCACGTGAGAAGCGATGGCGTACATGCCGTTCCCCCCTCTGTGAGTAGGAATAGCTAGTCACGAGTTTATTAGTCCCCCGTACCCGTTATGTTGCATCCCTACTTTCTTTGTTCACTTATTATCTATATTACTATTTTCCTTTTCCTTTTTGCATTCCATTTTGCATCTATACTCGTGACTCCATCGAGGTCTAGATTCGAATTTCGTAATTAATACGATAATCCCGACCAAACCTTAATGGAATATTTTGTCCTTTAGCGATATTTATTTTTTAGGACTAGATTTGCATTCATATAGTTGCATCCAAATGTGATAAAATCTTAGGGTTATATTAGGAAAATTTTGACTAAACCTCGCAACTAGTTTCGGCTAGGTTGAAAGGGTGCCTTAGGCGCAAGCCTTTGCCTTCCCTTTCCTTCAACTTGTGACTCCCGAACCTTTTCTCTTGTTTTCAAAGACCTGGAGTTGTCTTAAAAAGGGTTTTCTTGTTTTTTCTTATATTTTCTCAAAATCATTTTCTAAATAAATCATTCTCGATTTTCTTACCTTTTATAAAACCTTTTTCTGGTGACTTGGTACACCAAAACTCAATACCAAGTGGCGACTCCCTTTTCACTAAAAACCCTTTTTTAGACTCTATTTTCGGGCCCAAAAACCGTCACATTTTTAAAGTCCCATTTTAGGGCCCTTTTTCTTTTTGTTTTCAATATAAAGCATTTTCTAAAAATCACATCTTTTGTCAAACTATTTTTTATAAAGCATTTTCTAAAAATCATTTTACAAAAACCTACACTCTTTTTCCAATAAATAAACATTAATAATCCCTTTTTTCCATCTTTCGAAAAAATGGGCCGCGACAGCTGGCAACTCCGCTGGGGATCACTAGTGAGTCCGAGCACTAGGTTTAATCACCTTTTCTGTTTTTAACCCTTTTATTCTATCGCGTTTGGATGTTAGGATTGCATTTTTCTTTCTTAGGTTTTTAGGTTTTTCTTTTGCATCTCACACACTTCCCGTCTCTCGGCTACTTATGTGATTTATGTATGTTTTATTTACTTTTGCTTTATTCGACCGCGCTTGCATTTGGGGAAGGGATCAGTCACCCTTAGAGCCCACGCTTTATCACTCCCTCCTCTCACAAGAAGCACTCCATACGTGCATTCGATATATTTTACCCTGTTATCTTTTTGGTGGTTGTCACTCACCCATCCTGGTTAGGAATAGGATCGAGCTACTTAGACGTGTGGCCGTGGCACGACATGCACGTAACATTGTCTAGGAGATCACCCAAACCCTCGGCTTGAATCCACAAGTCTATAGATTTGGGCTTTAAAAATCGATTCGCTTGGATATGTGGCCGTGGCCCGACGTGTACGTAGTAGTGTCTAGGGAATCACTCGAACCACCGACCTGGGATCCTTGGAATTGATGTACTTGTTACTTTTTGGATCCCTCAGTCTAAAGGTTTGGGAACCGACAGCCTAGTCGAGTCTAGATGCATTAGTGAGCCCAACCTCATGCATCTATATAGAATAACTTAGGGTAGAGTCAGTTTTACCCTATCAGGCACACTAGGCACGAGAGGAGGGAACCAACCCCCTTTATTTTCCTTATTGTGCCATTTACTTTTATCTGTGTATTATTTATTTTTGTCAATGTGTTATGTGATATTTGTTGAATGAACTAACGCGTTCTTTCTTATTCTTTGATTGCATTCACAACTATAGAATAAAGAGCCCTGGCATGGTGCTCTCGTAGGAAACCAACCCTCTTTTGGACAAATTTAAATTTCGTTTTCATAATTAATTTGTTCGAGAAAGATAGAAATGAGATTTTCATAAAATTTTATAAATTATTTTTTTCTGTAAATAAGACACCCCAAGGATCCAATCATTGTAAATTTTGTAAAATCCTGAAAAATCTGATTTTTTTTAACTTGTACCTTTTCAAAGATTTGTAGCTTTAGACTTTTTTCTAAAAAAAAAAAAGTTTAATTCATCCTTGTTGTACATGTTAGTTTTATCCGAACTAAATTTTCTCAAAGTCAATAAATGCACTCAAGTGGTCAAATTTTCATACAGTTGGCATTTATCCTTTTTTTTCAAAGAATTTATACGTCATTTTCGCCGTATCCCCCACCCTCCCATCCCACATTGCACAAAAAGTGATTTTAAAACATGTTTCATCACACTTTAATAAATTGACATTTTTTATTTGTAGGTTCCTAGGTAAAGCCATGATTTTTTATTTTTCTTTCAATATTGTATCCCCAACCTCATGAAGGCTCGATTTATAATCAAACAAATTTGAAGTCAATAATCCTTGGTATAGTTCATTTGCCATCTTTCTCGAAGAAATTACACATCATTATTAGAATAAAGTCTTTAGGACATTTTTTATTTTTACATTTATTTAACTCGCTTTAATAAACTGACATCATGCATAAACCATAGAGGGAATGCCACTTCGGGAATCCCGAATAGGAAAGCCATCCTTTTGTCTTGGGAACTTAACCCTAAAAGACATGCATGTTTATATCTTTCATCATATCCCGGCGGGTGAGACCCTAGGTAAGGTAATATGAGCAGAGTGGAGGCATCTTTTTCTGGCGGATCTAGCGTATCTTCGTTAAAAGGGGGGTCTCACCCTAAAGGATTGTATTTCATGCTAGGCCTACCCTTGGTATAATAAGGGCTCCCCTAGGACATGCATCCGTCTTTGTTTTTATTTATACTAATTTTGATTTTTTTTCATTTTTACAGGTCCTCTAACGAAGGCGGTAAAATAAGAAAGACATCTAATATATGTATTTGGTCTTACGTTCAAGTATTTTAAATTATCGTCCAATTCTAAATAAACCGTCACATACTCGAGACCCATAAGGACATCAAAAACATGAGTGTTCTTTTGAATTATTCGAAAGGTCATGAAGTATCGATTTTGTTAGAATTGATAGTACTTAGGAACTAGATATGTGAGTTTGGTTAGGATAAACAATGTGATAAATAAAATTGTATTTCATAGCTGGATAATTGCAACAAGAATAGTAATAATTTGGATGCTAATAATTGCAATCCTTTTGTAAATTTAAGATTGCCTTGTGTTCAAAATTTTTTTCTCAAATGAAATGTTAAATAAGTTGATTTCTCAAATTTGTTTACGACATTTAATTTTCCCTTCATGTTTGGCATTTAGCTTTTGAAAAGAGTTTTTCTTCAAATCTTTTGTTATATTCAGCAAATGATTTTTTGATGAGACCCTGAAATAAATCACAATTCTTTCAAAGCCTAGATGTTAGGCTTGTATAATTGTAAAGTTTTCTCTTTCAATGAGTTAATGCAAAAAACAAAAAAAAAAAAACAAAAAAAATTTGAAATTGTATATTTATATGATGAAAATAAATGCCCATGGTCTTCGGATGTCATCTTATTTGAAGCTGATAATTGCCCACTTCGGTATCTTCTGATTCCAAAATAATGCAAATTGTAAGGGAGAATTAGAATGATGCCGAAAAGGAATCTGGACTCCATGTTAAGGATTCTGAATGGTAACAAAAGGAAAATTCAAGCTTAACTTGGAAGAGGTAGAAACCACGAACATTGACACCAAGACACCGATCAGAGAGTTAAGTCAAAATGCACTTTGCTTCGAAGATCTACAAAATGTCAATATGTTGGGAGAATTCAAGTACAATGAAAGGAATAAATGTGCAGGGGATATGACTTTGACCAATTTACAAGGGGAGTTTTGTTGTCCACAATTTCTTATTCATCTTTGGAAGGTGTTGTTCAAGTTATTGTGAGTTCAAGATATGAGATGTCACACGCTTGTGAATTATGGCTTGTAATCTTGATGTTTGTCTAATTCTCCTACCAGTTGAAGTTACTTTATGTGATTTGGCAAATGCTTTCTTCAAGTACTAAGAAATAATTATTATGTGGTTTGGAGTTTTGTTCTTATGGAAAGTATATCTTGTAAAGTGGTTGGAATTATGTCTAAATTTTGTGATTTGATGAAAATTTCTCTTCTTTACTTAATTTCACATGTTAAATGCTGATTATGGTCAATTAGTGCACTCATGTAATCTGTGATGTAACATTTGTTATGAGGGAAAAAAAAAAGAGAAAAAAGAGGGGAAAGACAAGAAAAAAAAAAGAAAAAGAGAAAAGAAAAAGAAGAAAAAAAAGAAAAAGAATAATGTAGTTTTTTTTCCTACTCCAATGGTTCTTATGCTTAGTAACCGGGAGTCTTCATCTTCAAATGTCGACTTTTGCGTTAAACGGCATTTGAATTATGAGTAATGCATTGCAAATTTGTGCAAGTAAATTGTTGAGTAACCAGGGATCTTCATCCAACCAATGTAACAGCCCCACCTTACCCAAAGGCGCACCAAAGGGCTTAGCGGACTGTCTGCCTAGCTCTCGCCAGGATTCGAGTCGAGCACTTGCTCAATACGTACACATAACTAATGCAAAATAAAACACATTCATAAAGGGATATATTCATAAAATTCATTTGAAGTACAGGTATTACAAAAGGTTTTACGCGCTAAAATTTACATAGCATGTACAAGAATAGCCTAAACAAGTGGCTATCAAAAGATACCAAACAAATCATGTACAATGTCGAAAATCAGCTTTTTCAGCTTTAGTATTTTGGGAAACCTGGTTAAAGAAAACAAATGAACGGGATGAGCTATAATAGCCCAGTGAGTGCCCAAGTCATGCAACCATACCAAGAAACTATTATTTTATGGTACAAAAATAATTGACAAGTTAAATAGATAGGTCATGAACAATTTAATTAACAAGTAGTCAATGGCGGATACAGGGCTCAACTACGGAAGCAAGCTTAACCGTAGAAAGAGCAAGTACTGATCATGTAACCATGATGTTAGGACTGAGATAATAGCTCAGGTCTTTATCAAAGGTCATGCCAGTATTATCAAGCAAGAACCCTAACCACCGTTCACCTTATAACCTCCGTACAGGCTACCACATCCAAGGGAGAAAAATCTCAACCCTGGAGGGCCAACACGCAAGAAAGTTCAATCCAGAGTTGGCCTCTTTGAGGATTCACAACTCATAAGGGAAAGAACATCATGTCCCTAAAACACCCAGCACCTTATATCCTCCCAAGCCTGTCCGAGTTGACTATCCGTGAAGTAACTATGAAGTTAGTCACGGAAGTCTCATGCACAAGTAACACGTTGGATGATGAAAGCGTGTAACACATTGCGGAATAGATGTGATAAAGTACACATCTTTCCTCAAGTAACACATGTCATAACATAACAATTACAAGCATAACATAATATTTCTTAATATAACATTCTCAAGTACGACAAAGCATTTCATGCATCATGCACACATAGAGACACTCACCTGGAATGCCCAGAAAATATTTCGTAAAAAGTCGAGATTCACTTTCAAGTCCTGAAATTTAAAAGAAATAATCTGATGAAAACCCGATTAAAACCCTATGTAAATTAGCAAGAAAATTCAAGAAATAACCCAATTATTTCTAGGGTTTCATTTCTAGGGTTTCTAGAGCTTAGGGTTTTACCCTAGAGTTTAGGGTTTTAGATTTAGGGTTTTGGCTCTAGGGTTTTCCCGTCCTAGAAAAATTCAATTCATCACTAGATGATTTTCTAAAAATTCCTGCACATCAATTTCCTTAAATTGAGCACATTCTAGGTTAGAAATGTTCATCTACCATTTTTCCCTTATTTATTTCTACCTGAAATTTCGGCAGCATCTTCCACTTAAAATCGGACTAACCCAAATTTTAACCTGCAAGAAAGACAGCCATCCAACCCAATTCAACAAGTTCTACAACTTCTATGTTCAATTCAAGCTCAAATTCAATCAAAATTCCACTCAATTTCAAGAATTCTACTCCAAGAATCTTCAACCAAGCAACATATAATACTTGAGATTTCAAGGTTTAAATGCTAGTTACTAGTCTATCTAACCACAAAAACACTTTATCTAGCAAGTAAATCTTCAATTCTAACTAACTTCTTCAAGTAGTATCAACAAGAATCTAGTCTTAAACTTATACAAAAGACCAAATAAAACTTGAAATTAATAGGAAAAGTTCATAGTACATACCTTGATCAAGCTTAGAAGGTTGCTTAGGAAGAAGAAAAACTAAGTTTCTATGGTGAAATTGCTCTAATCTTGGAGAGAAAGCTTCAAGAAGTTGAGAGAAAAATGAAAGGAAAATAGATAGCAAGGGGGCCGGCCAAGAGAAATGAAGAAGAGAGAGAACTAGGCTAGAAAAATAGAAAAGAAATAAAGAAAAAGGTGGGAAAAAGATTAACCAATAAAAACATAACAAGAATAAAGCTAGAGTTTAGTCTTTTAATGCATTAGGTGTTAACTTGGATTGATTTAATTGGTGGAGCTTTTAATCTCTTTATCACCTAGTACTTAGTAATATTATGGAATAAATATTAAAGCAAAATGAGAGGAAAATAGAGAGAGAGAAATCCGGCCATAGAGAGAGAAAAATGGAAGAGAAATAGTTCAAGAAAAGAGAAAAGAAACAAAGAAAATAATGAAAAAGAGTGTGACCAATTATAGCAAGACAAGAGTCATGTTAAGTTTTATGCTTTTAATGAAAAGTTGGCTAACTTGGTTAATTTTGATTGGTGATAATTTTAATCATTTATCTCCTAGCAATTTGCAAGACTTTATGGCACAAAATCAAAGCAAAAATGAAAAGAAATAGAGAGAGAGGGGCCGGCCATGGGAGGTGGGAAAATCAAATGAATAAGTAAAATTTTAGGTCAATTTTTGAACTAAAGCTCAATTGGTCAAAAGACTAGAAAATGGTAGAATAAGTTAGTCAAAATTAAACACTATTATAAACTAATGGTCCAATGATATTAATCCAAATTGGGTATTTAGGTGTCTCACTTAATCATGAAAGAATCTCATTTACTTAACCTAATTAACTCAAGTAATCTTTCAACTAATGAATCAAAGATTAATACTAAACCCTAAATAAAAGAAATCTCCTTATAACAATGCATTCGGTTTTTCTTTTCTTTTCTTTTCTCTCTTTCTCTTTTTTTTCTACTAATGAACATAACATAAATCAAATGGGTTTTGATGCGAATTTCTAGGGCGTTACAACCAATGCCAATTCTTGTATAAAAAGGCAATTTTACTTTTCAAATACAGTTTTTGCTACTTGGTTAAGGGTTGAGGTGTTGAGTAACCGGGAACCTTCATAACCAATGTCGGTTTTCGTGTCAAAAGACACTCTCGTATTTTGAGTGATTAGTTCATTAGAATAAAATTTTCTCATGTGAAAAATGAAATTGATCTTAGACATGGAATGCACTTTGATTGATCATATGATTTTATTTACTTGTGAAATTCGGTAAGGTGAAGAAATTTAATTGAACCAGCATTGTTGTGATATAAATCCTTCCCCTTTGTTTGATATTATGAGTATTAAAGATAAGACAATAAATTACATAATGGTTATTTACTTAGTATTGGAGAAATACATTTTAGAACGCACACGTGTGATTTCAATGCTTGAATCACTAGTTGAGCTCACATTTTTCGAATGGTTGAGAACAAACAATGATTCAAGTGTGGAGAAATTGACAAGTGTCAAAATGATGCATTCTAGCACATTGGCAGACGATGTTAATATATCTATCCCAAATCATCAAGGAAAGATTGTCTTACTGATGCCAAATATTTTTAAGTGTTAGTCCGTTTTAATGAAAAGGGAAAAGAATATCACAAATTTGGGTGCTGCCGTTCATCCTACATCTTCCTTCCAAGTTGATAATTTGAAAGGGCACTACAATTGAGTCAAGATAACAGTTGAAGTTGCACAAGTGAAAAAGCCAGTATGCCGACATGGGACTGCTTTGAAAGTTGATGAACACAATTGCTTAAGGTTTCTTGTTTGTATTGATCATTTCCTAGCAATGTCAGAATTCAAGTAGGAATGACATCCGAAAATCAAAAGGCATCTTTTAAGCTATCATTTCGAAATCAATTTTTGAAAAAAAAAAAGGTTTCATTTAATTGTATTTCATTTAGTCTTTGTGTGTTTCGTGTTGTTTACTGTACATAATTTCTTTTACATTATTGCATGTAAAGCATTTTCTAACCAATTCATGTTTTGAAAAATTTGACGTTTGCTTTGTTTAAATTTGAAATAAAAGCAAAGGCAATCCTACATTTATCAGAAGTCGAAGTCATGCATGAATGGTGAGACTATTTGAGGGATTTGATCTGAATTGATAACCGAAGGCCATTGAATTTAGAAAACTTGCAAAAAGAAAAAAAGTCAAGCAAGATATCGTATCAGAGATTCTAGGTGGCAGCCCTCGTGTTTATATGTGCTAGTGGAGCTAAGGGACTACCAAGTGGTGGTAGTACTTTTGCAATTGTAGTTGTTTTCTCTTTTTGCATGTGCGATCACATCACCATCATTTGAAGCCTTCGTCAGAAACGAAACTGGGGCAAATTTTAAGGGATTGATTTCAAATGGAATTCACCTGATTTATACTGTGCATATCTTTATAAGGATTGATTTCAAATGAATTTTTATGTTTTACACAGAGCCAAAGTTTGAAAGGAATGATTTCAAATTGATTTGAGTGTCATATATTAAGGTAAATTTTTTGAGAAAATTTGAGTTCAAAAATTGATTTTGATACTTTATGCTTGAATACATTTTGGAAGGGATTGATTTCAAATTTACATTGGGGAAAATTTTAAGGGATTGATTTCAAATGGAATTCACCTGATTTATACTGTGCATATTTTTATAAGGAATGATTTCAAATGGGTTTTTGATGTTTTGAACAAGGCCAAAATTTGAAGGGATGATTTCAAATTGATTTGAGTTTTTATATATTGGGGAAAATTTTTTAGTGAAAAATTTGGATTTCAAAATGATCTTAAGGCTTAATGCCTTAGACAGAATTTTAGAAGGACGGATTTACATTGGGGCAATTTTTTTTGAAATGATTGATTTCAAAAGGGATTTTGATGCGATATACCATGCCAAATTTTGATTGAAATGATCTCAACTTGGTTTGACTATCAAGGTCAATTTTGAAAAGATTGATTTTTGACAATGATTGAACACTGAGAAATGAGCATTCATATTTGATGCAAATGCAGACACTGGGGCAAAAAAAAATTGTTTTGTAGACTGCTTTCAACATTTTTAATCTTTTTCACAAATTTGTCCAGCAAATTAGATTTTTTCACATTGGGCTGCTTTACGACATTTAAAAAAAAAGAAGAAAAAAAAACTTTTTCATACATGTCTAGCAAACTGGACCTTCACGTTTAATTTTCCTATACTCACCCCAACAAACTAGGTACATGTTCAACAAACTGAACCTTCACGTTTATTTTTCAAGTTTGGCAAACCAAACTTCGTACTGCATCTCACCCCAGCAAACTGGGTGCATGTCCAGCAAACTGGACCTTCACGTTTAATTTTCTTGTACTCACCCCAGCAAACTGGGTGCATGTCCAGCAAACTGGACCTTCACGTTTAATTTTCTTGTATTCGCCCAACAAACTTGGTGCATGTCCAACAAACTAGACCTTTCAAATTTATTTTCCAAGTCTAGCAAACCGGACTTCGCATTGCATTTCACCCTAACAAACTGGGTGCATGTCCAGCAAACTAGACCTTCACGTTTAATTTTCTTGTACTCACCTCAGCAAACTAGGTGCATGTCCAGCAAACTGGACCTTCACGTTTAATTTTCTTGTACTCACCCCAACAAATTGGGTGCATGTCAAGCAAACTAGACCTTCACGTTTAATTTTCTTGTACTCACCCCAGAAAATTGGGTGCATGTCCAACAAACTGGATCTTCACGTTTAATTTTCTTGTACTCACCCCAACAAAATGGGTGCATGTCTAGCAAACTGGACTTTCACGTTTATTTTCTAAGTTTGGCAAACCAAACTTTGCATTGCATACTCACCCCAGCAAAGTGGGTGTATGTCCAGCAAACTGGACCTTCACGTTTATTTTTCAAGTTTGGCAAACCAAACTTTGTACTGCATCTCACCCCAGCAAACTAGGTGCGTGTCCAGCAAACTGGACCCCTTCATGTCTAATTTCATTGCATTTCATCAATCCTAGCAAACTAGGTCACACACCTCTCCAGCAAACTAGACGTTTCGTATTTTTATTTTAATTTTATTTTTTCAAGTCGGGCAGCCCAAACTTTTTACTTTCATTATTCAAACTACGTTTGACTTGATTCCCTTCACCGAGATATGTAGGCAGCTCCAAGAGAGCCCGGTCATTCCTTCTGCATTTCATACGTTCATCTTTACGGGAGTCAATGTATTCGTGTTTCATGTATAAGTGAGTCAAAATTTGGTTTCGTCAACGTCTTTGTCTGGAACCTCTTCGAGCTTTCGACAAAGAGAAGCAAGCTATAGATACCAAATTTTGACACACCTTTTGTAAAAAAATGTGTATTTTACTTCAGTTGGGGATACTTTTTGTTTTTTGAGGGTCAAAAGTAATTTTTGCGTAAATTATGTCTAAATAGTCGTATGGGGCCAAAATAGTAATTTTATCATGTCAATACTTTTTTATTTTATTTTAATTTTTAAATTCGTATTTTTATATTTTTTGGTGAATCGTCAAATTTTAATGTTCTTCGGAGTTATTTAGTAATTATTTAGAATTTTTGTATTTTTTAGTTAGCTGCACGTTTTCCAAGCGAGCTGCTATAGCCTTAAAAAACAGCCTTATGGCCATACTTCCAGCCACCTACACCTCCAATTCTACTTAACCTATCAGTCCATCAAACACCATCATCATCACCCTCCCAACTTACACCCAATTCAGCAGATTTTGGGGGATTTTTGCTTACTTTGATCACTCACCATCATCACCAAAAACTTCACCTTGACAGTCCAATTTTCACTCTCAAACTCTTCTTCTCCCTCTCGGCCATACACATACACTACACACAACACTAACCTCACATTCACTCTTCCATTCCTCACTTGCACCTGCACTTCACACAACTTCACTCAACCGGCAGCTCACCCCTCTTCTTCTCCCTCTCGGCAGACACAACCCTCACAGGCACACACACAACTCCCTTTCCCTTGCCAGACATCTCCCTGAACCAGAGCAAAAAAGAAAAACACACAACTCCACTCTCCCCTCTTGGACCATCCCCCTCTGCCATCCCTCCCAAAACTCACTTCACTTTCAACCTACCACCTCTCTCTCGGCACTCTCATTTCACAACTACACCTCTCTCTCGGCACTCTCATTGGCACCTTGACGTGTTTATTCGTTTTGTTAGTATTGATACCAAGTCTTTGGATGGGAGGTTCCTTTGTTATCCTTTTAATTTATCTTTACTTGCTCCTACATGCTCCTATGTGTTTTTGTATATGTTTTTTTTTATGTATCTCTTTGTGTTTATTATTTTTATTCATGTGTGATTATTTACTTATTTATGTAATGTTATTTATTTGAATTTAATTTTTAATTGTTCAAAGAAATGTAATAGATAGGTAATATTCTATTTAACAGAAAAAAATTTTAACCTAGATAGTTAACGTAATAGATAGTTTATAGTTTCATCTATTTAACAAAAACTTATGTATTTTAGATAGAAAATGTAATAGATAGGTCAGATAGGTTATCTTTTATTTTTTATTTTTAGATTGTAATTAGTCTTCCCCGATGTAATAGTTAGGGCTATGTGTGCTATGTGCTTATGTGTTTTATTTGCTTTCCCTAGGACTTTGCATCTAGAATATTATGCTTATGTGTTATGTGCTCCTATGTGCTATTATCTGCTTTTATATGATTATTGCTTTAATCTGTGTTTTATTTATTTACTTATCATAATATATGTGTATCGTCGCCACACTAGTCCAATGCTAGTTGTGGTTAATTTCGGTTTCTTCGCTAGTCCAACGCTAGCGGAGAATTTCTAGAAAATAGGCTAGTCCAATGCTAGACCTTTAGGTCATTTTAGTATTAGAATCACTTTTTGTGTGTATCTCATCTCATTTCACACACATTTTCCCTTTTTTAGGCCTTTTTTCATTTTTGTATGATTTTTTATGTATTATTATCACTTATTATCTATTTTAAACATATGTTTAGTGCATAACATTTAGATTCCACTACATATAGAATCTTAGGTCATTTGTGTGATTCAACTTGAAATAGTCATCTACTCACGTATGAAGCGGTGGCGTACATGCCGTTCCCCCCTCCGTGAGTAGGAATAGCTAGTCACGAGTTTATTAGTCCCCCCGTACCCGTTATGTTGCATCCCTACTTTCTTTGTTCACTTATTATCTATATTACTATTTTCTTTTTCGTTTTTGCATTCCATTTTGCATCTATACTCGTGACTCCATCGAGGTCTAGATTTGAATTTCGTAATTAATGCGATAATCCCGACCAAACCTCAATGGAATATTTTGTCCCTTAACGATATTTATTTTTTAGGACTAGATTTGCATTCATATAGTTGCATCCAAATGTGATAAAATCTTAGGGTTATATTAGGAAAATTTTGACTAAACCTCGCAACTAGTTTCGGCTAGGTTGAAAGGGTGCCTTAGGCGCAAGCCTTTGCCTTCCCTTTCTTCAATTGTGACTCCCAAACCTTTTTCTCTTGTTTTCAAAGACCTGGAGTTGTCTTAAAAAGGGTTTTCTTGTTTTTTCTTATATTTTCTCAAAATGATTTTCTAAATAAATCATTCTCGATTTTCTTACCTTTTGTAAAACCTTTTTCTGGTGACTTGGTACACCAAAACTCAATACCAAGTGGCGACTCACTTTTCACTAAAAATCCTTTTTTAGACTCTATTTTCGGGCCCAAAAACCGTCGCATTTTTAAAGTCCCATTTTAGGCCCTTTTTCTTTTCTTTTTCAAAATAAAGCATTTTCTAAAAATCACATCTTTTGTCAAACTATTTTTTATAAAGCATTTTTTAAAAAATCATTTTACAAAAACCTACACTCTTTTTCCAATTAATAAACATTAATAATCCCTTTTTTTTGTCTTTCGAAAAAATGGGACGCGACAGTAACTCTATAAATAGGGGATACTATTCATACGATTTTTACAAGAGTTTTATGAATATTAGTATTTTGAGCTCTCAAATTGAGTGCTTCTTTGGTTCTTTGCTGATTAAAAACTACTCTCAATCTTGTTGAGTGATTCCAAGATCAAAACCCTTGCTTAGAGTTTCTTTCTTGTTTGATTAAATACTTTAGAGCAATTAGGTAGGTATATTAAACTCGCTCAAAATGGTCCTACTTGAACACTTGAAGGGACGAAATCCTCCAAGGGAAAATTCAGAGCTTCATTTGGATCTTCGAGCAACTCCACCTTCATCCGTGCATATCAATTACCATCTCCAATAATAGAACATGAACAAACTATTTTATAAAACACCCACACAGAATTATTGAAAAAGCCCGTATCTATCCCAATCTTTCATCTTATATCATGAAATCTAGATGATTCAATTTTTGGTTCACAAATGGCTATTTCACAAATTATAACACCTAACCAATCTTTTAAGACGCCTCAAATTATGGGCTTTAGCAACCCTCTTATATTCCAAAATAACATGTTAATCATTAGAAGACACAACAAGAGGAGCTAAAGACTTAAATTGCGAGTGTAACATCCTATCAGAATCAAATTTAGGATGAATATCTCTCCTTTTAGTTGGCTTTGGATTTTCCCAGTCTTCTCCTTGTGCTATCTAGGCTCAAAACCCTTTGATTCAAGGTTGCAATACGCTAGTCTTTGCTCTATTTGTTGCGCTGCTGTCACAGCTTTACCATTCCCTCGTGGCAAAAGACAACCAGCCACCATCTCTACTTCTGCAATCAATTGTTTTTGCATTGCAACCTCCAATTCTTTCCTCTCTTTTTTCACCCTCTTCTAGCACATCTATATCCTCATTCAGAAGAAGCTGCTGCTGCACTTCCTTTCTTAGCAGGTGTTTCCATATTCCAACCTCCAATTCTTGCCCATTTGTTTCAACCTCTTCTAGCACAACTTGATTGTCCTGCATAAGCTATTGCTGCACTTTCTTACTTTTCATTACCTCTTCATTATGTTTGTCCCTTGAGTGCTCCAGCTGATATGAGTTTTTTGGTGTGCAAACAGGTTGCACTGCAGGAACAGTCTTTACTGGCGATAGTAGCGAGCTTTTTGTTCCCTCTAAGTTTGTCTTCTCCAGAAGAGAAGCATTTTGTCCCATTTCTCCAGGTTGATCATCCTTTGCCTTGTCCATCACCTGCAATACCTCCTTACTTGTTTTATTCATATTTGCAATCATTCCTAACTCAGCCAACTCACCACATTTTGTAGCGTGATCATCGTCTTTTAGGAGATGTTGTTTTGGAATATACTATGTATTTTCTTTGTTCTTCACCGCATTACCCTCTCTCTCTCCTTCAGATTCATCTATCAACACTAGAGTTGGGTGTGTCCTTGTTTGCAATAGGATTGACAATATGAAGGCAAGTCTTGATCAGAGACATTTTGCCAAAACCCACCATCACCAACAGCAATCCAAACAAAATTTGGCAGATGTTTAGTCAAATCCACATCAATACAAACTCTAGCTACATTCGAGCAAACCAAAGATAGCATAGCTAAGTCAATCTTCAAAGGGTTTCCAGTCACGTTTGCAATAGAAAATAATGCACTCTTGTCAAAGAAATGAATGGGTAATGCCTGGAACGCTACCCAAATCAGAGCATGAACAGATTCAAAATCCACTCTGAACTTCAGAGACCAGTTAAAAACTCTCATTCAAAATTCTTGAATAAATCACAAACCTTTCAACCAGCATCTATGGAAATCCTCCTTTATGTTGAACCGGATTAATATGTGGCATTGATCCAAAAGGCCAATTGAGAATGTCCCCTTAAAACCAGTTACTGTAAACGATCTCCTTATTTGCTCCATACTCGGCCTTCCATGAGAAAACTTTCCTACCAAAGTGAATTGAAATGGCACAACCAACTTTGTAATGTCATCTACTAAGAATTTCACGGCCGATTCACTTTTATGCATCGTCAGCTGTTTAATCTTCAAAAGGGAAGGGGCTTGATTTAGTAAGACATCTACAAAAGATTTGTTAGGGAGCTTTAGTTGCCTTCAACTATAGGTTGAAGGGCCTCCATGGAACCATACATCTTGCAGCACAATCCACAGGAGAGAGTGATGAGAAAGAGTGAAAGAAAATCAATGGGGATCACTGGCCAGAACGCCGAACAACCATCACCGGAGGTGGTGAAAATTTAAAATTCAAAACCTCCACAAAACGTAGAGAAAAGGTTAGAGAGAAGTTGTGTTGGCTCTAAGAATATGACTTTATGTGTATTAAGAGTCTCATAATTGTAACTCTTTAATCTCTAATACACAATCAATATTATAAAAACTTTAACAAATAAACAAGTAACATGGAAAACAAGTTTAAAATGATAAAGAAAAATGCCACATATATTAATATAACATAAATAAGTGTAAATAAAACTGCCTAAACCAACTTGGTTTTAGAGTATACACTAACACTCCAAACTTTTCAAAGACTTCTCTTTTAGGTTTTTTCTCATGATGAACATAGATCCTTTCATATTCTTCACACGAGGAATAACAATATTCAAACTTTGCTTCTAAAATTTGATAGAAATTTCTTTCAAACATACCTTCATGAATGCTAGATTGGCATTAATCATTGGTCCTAGACGTACCATTAGATTGAAGTTTGTTCACCATGTGTTCGATGAAATGTTTGAACCAATTTTTTGACTTCCTTTAACTTGAAGTCACCAAGTACCTACAAAAACAATACAAGAAGGATTAAATCAACAAATATAAAAATGTCTAGATTAATAAATATTTGCTTTTGCCTCAATATTGCAAAGTTTTCTTTTATTTCCTAGGCAACGGTGCCAAAAACTTAATTGTGAGATTTAGGTATTATCGAAATTAGGCAAAATTCACATAAATAGGTAATAAAATTTATAACCTAATACCCCTTTCTACAAGTGCATGTGTGAATTGTAGTAGGTCAAGTATTAGGGTCGATCCCATAAGAAAACGAGAATTGGCTAGTATCAAAATTAATCGCTTTCCTTATTATCTAGACAATTCATGAAATGGTTGGTCGGCAAAGTGAAAAACTCAATAACCTGTATAAAAAAGATGGAGTAAAAGGTAGCAATAAAAGTGGTTGACAAAGAATCTCTCTTTCTCTCTCTAACCATCTTCCATTTTTGAAATCCAAACCTTCATTTTTTGGCTATGGCTGCACTCCAGCTTCTTGGAGGGCATCCACCGATTATTGGTCCACCCCAGCATGCTAAGAAAACTTTTGTTGAGATTGTGTCAGCTTCAACTTTTCAGGCCAATCAATCTGCTTTAAAAAGCCCGAACAGTTCAAAGGTGCCCCAGTAGTGTCTTTTTTGCACGAAGAGATTCATTCACTTTCCATGCCTTTTAAATTTACTTTGGTGGGCAAATTTTCAGAAGGCAAAACAGCTATGAAGGTGTTGCGTAAGGATTTTACATTGGTAGGGTTTAAGGGAGGTTTTACTTTGGGTCTCCTTGATCCAAGACACATCCTTATCCGTTTTGAGATGGAGGAAGACTATCATAGATGTTGGCTTCGTAGATTATGGACCTTTTAGGGGTTCATAATGAGAGTGGTAAAAAGGTCTCCATCTTTCTCAGTCAAGAAAGAATCACCTATAGTGCCAATTTGAATTTGGTTTCCATCGCTGCCCATTCATCTATTTGGAAGAGATCCATTATTTACAATTACACGTACAATTGGAGAGCCCCTTAGAATGGGCACATCAACTACTGATCTGAAGAGACCTAGTGTAACTAGGGTATGTGTTGAACTAAATCTCCTTCGTACAAGACCTGACAAAATCTGGATCAATAACGGGGATATGGGTTTTTGGCAATTTGTAAAGTATGAAAACATGCTTGACTACTGTGATAGTTGTCAGAAAATTTGGCATAGGGTCTCCCAATGTCGTGTTCAGCAAGAATCTAAAAGGATGGAGAAAACTGTAAGAAATAAAGACAAAGAAAATGGTCTGATCATTGTCAACCCTAAATGGGTGCCAAGGGATGCAAAAAAAAAACTTTAGTTATTGAAGATGATGGAGAGTAAAAGCTCCAAGGTGGTGATAGTAGTAATCAAATGATAGTACAGGAGCAACAAGTGAAAAAGAATTATACAATAGAGGAACAACAACAGGTGTCTCAGATGGGGGTGGATTTAGCAAGGACTAATAACATAAAAGAGATAGGTATACAAAATTCTGGTACTTCAGATTTTTCTATTGATCTTTTGTTGTTGCATGATAAGGAAGGGAGTGGTGCAGAAAGGAAAGGAATCATGCTTGACCTAAAGAATGAATCAATTCCTCAAAAAAATAGCATGGATGTGTTAAGGCATTTTTCTGGAGTAGGGGATATTGCGAATTTTAATACTATGCCAAAAACACCTTCTTTAGTCCCTCTAATGGAGAAGATACACTATAAGGGTGAAAGAAGAAAATCAACTGGGATGAATGCAGAGATTGGGGATGCTAATGTAGAGGAATTCAAAAAGTGGCAAAGGAGACTGAATAGGAGAATGGATGCAGCAGCTACTACAATGCACTAGACATCTGCAGAAGTCCCTATACAACCATCGTCAACTCCCAAGAAAAGAGTACGTAAACCAAAGGAGTCCACACATCCTAAACTAGTGGCTTTTCTAAGGAGGAAGACCAGCTGTATTTTTGAAGAAGGGTATGTCTTCTTTCTTCAACAAAAATTTCTTATGTGTTTGTTGGTATTATGGCTATCCCTCTGAATATATGTTAGTATGGAATATAAGGGGAATGTCAAAAAAAGATTTCATAATCAAATAAAGATGTTGGTACTCATTGAACAGATTACTTTAAATGCGTAGCTTGAGAGTTTCCATATCAGGTTGGGTTTTGATAAGGCAATTGCATTGTTACAGGGTAGAATTTGGGTTATATGGATAGATTCTTTGCAATGCTCTTTTGATGAGATGGTAGATCAATTAGTTCATTACTCTATTAGGCTTCCCACAAGATTAGAGATTAAGTTTTCGGCAATCTATGCTTGTCGCACTAGAGTCACCTGTAAAGGTTTGTGGGCAGCTTTGGAGATGCTGGCTACCAATATTAATGAACCTTGGATGATTGGTGGTGATTTCAACATTATTGCTGCTATTGATGAAAAGAGATGTGGAGCAAGCCCTAGATTAAAGGAGATAGAGGAATTTAATTAGGGTTTAAGTATAACTGGTCTTTATGAGGTTGATTTTGATGGATCCCTTTCTACTTGGACAAATGGTCATATTTGGCAATAGTTGGATAGGATGTTGATCAATGCGCATTGGCGGCCACTTTTAACGTGACTCATGTTTCTCATTTAGCAAGAGGAAGGTCTGACCATTGCCTTTTACTGACAAAGACTTCAACGGAATATCAAGTAGAGAGGAGTTTCAGATTTCTTAATGTGTGGGTGAGGCATCCATCTTCTGCTGAAGTGGTTAGAAAATCTTGGAGGTAGAAGATTGGGGGTAAAGGGATGGTTGCTTTTCATAAAAAATTAATGACTCTCTAGAACGATTTAAAAAAATGGAACACAAAGAATTTTGGCAATATCCAGAAGAATGTTCAACTGGCACTAGAAGAAGTGAAGAGAACTCAAGTGCAATTTGATCTAAGTGGAGGTGAAGAACTTCAATGTCAAGTTTCTGAAGCAAGGGCCAAACATGTATTCTTTTTTTTTTTTTTTGGCAAAACCCCGTACACGGGGAGGGACGCCACCCCTAAATTTTATTGATATTTAAATAAAAAGAGGGGGACATAAACCTTACCTCAGAAAGTACAAGGAAAAAAGTAGCGTTAATACTCAACAAAAGACAATAAAAAAACTAAGCTGAAAGACAATGATAATTAAATGAGGAGTACTTACTCCCTTACATGTCAAAGTTCTGCATGAAAGAAAACCTTAGTGGAATCGAAAAGAAGGAAAACCTAACAAATCTAGTCTTAAGCACCACAAGCTTCCTTGGGGAGAGTTGAGAAATTCGTATACACATTATATTTTTGGCACTTTAATCCCTCATTAGACAAAACATCTGCAGGTTGATTCATTTCTCTATAGCAATGCGTAATATAAGTAAAATGCAACTAAAATTTTTTTATTTCCTCAAACCATTGACGCAAAAGCCATGGACAAGAGTTCACACTAGTCAATATATGTACCAAAGGAGGCCAAACATGTATTCTAGTTAAATGTGGAGTCAGATTTTTAGAGGCAGAAGGCTACCATTAAATGGCTGCAACGGGGGATGCTAATACATCTTTCTTTCATGCAACTGTTCGACAAAGAAGATAGGCCAATTATATTGCTAGAATCAAATAGGATAATGGGGAATTGTTGGAAAGCAAAGCTGATATTAAAAATTCTGCCTCAGCATATTTTGCTACTTTTTTTGGGTATGAGTTTTCAGTGACAAAGACACAAGCACTCCCTTTTTAGCTTCCACAAATTGTACAAGGGTTGGTGAACAGTATTGAAGCAATGCCTACTAAACATGAAGTGAAGGAGATGGCCTTTAGTTTTGACAAGGATAGCACAATCCAGATAGCTTTTCAGTTATATTCTATCACGAATGCTGGGAGGTAATTAAACAGGAACTCATGGAGGTAGTAACTAATTTTTTCCTTGGTTCAGCTCAACCAAAAGTTTTCTCTTCAGCCGTGATCATTCTAATTCCAAAGAGGAAGAAGGCTGCTCAATGGAAAGACTTCCGACCTATAAGCTTATGCAATGCGAGCTACAAAATTTTATCCAAGATTTTGGCTAACAAGCTGAATAAAGTGCTTCCAGGTATTATATCTCATGCTCAAACAGGTTTTGTCTTAGGAAGAAACATCGAAGATAATATTTTGTTGGCTCAAGAAATGGTGGAAAAACTCAATGCAAAACGTAAAGAGCCTAACATGATATTGAAACTTGGTATGGAGAAAGTGTATGATTGCCTAGATTGGACATTTATCATGGATATGTTTAAGAGGTTTTGGTTTTGGACGCTGATTTATTGACTTAGTATATCGCACCCTATCCAATAACTGGTTTTCAATAATGATTAATGGGAAACAAGCAGGCTATTTCAAGTCTTTTCAAGGGGTTAAACAAGGTAATCTTTTGTCTCCTGGTTTATTCATTGTGGCTACTAAATTTCTTAATAGAGGTATACAAGAGTTATTCAGTAAAGGTAATAGGATGTATTATCAATGGCCAGGATCATGCATGTCTACATTGTTTTTTTACTGATGACACTACAATTTTCTCTAGACTTACTAAGAAAATCTTAAGGGAGATAAATAGTTTTTTGGAGATGTATCAGAATATGTTTGGATAGATAGTTAATAGAGCAAACAGTGTTGCCATTATACCAGCTAAGCACACTCCAGCTCAAAGGAGATGGGTATCATCAATATTGAGATTCAAGGTGGGAAAGCTCCCTTTGATTTATCTAGGCGCTCTTTTGGATATTGGAAGAAGGAAAGGTTGTCTTTTTTAGGGAGTTCTAGAGAAAATTAGAGGGAGAATTCAGAACTGGAGCTTGAAATATCTATCAAAAGAAGGGAAAATCATTCTCACCAAGCATGTATAGACATCCATTCCTCTTTACCTCATGTTGGTTATTTCACCTCCAAAACCTTCTTATCTATTCTAGGAAGACTCCTGAATGGTTTCCTCTAGGATGGGTCCTTGGATAGGAGAAAACTTCACTAGAGAGCTTGGGAATAGCTATGCTTTCCAGTGAGAGAAGAGGGACTTGGTTTTAAGTCGTTAGAGTCTACAATACAGGCTTTTGATATGAAATTATTGTGGAGGCTAAGAGCAAATAATTCTTTGTGGGCACAGTTCATGCATCAAAGATACATTAAAGGAGTACATCCAACAAGGATAATATATAAAGGTGGGTCCTACACTTGGAGAAGGTTATGTGCAATCTGTAGGGTAGCAGAAGAACATATTTTTTGGAAGATTGGTAGGGTAAAATTAGTTTTTGGGAGGATAAATGGGTTGTGCCTTTCCAACTAGCTCAAGTTACGTTAGAGGCTAACCCCCCAGATTATAAGGTAAGTGATTTATACAAGATGAAGGTTGGAATGAAGAGAAATCACAAGAATATGTCCCACTCTCATTTTTGTAGATTATCAAAAATATATTAGTAAGCCTCATGGAAGATGATAGCATCGTGTGGAATGTAGACCTTTCTGGAGTTTTCTCCTCCAAATCTACATATGAAGCTATGAGAAAAGGAAGAAGTATTGTTATGCAAGGTCATTTGTGTAAGTTACTCTCTCTGAAATTTTCTTTTCTGGCTTGGAGAGCCACAAATAATCTTTTGCCTATGGATGATAATCTGCAACGTAAGGGGATGGCTTTGGCTTCAAGATGTAGTTTCTATCTAGTAGGTGAGTCAATAAATCTTGTATTCCTACATTGTATTGTTGCTAGATAGGTCTGGAATTATTTTCCTGCATCTTTTGGTATACAATATTTTGAGCGTCTACATCTCTCTAATATGTTAATGCAATGGGTGTTATCGGTTGCTAGAGGTGTTTATGATCATATTAGATGGATAATTCCAGCAATTATTATCTGATTTATTTGGTGTGCAAGGAACAAGGCCAACTATGAAGGGGAGAAACATGGGGTGGAGGGAATACTAGGGAAAATTAAAGAATTTTTGTTCTTGATGGGAAAATCTAGTGTCATCACTTTAGAGAATTGCAAGGGGGATGAAACTATGTTTATGGTGGAACATTGGAGTAGACAGAAAAAATGGATGAGTAAACCTTCTATAGTGTAGTGGAGTCCCCCTCCTTTTGGGACAATCAAAATCAATAAAGATGCTTCGCTTATTGGAGGGATTGCATTAGGTGGGGGGATAGCAAGAAATCATGCTGGAGAAATGCTGTTTGCTTTTCATAACAAGTTGGGTTTAGCCTCGATCTTGGAGGCTGAGGCGCTGGCTATATGTACTAATTTGCAAATGTGTTGGGACCGTAGCATGCATGGCATACCAGTAGAAGTGGATTCTCAAGCTCTACACTTGTTGATTATGTCAAATGTAATCTCAAGATGGCAATTATGTAATGTCTTACAAAGGATAAAAATGTTTCTTCAGTGGCTATCGAGTTCACTTCATCACGTATTCAGAGAAGCTAATGCTATAGATGATGCTCTTGCAAGAATGCGAAGTCAAGGTCTTTGTACCTTTGATTCTTATCAGCAACTCCCAAATAATGTTAGATCGTTTATTAGATTAGATAGTTTTTCTTTTCCTTACATCCATCATATTTCTGTAAAGGAGTAGTACTCCTCTTCATTCTTGTTTTTCCTTCTTTCCTGCTTGTAGCCATTTTTTGCCCTTTCATGCCTGTAAATATGTTGATTGTTTATTATTATAAAAAATAATGGGTTGGCATCCATCCCCCGTGTACGGAGTTTTCCAAAAAAAAAATGGAGTAAATCCCAATTATAAGTTGTGTCAGGGGTTAGAATCCACTAATGCATGCAAGAACATGATTAAACTTGTTTATAACATCTTGTTTTACTTAGAAATCCATAGTAACCTAAACTTGTTTTCACAATGAATTAGTATACCACTTTAAAATCTCATTCTCATGATGATTCAAATGAAACTGGTCACAAGTAATCCCTATTCTCATAGTGAAATAATAATTGGTTATTTCATTTAGCCATAATCAAGAACAAGATATGCCAAGTTTAATCCTATTCAAAACATATCATTAGTTTCATCTTATCCCTTAACTTAGAATTAGTTCATATTGAAGATAAAAATGTATAACATGAACTTTGACGTGGTGTAGATTAGGTATAGTAAACATGAACAAATACACACAAATCAAGTAATAAAAATCTAATCTCCCAACTTATTCTGCAAGTGCACAGGTCGGTTGTAGTATTTAGAGTATTAGGTGTTGAATCCCACGAGGAATCAAATATCTGTAACTGCTAGACTTTTTCACTAACTTTTATTATCTAAACACAATCAAAACAAGAGTGATATGGGGTCCCTTCAATAGAATAGGTAAATGATTGAGAACTTGTGTAGAATTCAACCAAAGAATCCTAAAACACAGAATCCACTAATGAATCATGCATGAATGGCTTACTAAGTGTTACCTTGCTTTGTTTAGAATCCAATTCCCTAAGTGTTATAACTAGATCTTTCTATGAAATGACAAGATTTCAACTATTCTCATGATGAAACCTTATAAAAACATGAATTGTATTGATTCATTTAAGCATTACTTTTTCATTTTCCATTGTTACATGCATTTCTCAATGTCAAGTAGCAACTAAATGACTTGTTTCAATTGGCCAAGCAAAAATAAACAAGTAAATAAGCAAATGCAAGCTTAGCAAGTTTTGAGAATTTATGTCATGCTTTTAGATTCATTAGCTTCATCTATATTCTAAATGAAGCTTTTAGTAAATCATGACTAGTGAAACAACCAAAGTTCAATTTCAAAGCAAGAATTCATATCAACAATGAAAAGGAAAAGAGAAAAAGTTAAAAATTGCTCAACCAAAGTTGCAACAACTTCTCTTCTTATTCACTTTCAAAAGTTGAATTCACAAAGTTCTCTTACAATTTTCCTCTATTCTATTGAAGGATGAAGAGAATTCTATTAATTCTTTACCAACTAAGTATAAAACTAAGGTTAACAATTATTTTTTACCTACCAAGATTAGTTACAAATGCATTAGAAATGACTTCCATTTATAGACAGATATTCTTCAAGTCATTTTCCAACTTGCAATGGCATTTAATGCATGGAAATGATGAAGATTTGTTTGGAGATTCCAATTTGGCTCAAAAGTCTTCATTTATGTTTTCAATGAAATCTCCAACTTGCAAAACCCTATCCCCATCTAAAAAGGTCTGTAGAAACAGCTGGACGAAGATGCAAGTTAAAGCCCTAGAAGCTACTGGCCAACGTCGATCCGCGGGTGGGAACCCACAAATCGTGACCCGAGGATCACTCCCTAGTGGTTCCACTTGATTTTCTGATTTTGATGACATGGCATCCATGTGTACGATCTTTTCCATGTATTTTCATATATTTTAGGCTTCCCAAATATTTTTGCACAATTATCTTTCCAATATCTCTCCAAATTGTTCAGCCAAACTTAGCTCTTTGAATCACCTTTGAATTTGATTTTTCTCGACTCCAATTGATTCAAAATGAGTTTAGGTATGATGAACTTGCAATTTTGTACAAAAATTGTGTATTAAATGTTCAAAATAATAATTTCGCGTCAAAAATCCTAATTTCGGGAGAAAACCCTAATTCTATAAAATGTTGAAAAATAAGTCATTTGCAACCAAAATTGCTATAATTATACTAAAATAACCCCTAAAACATATAATATATATATATTGGTACATTTATTACTTATCAAATTCCCCCACACTTGAATCATTGCTTGTTCTTAAGCAATTGAAAAACCAAGATATCAATAATGATTCAAGAATTGAAATAACAAATGCCTCATTGTTCAATGCAATTCTACAAGATAAAGTAAATAGGTATTGTGCAATTTCTTGTTTTGTTCTCAATACTCATCATATCAAGTAAAAGGAATATAATTATATTAAGATTAAAGCTAATTTAACTAAATTTCTATGCTTTACAAAATTTCACATATTAAGTATTCAATATGGACAATTATATACGACTCAATTTTCACAACAGGGACATGTTGAAATTGTACAATTTGTAAGTGTCTTTTGACGCGAAGGTTGACATTTGTAGATGAAAACCCCTGGTTACTCAACACTTTGATCAGTTTAACCATATTTCATCCTTTAGTTTGAGAAGTGAAATTGCCTTTTGATGAAAGGATCGGCATTTTGTAATGAAGATCCTTTATTACTCAACAATTCATTTTCAATCAAACTTGCCATGCATACTCTTAATTCAATTGCCGTTTGATGCGAAAATCAACATTTTGTGATAAAGATTCCTAGTTACTAAGCAATTTGAATCTTTGGAGTAGAAATAAATAAACATTTGTCAATTTTCCTCATAATATTAATGTCCCTTTATTCAACTAATGCATAAGGGTAAAGGATTTTGGTGAAATCTATTACAGGAAATGTATGTTAATGATAAGGATTTTGGTGAAATCTTTGAGAAGTGTAAAACTTCACCTCAAGGTAAGTATTACATTTCCAGTGGATATTTGATGTAATAGATAAACTATGTGTTCCATGTGGTTCCATTAGGGAATTATTGGTCAGGGAGTCACATATTGGTGGATTAATGGGACATTCTGGAGTGGCTAAAACTTTTTCTATTTTGGAAGAACATTTCTATTGGCCACACATGAAGAAGGATGCTGAGAGAGTGGTGAAAAGATGTGCTACATTGCACAAAGCTAAGTCCAAACTACAACCCTATGGTTTGTATACCCCACTTCCTATACCTAGTGAATCATAAGTAGACATTTCAATGGATTTCATACTTAGCTTACCTAGGACTAAAAGAGGGTATGATTCCATCTATGTAGTTGTTGATAGATTTTCTAAGATGGCACCTTTTATTCCATGTCACAAAATGAATGATGCATCTCATATAGCAAATTTGTTCTTCAGAGAAATTGTTAGGTTGCATGGTGTACCAAAGACTATTGTATCCGATAGAGATGTTAAATTTTTAACCGATGGCCAAACGGAAGTAGTAAATAGAACACTATCTACATTGTCAAGGGCCATTATTAAGAGAAATCTATAAACATGTGAAGAATGCTTACCACATGTAGAGTTTGCTTATAATAGAACTATTCATTTATGCTACTAAGCATGCTCCATTTGAAGTTGTGTATGGTTTCAATCCACTTACTCTATTAGATTTGTCACCCTTACCCGTTTCTGAGCGTGTGAACTTAGATGGAAAGGAAAAGGCAGAGTTTGTGAAGAAATTGCATGATTGGGTGAAATTCAACATTGAAAGGAGAATGGAGCAATAAGTAAAGCATGCCAAGAAGGGACGCCATAAAATGACCTTCCAACCTGAAGATTGGGTATGGTTACCCTTGAGGAAGGAAAGATTTCCGACTCAAAGGCGTAACAAGTTGATGCAAATTTCCAACTCAAAGGTGTAACAAGTTTATGCCAATAGATGACGAACCATTTCAAGTTTTTGAGTGAACAATGACAATGCCCACAAGCTTGACCTTCCAGGTGAGTATGGAGTTCATGCGACATTTAAGGTTTTTGATCTAAGTCCTTATTTTGGAGATGATCTAGAAGACGATTTGAGGGCAAATCCTTCTCAAGAGGAGAGGAATGATGCGGGAGGATCCATGGATGAGGAGATTCAAGAAGATGACCAAGCATCCATGCCAAAGGGACCAATTACAAGAGCGAGGGCTAAACGTTTCAAAGAACAACTTCAATTATTCATACAAAAGTTTCATTTACAAGTTGAAACTCCCATGCCATTTGAAGAAGTAAACCAATGAAGATTTGGAAAGTATTACATAATTCAAGTGGAAGAAGATGGATTAATTGAAGAATTCAAAGTTGGTGAAATTATGAAAGAAAGAGTGATTCACAGGTCCTCATCTGCAGACCAGTTTCCATGAACCGCAAATCCCTTGACCCATGGATCAACTTCAGAGAGTTTTTGCAATCTGCGAGCGCAGAGATACGTGGACCATTTTGATGAACTGCGGACCCCTTGACCTATTGATCAACTTCAGAGAGTTTGAGTCATCCGCGAGAACAGAGATATGTGAGTCACTATTTATTGCCACCCGTAGATCATCCTTGGTCAAAGGCGATACCAATTTTGACCAGAGTTTTTGTTATGTAATCTAGTCCTTTCTAGTCATTTCCATGTATTAGGGTTTCAAATTAATGGCCATGCATAAATACCTATCTTGTAGTTACTATTCAAATAATTTATGAAGAATTTTCCTCCAAAACCCAGAGTTTCTCTCTAATGGCTTTCTAGCCTTCTCAATTGGAATTCTTTAATCCTAGGGATTCCAAAGCTTGGCATATCAATCAAGAACCACACTTGATTGTAGCGCCTTCTACTGATAGTTTTGGTTCATTAATTTGTACGAATCTGGGTTGAGATAATATCAAGATTGTTCAAGTTGTGAGGATTAGAGGGGTTAAGACTCTTTGATCCTTTGAATCTTAAACTGGTCTCAACTTTGATCTTGGGTTTGTATCAATTGGTGTGTGTTTTATGTGAGAGTGTGTGAGCAATGTAGCAAAGATGGTAATGGTTTGTGAGTTCGAGTGCCAGTGCAAGTGTATGGTATTGTGAGTGAATGAAAATGCCAATGATGTATGTTTGCCATATAAGTGAATGAAAATGCAAATGAGGCAGTGTAAGATAAGGAAAGGTGAGAGTGAAAAATGGTTGTGAGAGTTGTGTGTGTCTTATTTCTTGAAAAAAAATGGTGGGTGATCTCGGGGGACTGTGAGGTCAAGTTGATGGTGAGTAGTGATAAATTGGCAATTATTGGAAGCAAATTTGGTCAAAAAATATAGGGAAGACCATTGTTGCACATTTTGGTGAAAGGAATCGACAAGATGGAGAGACGGAGACAATAGGGGATTGCTACTTTCGTGCTACAGTAGTTGCTACAGGAATGCAACAGCGTAGCTGCTCTTTTATTTTTTATTTTTTAACTTATGTTATATTATATATATTACTGTGAAGGAAATTTAGTCTTAAAATAAATGGCAAGTGTTAATGAGTAATTTGACATGACAATATAATAAAGTAGCACCTCAAAGCAGATGATTCTAGCTCGTAAAGTAGGCTGGTTAGGGGGCCTTAAGATGCAAAAGGATGAAGAATTATTGGCAAGGTTGGTGAAAAAGAAGGTAGGACGACCTACAAAGATGAATTTACAACAGATGGAGGTAAACAACATTGCAACAGCTAAATACTCTCTTCGTTCTCATGTTAAATCCAATTAATATTGTTGTTTGGAATATTCGGGGTGTGTCCCGACGGGATTCACTACGTTATTTGTTGGATATTATTCAAAAAAATAAAATAGTTTTTCTTGCATTAATTGAACCTATGTTGGGGGAACATCAATTGTTGAATGTTCGTAGGTTTCTTCACTTTGATTACAGTCAAGACTTTCTAGAGGGTAAGGTGTGGTGTTTCTGGAATAGGGGTATAAATTGTGATTTTCATGATGAAGTGGGACAATTAGTACATTGTAATATGGAGTTTCATTCAGGTCATTCATTAATGATATCTGTAGTGTACGCAAAATGCAACAGGGTTGCCAGGTGTCCTTTATGGCAGGCTATGGAAATCTTGGTAACAGATAGGCCATGGATGGTGATAGGGGATTTTAATGTCATTTCAACAACAAATGAACGTGTTGGAGGTCAACTTCCTTCAGATGCAAGCATGGAGAAGTTTAACACGGCGATGCACAACTCATCTCTATTCACACTTCCTTTTGATGGCTCTCGATTTACCTGGACCAATGGTAGGGTTTGGCAGAGATTGGATCGTGCATTGGTGAACTCTGCATGGAATCTGGCTTTTAATCAATCAAGGGTTTCTCATTTATCAAGGGGTAGATCGGATCACTCGCTTATGTTAATCCAGGCTGGTAAAACTGTAAGGAAGCCAGCTTCATTTCGATTTCTTATATTTGGTGTAAGGATGAAGCTTTCATGGAAACGGTTAAAAAAGGCTTGGCATCAACCAATAGCTGGTCCACCTTTGATGGCATTTTTTCAGAAGCTCAAATGTACAGCGAGGGAACTGAAATTGTGGAACAAGGAGAGATTTGGCAATGTGAAAGATAACATTCAGCAAGCATATGACGAAATGGTAGTATTGGAGAAGATCTTTGACAAACGGCAGACAGCATCAGACAGAACTAACTGGAGTGAGGCTAAAGTCAAATACAATCATTACCGTTCATTGGAGTGTGAATATTAGAGATAGAAATCATGCATAAAGTGGATTGCAGTGGGTGATGCAAACACGGCATTCTTCCATGCGATTGTGAACAAAAGGAGAAATGACAACTTCATTTGTAGAATTAAGGATGACATGGATGGATGGATTGAGGAGGAGACAGAAATTAAACAATCAGCTGTTCGTTATTTTACTACACTCCTTCAGGCTAATAGGTCGATTGTTTAGTCTCAGCCTGTTCAGTTTCCTGTGCCAAAGATTTCTACGGAGAACAACCAGGAGTTGAGTTCCCCTCGCTCGTTGGAGGAAATCAAATTAGCTGTTTTCTCATTAGATGACCAAAGTTGTGCAGGACCTGATGGATTTAATGCTGCGTTTTATAAAACATGTTGGGAAATTATACATCTGGATTTATGTCAGGCTATGGATGATTTTTTTAAGGGAGCTAAACTACCTAGGGGAATAACTGCCGTGACGATTATTTTAATTCCTAAGAAGCCGGGGCCAGTTCACTGGAAGGATTATCGTCCTATCAGTTTGTGCAATGTGAGTTCAAAAATTATTTCGAAAATCCTTGCTAACAGATTGAACAAGGTGTTACTAGATATCATATCTCCTTGGCAGACAGGTTTTGTTCCTAACAGAGGTATCATGGACAACATACTTCTAGCTCAGGAACTCACTTCAGAGTTGGAGAAGAAGTTGATTAATCCGAACTTAATTCTGAAATTAGATATGGAGAAGGCATATGATAGGGTGGAGTAGCCTTTCCTCTTGTATATGCTGAGACAATTTGGATTTGAGGAAACAAATGTTGATTTAATAAATAGGCTGCTTTCCAACAACTGGTTTTCCATCTTGGTCAATGGCCATTCATTAGGCTTCTTTAATTCTTCACGGGGGGTGCGTCAGGGCGACCCTCTATCCTCGGGAATTTTTCTAATTGCAGCTGAATATTTTGGAAGAGGATTGGAACATCACATGCTTTAGCAAAAAAGGAGCAAATATTCATCAAAGGGTGGTCAGGTTCCCTATCTTGCTTTTGCAGATGACATGATTATATTCACACAGGCAGAAGAGCAAAACTTAATTGATCTGAAGAATATTTTTAAGCATTCTGAGATGGTGTCTGGACAGAAAATAAATTTGAGCAAAAGCTCTTACATTATTTCTCCAAAGGTGAGCCATTCCATTATTCGTATGGTGGAGTCGTCTCTGGGGTTTGTTAGGAAAGAGCTACCTTTTATTTACCTGGGTGTTCCAATTGCTAAAGGGAAGCCCAAGCGAGTATTGTTTGATGGCATCATATCTAAGGTGAAAGCCAGACTGGAACATTGGAGTGTGAAGTTGCTATCAGCTGGAGGTAAGATTATCTTGTTGAGACATGTTTTGACAACTATGCCTTTATATTTATTGCAAATTCTTCAACCTCCTGGGAATGTCATTACTGCTTTGGGTAGAATGTTTAATAGCTTTTTGTGGGATGCTGGCATTACGGAAAAGCGTATTCATTGGTATACTTGGGAAAGGTTATGCTATCTGGTTGAGGAGGGAGGCTTGGGTTTCAAACATGTACAAGACATGGTGCAGGCTTTTTCAATAAAACTATGGTTGAGACTGCAGGCAAGAGCTTCTCCATGGGTTGATTTCATGCATGTTAAATATTGCAAAGGAGATCATCCCTACAATATTGAATGTAAATTCCTTTCAGTCACGATGAGACGTCTATTAGCAGTGAGAGAGGTAGCTGAAGAGCATATTAGATAGCAGATAGGCGAGGGATTGGTGGACTTCTGGTGGGACAAATGGACTGGAGACATTCTTCTAATTCATCACTCCAAAGTTAAGAACTGTAAGGTAATAAGAGGAGTAACGCAGCGAAAATTTTAAAATTTTATTACCTTAGTCATTGATCTCTTTGATGTAATCTATACAATTAAAGGGTGTTTAGCACAAATACCTTAAGCATAGAAGGTTTCTATACTTCAAAGGGCAAGATCCTATTCGATGAAAGTGTTGATCTACCACAAAAAGCCCTCCAAGTGTAGAGCCTCCAATAGTATCTACACGAACATGATCTTTAGGAACCTTTGGGCTTGCTTACCTTGCCTTTTGAGTGCCAGCTCTCTTGAATGATTCATGAAGAACACAAGAAGAAGAAAGAAACCCTAACTATTAGGAAGAAGAGAGGTGGCGTTTTTCTTGGGAAGAGAAACGCCTCTCGTGCTCTCAATTTTTCTCTCTCTAGATTTTGTGTTGTATTTCATCAATCCCACAAGAGTCAAGGCATGGACTTATTTATAGATGTATTATCATAGTCTTTAAAGAAACAAGAGCAATTGGAAACCAAGAAGGTTTAGGAAGCTTACCTTAAGCTAATCCTATTCCTTTAGGAAACCTATTCCAAAAGGAAACCAAATAGCTTCTTAATTCCTTTTAGGAAACTAATTTCCATCAAGACTTAAAATATTTATAAATAAGTCATTTAAATTAATTTATCACATAAATTAACCCCATAAGTATTATATACTTATCTTAATAACAATTTAACCCAAAAACCATGTTCGTATTATGTGTGACCCATTAGGTTTTATTCACGTTGGCAATAAGTACAAATTATAACTCATTAATTAATTAATTAAGAGCTAGATAAATTAATACTCTAATTTATCATTAATTCACTAATTAATTAATTTGCACTTATAGATCATGAGTGGCGTCTAGCAATGCATCATGACCACCCAAGTGAATAGGAAAGTCATATGGTAGACTACACCTATCAATGACAATGTTACCGTATAATTAACATCCTTTCACCACACTATATTCCAATTAGTCTAAGAGTGTAGTGCACACTCTTTAAATGACTAATTAATGATTTCTTGTTCCCAAAATATAACTTTCCATAAAAGTATAACCTTGAAACTCTTTCAAGTCATACTTTCACTTTTGTGCAAAAGATTCTTTAAGTCATATTTCAACAAGTGGTCAATCCGGGATATACTCTCCTATAATAAGAAGTGGTGAATCCTATATCGATTACTCACTATCCTTCCATGCTTCATACTATATCCAATCTCTACCGTATGGGCTACTCTTTTAAGAGCACCGAGCAATAGAGTCAAAGCATAGCAATCTACACTCAAGATACCATGATAATCTCAAGTCTAAGGATCACTTACACCATTGCCATTAACAGTATAATTCATTAGCACTATGAATAGTAACTCTTGGCGGATCAATCTAATGAACTTGTTCTCTAACAAGCATCCACATACCGGCTTAGGTGTCGCACACCATAGTTGACGAGATCAACTACTACTTACCATAAGTAGAGGCAAAATATGTGCTAGTCTTCCCGTATTAATGATGTCCAATCTCATTAAACTATGATTAGGGATATTTAAGAATATAACTTTATGTGTAATAAGAGTCTCATCATTGTAACTCTTACAATCTCTTATTCACAGTTAATATTCTATAGACTTTATCAAATAAACAAGTAATATTAATAACAAGTATTAAATGACAAAGAAAATGTCACATAAATAAGTATAACACGAAATAAGCGTAATAAAAATCTCAAAAACCAACTTGGTTTTAGGGCATACACTAACAAGAACCCTTCTTATTTTCTAGTTGCTAAATTCTTTGGTAGTACTGGATAGAACACGGGAAAACTTGCCCAATGGCTCCCGGATGACATGGTATCTCACATTGCAAAGATACCTGTGGTTGCTGAGGTTTCAAATATCATGATGTGGAACATTTCAGATGATGGTAAGTTTTCTTTCGCTTCAACATGGCAGTGCATCAGGTAGAGAAGGAATGTTTCATTGGTGACGAAGGCGATCTGGTGTAAATGGTTACCACTTAAGATGTCTTTTTTTGCATGGAAGGTAATTCATAATTTCCTTCCATTGGATTGCAATCTTCAAATTAAGGGAATTCAATTAGCTTCACGTTGTTGTTGCTGTGGAGTTCAACAAGAAAATGTAAATCATCTATTCTTAGAGGGTCAACTGGTAGATGAGGTTTGGACTTTTTTTACTAATGTTTTTGGACTTCAAATATCGTCTTCTTTATGCATTGGCTCTCATCTCATGCACTGGTATTTATCTGCTCCTGTGAATAATCATATTAGATGGATTGTTCTTGTGACAATATTGTGGTTCTTGTGGAAAGCCTGCAATGTAGAGAGGTTCCAAAACAAACCTCCATCGGCTCATTTGGTCATTATGGAGATAGTAAAGTTCCTTAAAATGCTTGGAGCTGCAGGTAAGGTGGACAGAAAGCAGTTGAAAGGAGACACAAATTTGTTTATTGCAAAGTTTTTTCAAGTGCAACCTGCAAAATTGATGAATGTCAGGGCAATTCATTGGTCCAAGCCCAATTATGGATGTTTTAAATTAAATACAGATGCAAGCGTGAGCAAGCACAAAGGAACAGGTAGTGGTGTATTAAGGGATCATAAAGGTGACTTAATTTTTGCTTTTCATAAAGCATATGGTGAAGTAGATGCAATTCAAGCTAAATGTCTAGCTCTGCTTAGTGGTCTTCAGATTTGTGTGGATATGAAGGTTGAAAATGTTTTAGTGGAAGTTGACTCCTTACTGTTAGCGCACTTAATTGAGACTAATTCAACTGGCAGATGGTCTTTATGTCAGCAGTTACGAATGATTAGATTACTCATGATTTCACAGAGGGCCAAGATTTCTTATATATTTCGAGAGGCAAACTCAACTGCAAATTACCTTGCCTCGACAGATTTCCAACAGGTTCTTTTGTTACTCGCTTCAGATTGGATACCTTCAAGACTCAAGGTTTTGTTACGTGCAGATGCATTAGAAATTTCTAACATAAGGACTTCTTTTGTAAGGGAGTAGTACTCTTTGTTTTCATTATTTTCGTTGGTTTTATTTTATTTTTCTTGTAATCTAATGGCTTAGGCCATCTCGCTTATTCCTTATTGGTTTAATAAAATTAGGGAGTGGCATCCCCCCTCCCTCCCCGGTGTACAGGGTTAGCCAACTAAAAAAAAAAAGTAGCACCTCGAAATTTATCTGGTAGTAAAATTTATACGATTAATAGTAAAATTAATGGAAAACAAAAAATCACAGGGACTGAAAAGTTACCAAACTTTGACCAACAATATTCTATCATACAAGTATGTTACAGAAAATCTTTTATGGTGAGAGTCTAATGCTAACGCAACATTGGCAAGTGTGCCCTATGCGACAAAAATTATGAAAAATATAAAAATACTAAATGACTTTTAAAAATTACAAAAATTTTGCACAAAATCTATCATCACACAAAACATATATAAAAATCATCACTCAAATTTCTAAATTAGGACTATCTTGGGAAACGTGCCTTTAATGGACAAAAGACAAAAAATCAGATAAATACCAAATGACCTTTAAAAATCACAAAATTTTTATATAAAAAAACTATGAATATATAAAATGCATATATAAAATTTTATCTGAAAATTCTAACAATAGCAGCACAATGGAAATAATGCAATTATTTAGGATAATAGCCTAGTTCCAAATAAATACCAAATGACTTCTAAAATCCCTAAAAAATTAGAATAACGTGAAATATGAATTTAGAAATTAAAAATAGATGAAAAGATACTTACAAGATAAAATTACTATTTTGCCAATGGCTTGACTAATTTGGCATAATTTACACAAAAACTGCAATTAACTCCGAAAAACGAAAAGTACTCCCAAATATTAGAAAAATTAAAATAATGTGTCAAAATTTAGTAGTTACATATTTGTTAAGTGTGTGATCACTTAAATAATTTAATTAGTAAAAATATGGTGAAAATTGTGCATACTACCTAATTCACCTTTGTAATTTTCCAAATTTGATCGACCTAATTCACTTCGTTTCCTGCTCTTAGGTTGACTTTGGAACTTACAAAAGAATTCTTCTTTTTAGAATAATTGAAGCAAAAAAATTGAAGTAAAAAATTTGAAGCTTTCCACACATAGCATCACAAAAATAAAAAAAAATCAAATTATTAAAATACAAAAAAGATGGGAAAAAATATGAAACAAAGAGGAGAAATTAAATCAAAACTATCTTCATTTTTCTTAAAGAAATTGATTCTAACTAGAAAAAAGTTTGAAGAAGGAAGAGGAGACTGAAGAAGAGAATTGGAGATGGAAGAAGATGCAGAGATTAGAAAGATAAGGGACTAGAGATGAGAGACAGAAGACAGCAAGGAGAAAGACAGAAGGTGAGAGACAGAGATGCAGAAATGGAAAATGGACAAAGTTTTTGGAGTGGGAAGAAGTCCTTGAGCCACCCAATCTCGGGCCACTTGCACGGTAAATCTGGGACAGAAGCATCGGAGCATTAAATTAAAAGCAAAAACAAAAAGAATTGCAGATCACGTGGACAATGTTGAGTACTTAAGCGGATGACCAAAGAAGCCAACCAAGGACGACGCCAAAACTGCCATATCAAAGGTCGACCGAAAACTTTGGGAAGTCTTGTTGTACCTTTTTATCTATTTTCTAATGTTACTATTATTAACTATCATAAATATTTTCTTTGATACTCAAATTTAATCGTACTATTTTCTTTTAATTTTATTATTACTTCCAGTCAATGTTTTTAATAAAAAAGGATAAATTATGTGTAATGCTACCTTCTAATAACTTCCACTCTACATATCGAGTATGCTTGCCTACTAGATTGTGATAAATCATAAGGAAATAGTACCATAAATCATCATGTAAAACGTTATGATCAGGGTAATATGATGGGAATGATAATATCCTCATGTTATATAAATGTCTCTTATTTGTAAAAAAGGCTAATCTATTCATGAACATAATTTTTTTCAAAGGAATGATTTAATACACCTCTTCTTATTCTCTACTAGTAAATATGACACACAACGCATGTGCACATCAATAAAATAATGTGAAAATTTTGTATCTGTAATTGTGTTTAAATTTTTTAATTTAATTTTGGTATCCAATCAAAAGACATGAATCAATTTTAAAAACTTTCTTTTTTATTTTTTGTAAAATTTTAAAATTCATATGGTATGTTAGTTACAACTATTCAATTTAGTAAAATATATTAATTCTAACAACTAATGAAAATTGTTAAATGTATGTATGTATGTATGTATGTATACATACATACATACATACATACATACATAAATACATATATATATATATATATATATATAATTTAATGTCATATGAGAAGACTTGAATCATTCATGAGTCATTATATTAATTTAAAAATTTAGAAAAGCAGGATGGAAAGTTAGTGGTTCTAGGAAAGATATGTGCTTTCTATTTTTATTTTTTTTTGGCAAAACCTCGTGTAGGGCTATCACCTCAAAATTTTATTAATGTAAAACAAAAAGAATATGTACAAAGAGTGAAGGGGACATAAACCTTACCTCACTTATTAAAGCTAAAAAAAACTAAAAAATTCATTGAAAATAAATAAGGAGTACTAACTCCCTTTACAAGAAACAAAAGAAATAAAATCAACTTTTTTCAAAAACAAAAAGAAGGAAATCCAAGTTGATCTAGTCTAACTGCTCTATGAACTGCTATAGGAAGACTTGAGAAACTATCAAACAAAAGATCAGAACTCACTTGAAGGCCCTCATTTGCAAGAATATCTACTGGCTGATTAGCTTGCCTATAATAATGTGTGAGACTGATAACATAGTGGCTAAGACTTTTTAACCTGTCAAGCAAATGACGTAATGACCAAGGGCAAGACATGTTACCATTGAAACTGTTGACCAAGGTAAGCGAATCTGACTCCAAAAAGATCCTTTGATAACCTCTCTCACAACATAAGTGAACCCCATGAATCAAAGTAAGGAATTCAGCCTCCAAACTAGATCCAACACCTAAAGGACATGCAAAGCCAAGTACAACCTTTCCCTGAGCATCCCTAAGAATCCCTCTACCTCCACACAAGCTCGGATTTTCCTTTGAACACCCATCAGTATTCAATTTGAAGTAATTTATTAGGGGATTCCATCTTACAATTGTCACACTAAAACACTTCTTCAAGCTCCCAATGCAACTGTAAAACTCAAGCCACGTCCTAACATTAGAGTGTAGACCAAATTTTAGCTCCCATGTCATCTTTATATCTGCAAAAATCTTGTGAATAATATTTTCCCATGACTGCACATTCCTTGCAAAACAAAACTCATTTCTTGCCTTCCACAACTGCCATAATATTAAAATAGGAGAAATATAATAACTAAAATCGACATATATACTTCGTGAAGGAACAAACCACCATTCCATTAAATGCATGCGAAAATGGCATTCCTGAAAATGAAACCCACAAAGCCCCAAAATAATCCCGAATATGACTTGGAATTATCTCCAAAACCTAAAAATATGATCTACGGACTCCAAGGAAGGCGATGAATAGCAAAAACACCTCGAAGGACCATGAAAACCAAAATATTGAATAATGCTTTAGCCACTAGTAATCACCTTCTCAACAATCTCAGCATGAAAAAGGAAATCTTCCCTGGAATGTAAAGTATTCCAAATCCTCCTAAACATAAAACCAATTGCCCTACATTGGCGCACACAATTAAAATGCAGAGGTTATAGAGAAAGAACCTGATGATGTCAACTTCCGAATAAGTCTATCAGGATCATGATCAAGAGTACAAATATTTCTCTCAGCCAAATCCTTCACCCTTATCATTCTCTTCCAAGTCATTAAATCCGTCTGATGAAATCGCTCAAGAATAGAAGAACCTCTACAATATTTAGCTTTCATAAATTCTGCCCAAAGGGAAGTCTGCTCTCTGAATCTCCACCACAACTTTATAGAGAGAGCTTGATACACATCATCAAGGGATCTGAGCCTAACCCCTCCTTTCTTAGTAGGAAAACAAAGCTCCTGTCATTTGATCCAATGATGCTTCAACCCTTCTGCATCTACACCCGACAAGAATCTAGCAAGAATTCTCTCCAATTGGCACAAGACACCTTTAGGTAGGGTCACAACAGTGAATATATGCAAAGTAATGGAGGCTAAGACATGCTTAATTAGTATTAAACGCCCACCAATAGACAAAAATCTATTTTGCCAAAGTAATACTTCTCTAGAAATACTTTGAACAAGATCAGAAAAATATTCTCTTTTACCTCTCCCAACATATAAGGGGTAGTCCAAATACCTCATAGAAAATGCCTCTCAAAAAAACCTATAATTTGTTTTATGATCCCTTTCCGTGAGCTTGGAGAATTTGGGTGGCACATAAAGCCACTTTTCTGAATATTGATCTGCTGGCCCAAGCACCTCTCATAGCATCTTAAAGTATCCATGATTAACTGCAAAGACCTCCTGGTAGCACCTGAGAAAATAATAACATCATCAGCAAAAGATAAATGAGTGACCAACGGACACCTCAGTGGAACACTAAATGTAGAAAACCTCCTATTACTTGGAATAGAATTTAGTGCCCTAGAAAATGCCTCCGCTGCAATCACAAAAAGACCAAGTGAGATGGGATCCCCCTATCGTAGCCCCCTAGAGGACTTAAAAAACCCTTTAGGAGCACCATTAATACTGACAGAGAACTAGCAATTAGAAACTCACTGCAACACCATGTCTATCCATCTCTCTCCAAAACCAAAAGATCTAAGCACTTTCAACAAATAGCACCAAGAAACCTGATCATATGCCTTAGCCATATCTAGCTTTAAAACTACATTCCCCCCTCTATTTTTTTTCCTTATTCCACCAACCAATTCCTGGGCAAGTAAGAAATTCTCAACCATCAATGTCCCTTTTACAAAACCACTTTGCTGCATATAAATAATTCGAAGAAGAATACCTACCGATCTATCAGCCAAAATCCTAGACACAATTTTATTAAAAAAATTGCATAAGCTAATCAATTGAAACTGAGCAAAGGTTTGTGGACAAGTTACTTTAGGGACTAGAACTACCAGGGTTGAGGATATAGGCTAAATACATTATAATCCATATAAAATATGTAGATTATTAGTGTCTTATATACGTGGTAGTTATTTCTTTTTATTATGGTTTTTTTTTTGGCATACTTGTTTTGTTTTGCGATTTTGGGTTTTGTTTTTGAAGCTGGTGGGATTCAAATTCATATACTTTTGTTCATAGATGAGATGGGATTAAATAATCAATTTTATTATAGATAAAGGGGACCATCACTTAATTTGAGGTGCCCCCTCCCTTTTAACATTTAACGAAAAGAATACTTAATTCATTTCTTTACTTCCTAAGCTCATATTATCAATAAAATCTACATATAAAATTGATAACTAACAAACTAATTACCCCTTTATATTAAAAATATAATGAGTTATTTTAACTTTACTTTAAAAATGTAAAGTTAAATTTCCATGAAATTAGTTCATATTTTAAGATGAAATTGCCATTGGCTTGAGAGTGTACTTGAGGTTCATTGGCTCCTCCCCAATTAACAATTGTTTGGATAGAGTGAGTTAGTAGATCCTACCTTAGGTTTCTCCCTTCCCCACTCTTTGGGTTATTTTCAAAAAAAAAAAAAGATGAAATTAACTGCATGTGTTATGATTATACAGTTTAGTCAATATCTTACCATTAATAAAGTAGAAGCAGTTTTGGTTCAGTTTTGGTACAATAATTTCATGTCGCTTTATACATTTTTTTAATCTCATTAATTTTTAGAATTAAAATACTTTCCTAAATTGACATAGTTTTTAACCTAATATACCATTACATTTAAATTTTATAGCAAATAAAAAAGAAACGATAATGTTCTGACTCTTAATTTAGGAAATCCTGACTGAAAATACGTTTATATTAGAAATAGCACTGAAACAACAATATTTTTACTACTTAAATTTGATAATCACTTCAGAATATTGAAAAGAATTAGGAAAGATGCATATATGCTGACTAAAAAATTTAAGAATTCTAACTAAAATATATATACTAATAAAAATTTAATGAAACAATTAAGAAGGATGTATCTTATATTTTTATTTGTGATTGGATACTTACTATGCAAAATTTACTAATTTGAATCAATATACAAAAATATAAAAGTTACCAAAAACAGTCGTGTTATTTCTAATTATTTTTAAAATAATTTTGCTATTTTTGTTAAATGTAATATCCCATACATCATATTATAATGCTAGTAAATATATACAAATTTGCTCAATTACATGGTCCACGGTAAACCGACGATTATGTTGAAGGATGTGTGATTGATAACGTATACAAAGCCATTACCAGTCGCAGTTATATCATAACCTATGTAGTAATTTCTGTATCGAGGTTAACCAAAAACTGCCGGGAAGGTCTGCCACGTGGCACACATCCCACGGCTGAAGATAAACATCATTTTTTTGGCATTGGGAATGCACATCACAAATCGTAACTGGTTCGGGGATAAACGACATAAATCGTAACGATTAGCATCATCATTATCACAAAAGTCAGAAGAATTCAAACGGCGCCGTTGGTTGCCCCCTGTTGTGACGTGACGTTGTCGTTTTCTGCTTGCTCATTCCCGCCACCCCCGGTGGCGTCACGGACCTTATTAAAGCGAAGTTCAATCCCTTAAAAAACGGGTGGATCTTGACGTCGGCAGCGCCGCGTTTGGATCCGAGCCTCCTACTCGGATCCTTATTCAGTAACCCGGAAATCAGGTTCCGCGCGTGGAACTCACTTAAGCAATTGGGTGCGTCAGTAGGGAATGCCAAGGGCTTCTTCACAATGTTTCGCAGTATAACTTCGTTTGATGGACCTCCGAATGGGGTTCGTCCGTAGATCATTTCGTAGATAAAAATGCCAAGGGCCCACCAGTCCACAGCATTGCCGTGGGACCTACCGGATGCCACCTCAGGTGCCACGTACTCGTGGGTCCCAACAAAAGAGTAAGAACGGGCGGCAACCGGCTCAGCTACGAATAGCCGGTTGGTCGACAGCGTCTGAATCTTCCTTGACCGGAACAGCCGGTTCGAAATGCAAGCAAAAGGGGTGGGCGTACGCGGGTGGTTAGCTACTGCAGGTGATGATGACGCGTCAGAAACAAAGTCAGGTGATTCAACGGCTGGAATTGCATCTGAGCAAAGTGAAAGATCAAAGTCCGTCAGCATGATGTGGCCGTCCGATCTCACCAACACATTTTCCGGCTTTAAGTCCCTGTAGATTATTCCAAGCATGTGTAGGTATTCTAATGCCACCAAAACCTCAGCTGCATAAAATCTGAAAAGCAAGCAAGAAAAATTTATTCCCAACTCCCTTGGGACTAGCAGAAAATTCAAGACAATGTGCTACCATGAAAATTTGTGGAACATTATGATATTATCACGTTGTATTTGAAATTTGTGGAAATAAGAGAAAAGTGTTCTGATAACTTGTCACAGAAGACAATGTCTCGAGGAATTGGCCTGATCTGGGAAAATTCCATTTCAGATTTCAAGAGTGAGCAGAGCCAGAAAAACCCAGAAAGGGAAAATTTTCACAACGAAAATTTGTGGTTAAATTAGCAACTTTTCCATAAAAAATGACAGGAAAATTGTAAAACCAGTGGATTTATTTATTTATTTAGTTATTTGTGTCTATCATCCTGTTTTCACTTTCTTTTTCTGCAGAGGTGAAACAGACATGACATCTTTAGATAAACGCTAATATGAACAGTCCCTTTTAGCATAAAGAGACAAAGTGGATACAGGGAGAATCATACCTTGGAGAAAACTAGATTATAATGACATGTCTAATTCCACTCAGCCTGCTCAAAAACTCTTTCAACTTTTCTAATTTTGTTTTTTTTTTAAATCTCCAAAAGTAAATGCATCAAAAAACGATTAACTAATGAAGGTAAGATCCATAGCTAATAAGTACCTAGAAGAGCTGATGGAGAAGCGTTTATGAGGTTGTTTGTGTCTAAGAGAATGCAAGTCACCGCCTGAACAGTACTCCATAACTACACAAGAAAAATGGGATGCTTCAAATTCAGCGTAAAGGGTCGGCAAAAATGGATGGTCAAGCATTTTCATGATTTTTCTCTCAGTTTCAGCTCTTTCAATCTTCTTCTTCACCGCCAAAATCTCATTATCCACAACTTTCATGGCGTAAAAGCGGCCATCCTCTGGTCCGCCTCTGAGTCTGCAGAGGTAGACTTTGCTGATGTCTCCACTGCCAATCTGGCGGACTAGGCTAAAATCCCGGAAGCTCAGCCGCCTGCTGAAGGCGGCTGGGCGGAGCGCTTGGAAGGTAGAGTCAGATGAGCGGTGGGGCTTTAGGGATAGCAGCTGCTGCTCTGGGGGGCTTGGAGGAAGCTCAAATGAGAGGCGGCTAAAACTAGTGCAATGGCTGTCGCTACTCATCGAGCTTTTACTGCTTGAATATATAGTACTACTTTCTGGGACAAGCTCTGATAAGTTAGGATAAAGCTCGAGCATTTTATGTCTAACAAAAAGTGATCAATTTTACTAGACTTCAAATGCAATGTAAAATAAGTGAAGATACTCCAGAAACGGTAGGTATTTCACTCAAAAAATGAAATGGTTAGAAAACAAAGGACGGTAGTATGCTACTGTTAATATATACGGATTTTCATCTTCCCTTGGGATTATTATGGAATCGGATGCGATAAAATGGAACACCAATTTGTAAACAATGGAAAGATCAGGCGTACTGTTTACAAAGTCAAAGATAAGAATCAATATCTAGAAGAAGAGCTAAGCAACAATGTTTTGTTGTTTTCTCATTCAAGGCTGTCCCAAGACCTCTAGGGAACAGAAAAACGAGATCTTCAACGCTATTAAAGAGCAGAACTTTTCTTCAGTGAGATAAAAAGAGCTGAAGCAACTTTAGGGTTTTCGTACGGATGAGATTAAAGGCACAGAGAGAGATAGAGAGATAGAGATGATCTGGGGATATAGGCTTATAGCTTCTGCTGTGGTGTTTATGGCTTTTGACGTGGGGACTGGGGTGAAGGGAGCTGTACAATTTAGAACGTGAGGTGGTTGGGAGCATTTAAACTAGGTGGTACGGATGACATATTTGCGGAATTATTGCTACCGGTTAATTACACTGGTTTTTTTTTTTCCAAATAATGCGATTTTTTTTATCAAAATAAAAAGCATATTAATCGTTTTTCTTAAATATAAAAGGTCAATCTTATGAAAATTAAATTTAAAGTAACTATTTTAGAATATAATTTCAACTCAAATACTTCAATAAAAAAGAGACATTAGACTTTTTCCATAACACATTCAATCCCATTTTTTCAAACATTAGGCATACCCTCTTAGTCTTTATAATCTCCGGCTAATATGCTTCTAAGCTAAGCTTCCTTCAATTTGCTATAGGTTTGCCCACTCAAATTATCATGATTTAAAAAAAATAGTGTGTTTTTTGAATAAATTCGTTACAAAATTTTGTTACTAAGAAAATATTAATCTGTTTCAATATGAAGAAGAAGAAGGGGTGGAAGTAAAGAAGAAGTCAACCTTTAGAAGTTCCATATCTATATTTTGGGAAAAAGTAGAATTTGTTTCGTTTGAATAAAAATATCAATGCGGATATAAATAACCCTAACTGTAATAGCCTCCAAAAGTTTGACTGACCTAACCCGTGTAACCTTTACAATTACAATAACTAGTTTTTAACCCTTGAAACGCATGAAAAAAAATGCCCAATGTATGAGCTATTTCAGCATAATTATCGCAAAAAAAATAAAATACAGTAGTAATGCATAAACCACTTAATTAGATAAAGTATAAATTACATAAGGCCTGTTCTCAATAACTTTTTTTACCTGATTTTATCTTTTGATTCTTGAAAAATTTATTTTGTGATGTTCTCAACTGTTCTTTTTACTATATTTTTTTTATTTTTTTAAGTTAAAATGAGAAGCAACTAATTTTCAACCTTTTTAATATCAGTTTTTATAAAAATCAAAAGCTATTGAGAATTAGCCCTTAACAACAAGATGACAAAGTGGATTAGGGGATTATTGTTTGCAACTCATGTAATTGAGTATAGAGATGTCTATTGCCAAGAAAAAAGATAATGAATAAAAAATTGAAAATATTTCGATAAAGAATTGAATGCCTGAGATACAAAAAAAAAAAAAAAAAAAGAGGTACTTGAATAATGGAAGTTACAATTTTTAATCAATTGTTTTCAAGGAGAGAAAATGCTGATTTATATGCAGAAAAAAATCTGGATCCTGGGAGTTGATAAATTAGAGATTGAGAGAATATAACAAATTAAAAGAAAGTAATTCGTTATTTTAGGAGCTTAAAATAATAGTGTAGTTTTCTTACTAAAAAAAAAAAAGAGAGAACTCTTTAAATACGCCTCTAGCCTATGATGGTTACATAGAAATAGAAGTTCTATGAGAAGTGTAATATAATTAAATTTAAATTGAATTAACTTAAAAGAAAAGTAAGGCAACAAAATAATATCCTTTATTTTTTTTTGGGTAAAAGCAAACAAAAAGGGATCTAAGGGTCTAAAATAAATGAGATTAGATCCTCTGTCTAAGTTTTTTTTTTATGTCCAACTGTGTATAATACAAAAATATATCGTATCACTAAATAGTATGACGTAATTTCGTATATTTTCATAGTGATATGACGTAGTTTTATATTAGACACCACAAAAAATTGAACAGAGGATCTGAACTAAAAATAAAGGTGGATGACATCAAAAGTAAATGCTGGTCAAAGACAGCAGAGACAGTGATAAATAGATTAAATGTATTTCTTATGATCTTACTTTATTTTTACTATTTTACCCTTGTAATCACACTTTAACGATAGAATCTTCATAAATGTAATTTTGAAATATAAATTGCATTTCGCATTGACATCAAATTTCGGCTATCTTCATGTGACATTTCACTACCCCGGGTAATATTGTACATAATCCATTAACAGTTTGGTTCATTTATGAAAATTTTGATGAAGTAATATTTTCATATTTGTGTTTCGATTCAAATGGTTATATTAAAAAAATCCTGGATATTTCATAATTCCAAAAATGTTTTTATGTTCTCTATGATTTTTTTATTTGGAAATTAAATAAGTGCTCAAACATAGTTCAAATGGTTTTTTTTCTGTAAATTCTTTGAGCCTTAGGGTCAATCTTATTTTACACCTTGCGAGAGAGAGAGAGAGAGAGAGAGAGAGACCTTTTCCCCTTAAACTAATAATCAAATAATTTTCTTTCTAACACAATTTATTGATGAATGAATATACCGCAACCCCCCAAAGAGAAGTATGAGGTATGGGTAAATTTTCAGATTGGTTTTTATACTTACAAAAACACATTAATAATTTTCCTTCTATGCTTACACAAATAGATTAATAATTTTCCGTGTAGCACCATTTATTGGTAAATAAATATACCACAACCGCAAAAAGAAGTTTGAGGTGTGGGTAAATTATTAAGATTGGTTTTTATACTTCTACAAATACATTTCACAAGAATATACCAATATACAATTAGACTATGAAAAAAATTTCACTTAAAATTTTGGTCTAGAATCTTACCTGAGGAAGTGTTCCACTAGCCTAAAAAATGTTAAAATTTAAATAAATACTAGATGAGTTTCAAAAGTTTATAAAATTTTTCTTTTTCATGTGGTTTAAGTTTTTAAATTTATTTTAAATTTTCAGAGCTCATTCAATATTTATTTTAATATAAACATTTTTTTACACTAGTGGTGCTTTTATAAAGTAACTTTATTATTCAAATTTATTAGCAAAATTTTTTTACACTTTTTTTTTTGTATTGATAGAATCAAGGGGGTTACCTAAAATTAATTCAAAATTTTTTTACTCAACCGAATTTAGATGCATGGAAATATGCAAAAATTAAATTTTAAATTTGAATAAAGGTGATATGGCATGCATCAAGTTCCTATTATCTAGAGAATATCTTAGTCTCTCAATATAGAAAAGATTTAGAAGGTAAATGACAAATATTCTTTGCGAGATACAAATAGTAATCCTGACGTAAAAATATGAAGATCTATATAATATATACCATTTCTGGACTCTTTAGACTTGTCTTCCCAGAAAATCTCCAATCTCTAATTACTTTTTTTAATTTTGAATTATTTTAATTAATTGAATTGTTTCATGGGCTAATTTTCTTCTATTATTTAATATAATGATAAATTATGATGGATTGCCATTTAATATTGCCGGCCTAAAATTTAGAGGTTGCAAGGGGGCTATACAAAAGAAAACAAACTAAGATTGGCTTGAACGTTAGTCTTGCCTATTGAATCAAAATTGATTAGTTATTAAGAGAATTGAAATTTCACATTCTTATTAATGCTGCAAGATATCAAGAAACTTTATTTTTAATTTTTTTTTATTTTGCATTGCGATAATGCTACTAAATCACCATCAATTGCCAATCACCATTTTATATCTGAGCAATTTTAAGATTTGAAACTAAGCCTTTTCTCTAAAAGATATTGAACACAAGAATCATAAAGAGTCACCGAATTTCACAAGAGTAATAGATGGAACTTAAAAATTTCAATCCATTTTTCGTTTGGCTTAATCTCCGTATTATGTGTGGTATTCATGTTTCTTTATAGCTCAAAAGCATAAAAGATTTAAATTCTTACGTCTGCATTTAGCTTCGGCATTACTCTCTGTGTGTGTTTTTTTGGCACAAAACATACATATTTCGCCTACCATAACAATTTAAAGATACGTCTTCAATTGAACCAAGAAGACTCTCCAATTTGTCATAGTTTTTTTTTATTATGGAGTTTGTTCATTATTTTTACCTGAAATTATAATCATTCTGCCTTTCTTCTTTGATACAACACGAATAGGACTAATCCAATAACTATCAGAAATAGGAAAGATAATACATGTATCAAGTCATTTTATCATTTTCTTTTCTTATCACCTCTTTCATATTAGGATTGAACCTCTCTTGCATTTCAACTGCCAATTTGCACTTTTCTTCCATTAATATGCGCTGCATGCATAAGGAATGGCTAACATATCTTAGGTCTGAAATGGTTCGTTTAAGAGCTCTTTTGTACTTTCTTAGAATTCTCAATAATTTCTCATACTACTCATCATTAAGGTCAGCACTAACAATCACTGGTAAAGTTTCATTTGAGCCAAGAAATTCATACTTGAGATGATTAGGAAGTAGTTTAAGTTTCAACTTTGGTGCTTCCTCTACTGATGTTGATGGCGGAAGTCCTGTTCCCTATCCAAGATCCTCAAAGCCATGCCTGTTGATGGCGGAAGTCCTGTTCCCTATCCAAGATCCTCAAAACATGCCTTTTTCTATATGGTCCTTGTGACTCCACATAATGTGCCATTTCTTTAATTTCTGTATAATATTCTTCTTGCATATTTGAACTAACCAAATAACACTCAAGAGGATCATAATTAAATTTAACTAAAAACGACTCTTGTGTTAGTCTTTCTTCAACATCAACATCCCAAGTGAAAAAAGGATAATTTCCTATCATAACATCCCAAGTGGAAGAAGGATAATTTTTATCTTTAGGCACATTATGTTTATCTTTAGGCACATTATGTTGAACCTCATTTTATCATGCATTTCCTTTCTCCACATTCACATGCTTAATAATTGGACAATCATTCAAATGTTCATCATTATAAAGAATAATTGGCTCCACATTTTCATTAGAAACAATTTCGGTTTTTCTGCATGATTCATCATAGTTTCTAGTATTCAATGCTTTTACCATTTGGCCTCTATTTCTTTAAGCATAAAGGTTAATTGATTCTCCATTTAGTCAAATCTTTCTGAGTTTGACTTAGCCAAGTTAACAATTAGATTATTAGTACTAGCTATTTCCTTCATTTGATGATGTGCGCACGGATGCGTTGCCAAGAAAGGTTTGGATTTCAGGTATGCAACTCGTTGAACTCAAGACCTCATTTGATTCGTGAACCAAAGAACCCTTGACGTGGAGTTGCTTTGCCTTGAATCTTACCTCGAAGAAGAGCACGCCTATGGAACAACTAGACTAGACCAAGTTGAGAGAGTTCAATCGCCTAACCTAATTAGCTCTAAAGACTTGATCAAAAACTCAAGAAAACTCTAAGCGAAGTTGGTGGTCGCCACAAGAAAGCTTGATAAGACCAAGAGTAGTTCTTAATCAACAAAGAACCAAGAAAATTCTCAAAGAGAACACACGATTTTTCTGAAATTTTTGATTAATTAAAAATCGTAACTAAAAAATATGGCCTATAAATAGGCTTACAAAGAACATTCTAGAGTTGTGAAAATAAACTTAACTTTTAAGACAAAACCTATACTAATGAAACTACCAAAACAAAGCATGAATTAACTAAAATAACTAAGTTTATTACAACTCTAAAAACTATAAAAATCGCCACAAAGATACCCTAATGGGCTGATGGTCCATTAAGCCCACAAAATCATCAATTGGACTTCAATTCTTCAAGCTCCCCATTCGTGTGGCCCATGAAGTCCTCATCCAAAGTTTGTTCAGCCCAAATCACATTAATGAATTGTTTTGTTTGATCCTTCGAGCCCAATTGCAAAGCCTCCTCATATGAGTCCAACATGAGTCCATGCAAAGCATCCTTCATTCTTCTAGTTCTTGCTCTAGTCATTGGACCATCCAAACCTTTAAAAATATCATTGGAGCTCCTCAAACTCGATCCATCATCCTTGAAACGTCCCCCTTGAAGGTCTCCAACTTGGGACTCATCATTTGATTATTTAATAGTTCACCGTTAAAACTAGTTAATTTATCAATTTTGTCATTAGTAGCATTCATAATTTCTTTAGTGACACTGGCTAAACTTTCAATGGCCAATTCCCAAGCAAGTTTAATTTCTATATCAATTGGTTGGTTATTTTTTATAATGATCATCACATTATAAATTTTTATGATTTTTACAATCAATTGACTCATGATTTTCTCCACAACATGCCATATTTACATGAAAATCAGAACCAACTACTACTTGCTTTTCACACGTGCTTGTCATGTTATTCATTTGTGAATTCATTAGTTTCAGGCATACCTGCTAGTCTTATATGGTTAGCTCAATGGTTCGCCCATTGAAATTGATTTGAAGCCATCTCTCAATTAACTTCTGTGCTTCATCAACTGACTCACTTATTAGTACTCCGGCTACAGCCACATCTAAATTTATTTTCGTAGCATATGTGAAGTGATTATAAATCTTTGAATCACTAACCAGTTGGGAAGTCCATGATGTGGGCATTGATGTAGTAAATTTTTAAATCTCTCCCAAGCTTTGTATAATGACTCATCATCTCGCCAACTAAAAGTTGTTATTTTCATTCTTAGCATAGCAGTTTTAGTAGGTCAAAAATATTTATTCAAGAAGGCTTGGGACAAATTAGCTCAATTAATGAATGCGTTAGGTGGATGAGAATGTAACCACACTTTAGCTTTATCACATAAGGAAAATGGAAAAAATCTAAGTTCTATAGCATCATCACTTACCCTATAATACACAATTTCAGGAAACTAGCTAAATGTGCATAAGGATCATCATTTGCATTTCCTTTAAATTGATTTTGCAGGAATAAGAGAATCAAAAAGGGATCAATTTTAAAGTTGGTTGCACCTACCTTTAGCCTTGCTATACTAGTTTGTGAACCTGAAAATTTTGGCGAGGAAAATCCCTAATTGCTCTTCTAAGGTAGTTCATCACATGTTTGATGAAATGCTTGAACCAATAACATCTTCCTTAACTTGAGATAATAATTATCTACAAGCATCAACACAAGAAGTATTTCAAAACAAAAAGTAAAATAAATTTAGATTAATAAAACTTGTTTTTGCTTTGATATTGCCTAAGTTTCCCTAGTAATGGTACCAAAAACTTGATGTGAGTTTATAACGTATGTGCAATATGCAATCAATCCATTCAAAAACACACACAAACAAGTAATAAAATTAAACTAATATCTTTTTTTTGGCAAGTGCATTAGTCGTCTATAGTAAGGCGAATATTAAGGTCGATCTCATGAGAAAAAAAATTGTTACAACTACCAAAACTATTAACTTGCTTTATTATCCAAACAATCAAACTTTAAGTGCTAAAAGTGGAAAGAAAGTTAACTTGGCAAATAGAAGATCAATTTCAAAGTAAACAAAAAACCTGTTGAAACAAAGTTATCTAGGGATAGAATCTATTAAACCTCACAACATATGAGAGCTAAGAATATGGCTATTATTTATTCCCACCCTTGTTTAGGATTCAATTTTATTTGTACTCAAAACTAAATTTCTCTACAAATTGATGGCTACTAATTACATGAGCTTTCCCATTTGCATGGAAAATACTTCCACGAATTAGTTCATTAGGTACATGAATTGTGGTTTTTCTCCTAAATCCACTTGTAATTTATACTATTTTCATGTGATATTACACAAGTTACATTTGTTACCTTTCATTGTTAAGTGCAAGTTCCCTTTTTAAATAACTACTACTTGAATAACTTGTAAAAGGTGATCAATCAAATACAAGTGGTAAATGCATAGGAAACGAGCAAACAAGAATAATGTAAGGCCACAAACGTAAACAACTCATATTAGTAGCTTCATCTTTTCCTAGAACATAATCACTTAATTTAACACTGTAAGGATAAAATTAAAGCACATAATCTCAAAGTAACAATTCAATAGAACAAGAAAATAAAGAGTTAGGATAAGAAATGCTTAGTCTATTGAAGAATAAGGGCTTCAAATCTCTTCGTTTCCTTCCTCAAAATTGAATTGATACAAGTTTAATTCTTCCAGACTTGAATGCAAGAAGTGAATTCGTAAAAAATTTAGAGAAATTTCCTACATCTACTCTGTACAAGGGAGTGTTTCACCATCCAAAACCTCTTTAAATGAACTTCTAAGGTTTCTATTTATAAAAGACTGATCTCCATCTGAGCTAGCCACTTGCCATGTAAGTTGAGCTTAGAAGTCATAAAAAGCAGTCTTGAAAGCATCAAATGGTTCCCTTGAGATTTGCATCATTTTCTTGCGTAAAGAATCTAAGCTTGGACATTGAAAATGCCTCAAAATGTAAACAACCTGCAAGTTGAACCAACAGCAAAAATCCTTGTCCCTAGTGATCATTGGACCTGCAGGTCTACATATTTTTTTTGACTTTTTATTTTTTGATCGTAGCTGCTACAATGACATCCGCGAACTAATCCCCCCACAAATCCACTAAACCTTAGTCCAAATTATGATTTTTATTGTTCAAATCCTAATTTTTCAGTTGATTTTTTGTGAACAGATATCTATTACCATGATTCAAGTCAGTTTAAGCTTCAATTATCAACATGAATTCTCCACTTGCAATAAACTCTGAATTATCAAAAAATGCTTCACATTGCTCCTCAATTGATCCAAAATATGGTTGAATAGTGGAAGCCTACAAAATTTGAAGAAAACTATACATTAAACTACTCAAAACACAAGTTTCGACTAAAAACCCTAATTTTTGTAGGCAAACCATAATTTGAGGAAAATGTATTAATATGAGCCAAATTCATTCTAAAATGCTTAAAAACACCTAAAAACACATTATAAACCATATATTAAAATACATAATTTTCAGGGTTAATAACACTTTGCCCCCCTGAACTTAGGGGGTAGGCACACTTTACCCCCCTGAACTTCAAATATATACACTTTGCCCCCCAAGACTAGTCAAAGTTAGGAATTCAAAAAAAAAGTGAGTGTTATGACATTATTGCCCTTTTATTAATGAATATATTTATAACTTAATATCATTTCTTTTCATTTTTAAAAGAGTTATATCTTCTCTATTGTATTAATTATATAAAAATATCAAACTAAAAATTTAAAGAAAGTTAATATTTAGTTTATATCTTTGAAATTTTCCTCTTATATTAATATGTACTTCTATATATGTTTTGTTTAATTTATTATACTTTAAGTCAAACAAAACTGATAAATAACACGACACTAAAATACATTTAATTGTTAAATTTTGTATAAAAATGGTAATACCAAACTCATTTATTTGAACTAAATTTTTATCATTTTAATTTAATTAAACTTTTAGACTAATATCATTGTCATTTTTTATATTTATCAAATTATTCCAATATGAAATTCTTAATTAAAGAATATTTTGGGAAAAAAGAAGAGTTAGTCCATTATACAGTACTAGGGTAAACAAGAATAAATAAGTCAAACAAAAAAATATAATATTTTGTCCAAAAAAATAAATGATTAGAAATTCTTTAGATTAAAAATTTCATATTGGACTAATTTGATAAATATAAAAATGACTATGATATTAGTCCAAAAGTTTAAATAATTTAAAATGATAAAAATTTAGTTCAAATAAATGAGTTTGGTATTACCATTTTTATACAAAATTTGACAATTAAATTTATTTTAGTGTCGTGTTATTTATCGGTTTTGTTTGACTTAAAGGATAATAAATTAAACAAAACATATATAGAAGTACATATTAATCTAAGAGGAAAATTTCAAAGATATAAACTAAATATTAACTTTCTTTAAATTTTTAGTTTGATATTTTTATATAATTAATACAATAGAGAAGATATAAATCTTTTAAAAATGAAAAGAAATGATATTAAGTTATAAATATATTCATTAAGTAAAAGGGCAATAATGTCATAACACTCACTTTTTTTTTTGAATTCCTAACTTTGACTAGTCTTGGGGGGCAAAGTGTATATATTTGAAGTTTAGGGGGGTAAAGTGTGATTACCCCCTAAGTTCATGGGGGCAAAGTGTTATTAACCCTAATTTTTATACTTATCATCAACTTCCACACTCATAGAGGCAAGTCTATTAAAGCTGCTCCTACAAGTTAGACGTCCCATCAACAACGGCTACAGAACTGATAAAGAGAATTTTTATTCAATCACAAATTTTTCTTAATCATAGGATCACATGCATGCTTTGTATCATAGAGAAGGACTTTTTGATTTAAACATCATATATATGCTTTTCTTTGGAACATACTATAATTTGTTTGTCACCAATCTAGTTCTTGGGATCTTCAGTCTTTTGGTAGTTGTATCCTTATAAATTTATCCTCAAGTCTCATCTCCCTCTCTCGTATCTTTGCTTCAAGCTCGAGTTTTTATATTGTCACCAAATTATAATAACAAAATGAGTTTTGATGTTTAAGTCAAAATATTTTCATAAGTCTCGTAACAACACACATCATATTATATTATTATTTGGTAAAACTCTCATATAATCATAACCATGATAAATAGTGATTCATTAGTGAGAAAATCTCTCACATAATTTCCACGTTATATTTAGACAAATATAATTCACATCAAGTGAAGCCACTTTTTTTAACATTTTTCTACTCCATTAGTTAGTAGCTTCACTATCATGAATCAAACATATAGATGACCACTAGTTTACTACTAGGAACTACTTATTTCTCTATATATCTCAGTTAGTTCTCAATCGTCAATAGCCTATTAACTTACTAGGAGACATTTTTTAAATATTCTCCATGATTTTTTCTCTTGAATGGACATTACAAGTAATTCTAGTTCATCCATCTTTTCAAATTTTGAACTTAGAGATGTTTATCATACTTTGTTAGTGGGAATTAATATATACACACAAGCAAAATAAGAATTATTACATAAAGATCTTTGGCATTGATAGTGGAAATTAATATATACACGCTAGTAAAATAAGAATTAGTACATAAAGATCCTTGGCATTAAAATCAAAGTACACACCCTAACTATTTTCAAAGCTTTGATAATGTGTAACTAGAACACGTTCACAATCTTTTATTCTATTATCATTTAATTCATAATAATCACCAAGCATAATTTTACTTGTAGATAGGCGTGGCAACGGGTTGGGTTAGCGGGTTGGCGGGACGGGTTGAAATCCAAATATAACAGTCAACCCGTCAACCCGAATCGGACCTTTCCAACCCGCCAACTCGAAAATAGCCAACCCGAACACGACCCGAAACGAGTTGTCGACCCGCCAACGAAAAAAAAAAAAAAAAGAGAGGAAGGAGGAGAAGAAGAAAAGAAAAGGAAAAGAGATTAAAACATGCACACAAAAAAATGATCAAACACATATTTTGTACGCACTAATATCAAAGTCACTCACTAACAAACTCTTAATTTCTCTTACAATTTACTTTTTATAAACTTAGGTAGAATTCTTAATTTTTCTTACAATTTAATTGATTAATTATCTAATGAATGAAATTTGTGTTTGAAATGTGAATGGGTTGACCCGAATCCGACCTGTATTCTTTCGCCGGTCAGTCAGGCCTAACCCGCTAACCTGCGAACCCCTAATCCAAACCTGCTATTTTTAGATTAGGTTCGTGTCAGATTTTCGGGTTGTATCAGAAATTGCCACCCCTACTTGTAGAGTACAACTCTGTTAGCCAAAAATTGATTTGCACTTCTGTCCCAAGATTGTAGTTAATTCAAAGTGATTATTCTCAATGGGATTGTTTAGACGTGTGATCCTTTACCAGCTAGCTCAGAAAACAGTTCTATGAGACCCTTTGGTCTGAGCCCAACATTTCAATCAACATTTGAGATTAAGAATTAATAAAATCAATAAGCATCTAAGATCCAAAAATTATGCCGAGTAAAATTTTACTAGCTATGTTGGATGGGTGATGGACCATTGCCACATTTATTATTAACTCTTAAAGAGCAATCCGAATGAATACGTCACTTTTGTTTCTAAACTTGGACAGTATCAAATGTGAATTAGTTATATTCTATATTCTACGCTCTAACCAGTATAATTCTGGACTCTTTAGTAGGACATGATATTTATTCACCCTTGAACACGTTTTTTTTTTTTTTTAAAACACATTATATCAAACCTATATAATATTTTGAGGCATAGCAATCTAATACTATTAGTTCTAGCAAATAAATTTTGTATTTAGTAGGATCCGTGCTTGCAAAACTATTTTTTATCAAGACAATAATTATTTGATAATAGGTTACTTATTTTGTAACGAAATTCCATTTCGTGAACAAACTAGTTGAATTTTTTTTTTTTTAATTTACAGGGCATTTTCCAAAACAGGATGACTTCCGCACTTTGTAAATGAACCCGGTTAATTTATAAACGCATCAGTAATAAATACCACGTATCAATCTCACAATAACTATCACATGCAAAATTCAATCATTCTCCCAATTATTATAATTTCTCTTCATATGAGACAACGGTAGATACTTAAATTTTTATTATTAAAAAAAAAACTGTGGTATATTCATCTTAAAATTTTTGTTCCATTCAAAATTAATCATCACAGACTTCATAATTATTAAGAATTACAGGAAGAGGTGTGTAATACTCTCGTTTTAATATGATTAACTCCCTTACTGATTTTAATTCCAATGCAAAAGGTCGCTCGCCTTTAAGATACAATAGTCTAACTCACAGTTATTACTTCTCTTAGATTACATGATCAAGGAAAGCATAAGCTTCCCCATACAACTTACTTTTATCCGAAACATAGTTATAGAAATTAGATGAACAATTATTTTTGTTAGGAGTAGTTGTTTTTCAATTCTTTAAGAGCCTCACATTTATAGGCTAAAAATATAGAAGTTATAATAATGTAATTAAATGTCATTATTTGAAAATTAAATAAAATAAATATAGAAGTAAATTTTATAACAAGTAAATTCTAGTTACAAAACATAATTGTATAAATTAATTGTATAATGATCAAAATATTAATAATAATATGATCGTTATATAAATTTTATAATAAGTAAATTCTAGTTATAAAACATAATTGTATAAATTAATTGTATAACCGTTATATATATTATAAAAAATTATTAAATTATTATATATTATTTGTATTTTTATTAAAATGCTCGAACAATTTATATATATTTAAAGTAAGTGTAAGTTGGCTCTCCTTCCTATATGAATGACATAGAAGATGTTTAAAAAATTGAAGTTAAAGTAAAGAAAAAGTTCAACTAAGACACTAAATTCATAGTCCCCATTGTTACTTTGTTCATGATGTAGCTATTGCTTTACCCTTCATTGTCGATGTGAATAATAAAACAGAGGGAGAAAATAAAGAGAATAGTTTCCTGCACATGGGCACGACATGTCCTATAAATAAATATATGTATATTATATTTAATGCAATATTTACTAAAACAACTATTCAGACAAACTTTTTTCTATTTAAATCATTTATGGGAAATCATAGTTATAGCACACCTTAGACTTTTTGCCCTACTTTACTAGTTATGTATGCTCTTAGATTGTACAGAAGCCTTGAATGAGTAGTATATCTTTTCAATTGCATAATAAATCAGTAGTTGATCCTGATTTTTAGCTAAATTGATGGGAATACGAACGAAGATGATATCAATCACAAGCTTATATGGTAAATCGAGAAGTCACCGCAAACTTTTCGGCGAAGTGAGTTGGCCTTCAGATATAGACAAGTGAGTTTTTGTCACTTTGTATGCCTTTTGGCTCATAAGATTAATTATTAGACGCGGTTGGATGTACGTTAGTTTCAAACCAAAGAGCATGCAAACACAGTGTCAAAAAAAAGAGAGCATGAAAACACATTTAAGTACTTGCAGATGTGGAGCCCTTTGGTTTAAGAAGACGGGTCCCCTAAGACTTTTTCCCCCCGACTTCCGTGAAAGGAAAGGCTAGAATTGGTGGCCGAGATGCTTTGATTTCTTCTGCTACGTACTACTTGCCTACCTGATCCAGATTAGCATACATATATAAGTAGATTGGCAATCGAAGTCCCGAACAAGACACTTCTGTTTGAGCCTTCACTTCATGCCTTGATGAGATGTCAAATTCCAACTACAATGATTGAAGGCAGAAAATGAATCCTTATGTCTGTGTTAGGTGTGTGGTGAATATTTCTATACTTATCAAGAATAAAATAGTGAATAGTTCTCTTGTTCGGAAAACAGCCACTCGCATACTAAACTCGATATAACTTAACACTTCAATCGGCCAATCTGACGAACCAGTTTTTAATTAGGTTGAATCATTATTCTGATTAGATGTTGAAGTGATCCGATAAGTATTTTAAAATCCGTCGGTTCAACAAAATAACCTGAGAACACATTTGGATTTCAACGAATCCGGTGGGTCAAATAAATTTTGCAAAACTTGCAAACTTCTTAAGATTTTGATCTTAAAACTTCATGCACAGCAATGAACAATTTTACCACTAAGCTATGTTTTTCTATTATTATCTTTATTTTGTTTATTTTTGTGTCTGTTAAGAGTGTGAATAAGGTTGGTGGATCTTGTTACAACTTCTCAACGGGCATGCTCGAGTTTGAGCTCGACCTTGTCGAGTTTATAATTTTAGTGTTGGAACTTGATTCGAAACATATGCAATCGTGCTCAAACTCAAACTCGAGCTTAATTTAAACACCTAAACTTTTATAATTTTTTATTTTTTTTATTTCAATTTACTATAATGACAAAAAACGTCCTCTATTATTCAAAGATAGGAAATGTGAAAGGTGTAATCCAAAATCAGAATTTTGACTGACTACTAATGAGTGGCTCAATTTGTTGGCATCCCTAGTATCTAATTTGAATATTATTTATTACTTATATTACGTATTATATGTTGAACTACTAAAATACTATATTTATTCTTAAAAAATTATTATTTTAGTGACCAACCGGTTAAACGACCTCATTCACTGGTTGAACTTGTAGCTCATTGATGATCCACGATCTGCCACTCGCCCTCCATCACCATGTCACGATGGCCAACATCTAACACTGAAATGCTAAATATCGTTTGTTTTAATAAACTGCAATAAAAGGCATTTGTCTTCCAGTTTTACCTAACCTAAAAATTATCATTGGATTAAGTTTTTAGATGACGTATACAATTAACACGGTGTGATATGTGTATTTACTGGTACATGCTTAATGCTACACATGAACGTTTCAGCACAGTTGACGCAGAGACTTTAAACATTGAAACACTTCACTCAAATAATTTAATGGATTAGCAAACACACAAAAAAAAGAGCATATTCAGTAAATATTTACTAGAAGAGTTTAAAATGTTGTTGAGATATAGGAGTCACTTAACTTGAAATAACAATTTTGTACAAGTTTAGTGACATAAATTTTTTAAATGATTTGTACTAACGTTGCAATTGATGCTTTTGCTATGCCAATAATACGCTGTGATGATGGTTAAAAAGAAAAAAAGTCCAAACGGAAACATTAAGAAAATTTGAATTGGATAACAATAGAACGACATAATTGCTCCTTGTACTTCAACATTTAATTTTTTTGCATTCTTTTAATCGAATGGCTAGTTGAGAAATATGATTGACTATATTATTTTTTTCTTTTTGTCAAATACATTTATTATTCACAAAGAAAGATAACAAAATCTTTGTCTGATTCCTTTCTTTTACATCTGGGATACTTCATTATAATGCAGAAACTGGAAAAATTACTAACATACTTCCTTTGTTTAGTGAATATTCTTGACATTTTGCGGTTCATTTGTGGAATTTTTGCAGCATTATTGAATACGGTATCTTCGTTACATTGATCATCCAACCTGAAAATTCAAGGTCAAAACCCCAAGAAGCTACCGTCTCTTGTCTTAGAATTATAGTCATTCAGATTTTTTGCTGTAAATTAGGGCTTGTTTGTAATAGTTTTTGGTTTTTTTTATAAAAAATAAAAATCAATTGCTCCTGATTTTAGTTTAAAAAAATTCAAAAACATAGTAAAAAAAAATTAAGAAGATCACAAAATAAATTTTTTAAAAATCAAGTAGAAAAAAAGCTATTGAAAACATGCCCTTAAAGTTTTTTGTATTATTAAATTCAATAAGGTATCTCGATATGAAAAACACTTGATTTGAAGAAATCAAAGTGGCAGAAATAAAAAGCTGAAAATTTTAGCAACATATGAAGAACTAATCAGACAGCCTAGGATAAAATTCGGTCTGAAATATTCCTTGACGTTGTTCTCAGTTTTAACACCATTGTTTCAAGTCTCTTTATGATGATTCGGATAATAAGGAATGTAGCAAGTTGAACAGAGAAAAAGAATTGATCGGCAATTAAAAATCCACTTAGCCAAACTGAACAGAGCATGCATGACATGCCATCAAGATTGGAAGCAAAAGGTCATTCTACAGTTGGAATTGTTAGGACTTTGGTCCCATCTCATAGTGGAGGACTTCGAGGGTCCCGGTCGAAGAATAAGTTCCAAAAAGCCAAAACTATGATTGGATTAATGCATCCCCACTCCTAACAATTGCAGTAGTTGTAGAGTGGAAATTGATGACAAAAGGACCCCACGATAATATTAGATTCATATTTTTGTCTGGGAAAAGGTGGCCAAAAGGTACATATCGTGTGACTATAATTTGCAAATGAGAGCAACTGAAACTTCTCTAAAATGAAAGCCCAACCCCCTTTTCATGATGCCTGTTTCTTTGAAATTCGCAGGCCACAATTGCAAAATCCGATGCCTAAGGAGGAGGCAAGGATAAGGAATGCTACACCCCAATTAATCGTCTTATTGAAAGCAGAAAAACAATGAATTACCCAGTTTATGGTTCATTTCTGTAAAACAATGATTATTGTAGTTTGTGTTGATTAGTTATCTCTGTTGCTTTTTTGTACCAGCTTTTAGTTTTTAATTTAAAAAAATATGTTCTATGATATTTTCAATTGCTTCTTACTCTCGCTTTGGGATTTTTTAAAGCTAAAATATATACTCATTTTTTAATTCTAATTTTTAACTTTTTTAAAATTAGAAATTATAAAAATCAAAATCAGTTGAGAACAAACCTTAGTCTTGCTTCCATGAAAGTTTGTGTTATTGTTCTCTAATTTTTATAAGCTCTGACGGTTGTTGTATAGTATGTGTATATTTAAGATTAATGAAATTTGGAACATTAAAAAAAACTGCTTTTTTAATTAGTTATTCCGTTTGTTATATTGACATACAGATGACTACATGAGTAGTAAAGCTACAAAATGTTTAAATCTAAAGAGTACATAATAGTACTTCAATCAATCATTCATATAATTCGAGATGCAAATGGAGCTTGGGTAACGGATGAGATAGAAATTGGGCATGAAGCAGTTAACTATTTTTCCTCTTTGTTCGCTTCAGATCCGGTTCCTCAGTTTCAGTTTCTTGAAGTTATTCCTAAACTAATTAGGAATGCAGAAAATTTAGTTTTGGAGGCAATTACTTCTGAAGATGAGGTCCGAAAGGTGATCTTTGAGATAGATGGGGAAGGTGAAGTAGGACCAGATGGCTTCACGGGGTTATTTGTTTTGCACTCCTGGGAGGTCATAGGAAGGGATGTTTATGAGCCAGTTAAAAGGTTTTTTTGTGGAGCTTGTTTACCAAGTGCAACAACAGCGACTTCCATTGTTCTAATTCCCAAGGTGAATAATCCTCAAGATTTTTCTATTTTCACCCTATTACTTTGTGTAACTTCTTTAATAAGGTGTTAGCAAAATTCTTGTGAATCGTTTGGCTCTCATTTTGCCAAGAATTATTTCTCCTCAACAAAGTGGCTTTGTGAAGGGATGTAGTATCACGGATAATTTTCTGTTAGCCCAGGAATTGGTGCATCAGATAGGCAAAAACAAAAACGTGAGGGGAGGTAATACGACATTGAAGCTTGACATGACAAAAGCCTACAATAAAGTATCATGGCTATTCCTCATACACGTACTACGAAAATTTGGGTTTAGTGAATGCCTTATAGACATGGTGTGGAGACTTATTTCCAATGTGTAGTTCTCGGTGATAATCAATGGGGCTAACTTTGGTTTTTTTAAATCTACAAGAGGGATTCGCTAGGGAGATCCATTATCTGTGATGCCCCGAAAATTCATACAAAAATCATTTGAATCATGTTATGTCTATTAGTAGAAAAAGAGAAAAGATAAGAGAAAAGAAAAGGAAAACCGAAATACATTTTATAAAGAGATTTTTTTTATTTAAGGTTTAGTGTTAATCTTGATTTATTAGTTGGAAGATTACTTAAGTTAATTAGGTTAAGAAAATGAGATTCTTCCATGATTAAGTGGGACATCTAAGTACTGTATTTGGATTAATTTCATTGGATCATTAGTTTATAATAGTGTTTAATTTTAACTAGTTTAATCTACTATTTTCTAGTCTCTTGACTACTTGAATCTTAGCTCAATTTTTACTCAAAATTTCACTTGTTCTCTTGCTTGTGGCCGGATTTTCTCTCTCTATTTTCCTCTCATTTTGCTTTAATATTTATTCCATAATATTACTAATTACTAGGTGATAAAGAGGTTAAGAGTTCCACCAATTAGATTAAGCCAAGTTAACAACTAGTGCATTAAAAGACTAAACCCTAGTCTTACTCTTGTTATGCTTTAATTGGTTATTATTTTACCTACCTTTTTCTTTATTTCTTTTCTATTTTTCTAGCCTATTTCTCTCTCTTTTTCATTTCTCTTGGCCGGCCCTCTTGTCTCTCTTTTCCTCTCATTTTCTCTCAACTTCTTGAAGCTTTCTCTCCAAGATTAGAGCAATTTCACCATAGAAATTTATTTTTTCTTCTTCCTAAGCAACCTTCTAAGCTTGATCAAGGTATTTACTATGAACTTTTCCTAGTAATTTCAAGTTTTATTTAGTGTTTTGTACAAGTTTATATCTAGATTCTTGGTACTACTACATGAAGAACATAGTTTGAATTGAAGATTTACTTGCTAGATAAAGTGTTTTTGTGGTTAGATAGACTAGTAACTAGCATTTAAACCTTGAAATCTCAAGTATTATATGTTGCTTGGTTGAAGATTCTTGGAGTAGAATTCTTGAAATTGAGTGGAATTTTGATTGAATTTGAGCTTGAATTGAACATAGAAGTTGTAGAACTTGTTGAATTGGGTTGGATGGCTGTCTTTCTTGCAGGTTAAAAATTTGGGTTAGTCCGATTTTAAGTGGAGATGCTGTCGAAATTTCGGTAGAAATAAATAAGGGAAAAATGGTAGATGAACATTTCTAACCTAGAATGTGCTCAATTTAAGGAAATTGATGTGCAGGAATTTTTAGAAAATCATCTAGTGATGAATTGAATTTTTCTAGGACAGGGAAAACCCTAGAGCCAAAACCCTAAATCTAAAACCCTAAACCCTAGGGTAAAACCCTAAGCTCTAGAAACCCTAGAAATGAAACCCTAGAAATAATTGGGTTATTTCTTGAATTTTCTTGCTAATTTACATAGGGTTTTCATCAAATTATTTCTTTTAAATTTCAGGACTTGAAAGTGAATCTCGACTTTTTACGAAATATTTTCTGGGCATTCCAGGTGAGTGTCTCTACATGTGCATGATGCATGAAATGCTTTGTCGTACTTGAGAATAGTTATATTAAGAAATATTATGTTATGCTTGTAATTGTTATGTTATGACATGTGTTACTTGAGGAAAGATGTGTACTTTATCACTATCTATTCCGCAATGTGTTACACGCTTTCATCATCCAACGTGTTACTTGTGCATGAGACTTCCGTGACTAACTTCACAGTTACTTCACGGATAGTCAACTTGGACAGGCTTGGGAGGATATAAGGTGCTAGGGTGTTTTAGGGCGTGATGTTCTTTCCCTTATGAGTTGTGAATCCTCAAAGAGGCCAACTCCGGATTGAACTTTCTTGCGTGTTGGCCCTCCAGGGTTGAGATTTTCTCCCTGGATGTGGTAGCCTGTATAGAGGTTATAAGGTGAAGGGTGGTTAGGGTTCTTGCTTGATAATACTGGCATGACCTTTGATAAAGACCTGAGCTATTATCTCAGTCCTAACATCATGGTTACATGATCAGTACTTGCTCTTTCTGCGGTTAAGCTTGCTTCCGTAGTTGAGCCCTGTATCCGCCATTGACTACTTGTTAATTAAAGTGTTCATGCCCTACTTATTTAATCTTGTCAATATTTTGTTCAATAAAATAATAGATTCTGGGTATGACTGCATGACTTGGACACTCACTGGGCTATTATAGCTCATCCCGTTCATTTGTTTTCTTTAACCAGGTTTCCAAAAATACTAAAGCGGGAAAAGCTGATTTTGGACGTGTACATGTTTTATTTCGTGTATTTTGATAGCCAAACTATTTTGGGCTATCTTGGTGAAAATCATGTATATTATAACGTGTAAACTTCTTGATGTTACTTGTACCTTTAAATTAAGTAATATAATTATATTTTATTTTATTTTATGTTATTTCATTTTATTTGGAGTTAAGCACGCGTGCATGTTCTGAGTGAGTGCTCGACTTGAGTCCTGGCGAGAGCTAGGCAGGCAGTCCGCTAAGCCCTTTGGTGCGCCTCTGGGTAAGGTGGGGCTGTTACATTATCACCAGCTTTATTCATTCTCAATGTTGAGATTCTGTCTAGGGGATTGAACCTATCATTTGAGAAACCATCATATGTGGGCTATTCAGTCCCTATTAGGTGTCCTCTAGTATCCCATCTTGCATTTGTGGACGACGTTATGATTTTTACTAATGCTTCTTCTGCTTCTCTCAGGAAGATCATGGGGGTGTTGGAGAAATACCAGAAGGATTTAGGACAAAGTATAAACTCTCAAAAGCTGCTTTTTGACTCATTTGAAGCTCCTACCTTCTAGAGTTAGGGTGATTGAAAGGGTTACCAGTTTTTCCAAGAAAGGATTTCCTATTAAATATTTGGGATGTCCATTAATTATTGGTAGAAATAAGACATCTCATTTTGCTAGTATATGCCAAAATGTTTTGAATAGGATTTTGGTGTGGAATACACGGTTTCTCTCTATGGGAGGCAAGCTAGTTTTGATCAAGCATGTTTTAGCCTCTATGCCGATTCATTTATTAGTTGCCTCGATAGTGCCAAAGGGAGTGTTTAGATTGATTGAAAGGGTGTGTGCAGAATTTTTATGGAATTCTTTTTCAGAAGGTCGAAAATTTCATTGGATTGGATAGGAGGAGTTGTGCTTTCCCACGAAGGAAGAGGGTGCTGGTTTTCGATCATTATTAGATGTTTATGATGCTTTCTCATGTACATTATGGTGGAATTTCGTGGAGGGTAGGTCACTGTGGGCTTCCTTTATGAGACTCAAATACTGTCGTGATATTCGTCCATGCCAAGGGGAGATTACCTTGCATAGCTCTCCAACTTGGCGTTGTATGGTGAATGCGAGAACTTTGTCTGAACTAAATATTCAGTGGATCTTGAACAAAGGAGATTGCCACTTTTGGTTTGATAATTGGACTGGTATTGGTGCTCCATGTCTCAGAGTTCATGATACGCGTGGATAAACACAGAATTGCTTGAAAGACTAAGTATGAACTTTAAACCTTTCCCCTTGGATGAACTAGACTTTAGAATCAACACCAAAGCCTTGAACACGCAAGATGAACAACTCGAAAATTCAAGGAAGCTTTGAACCTCCTTATGAAATGAACAAGAACTCAAGGAATCAGTACCTAGAAACCTTAATCAAACCAATAAGGCAACTCTAAGCTAGGGTTTTGAACTTGGAATCACTTTACAAGTTCGGAGGTTGTTCTTAATCAGCAAAGAACGAAAGAAGCACTCAATTTGAGAACTCACAAAATTAATTAATCATCAAAACTTATGAAATTCGTATGAATAGTACCCTTTATTTATAGGGTTACATGGATGATTCTAGAACTTAGAAATTAAAGCAACTACTTAAACCTAAACATTAACTAATTGAAACACTTAATTTAAAACACTTGTAACTAAAATAGAAGTCTAAACAATAAGTAAACTAAGTTCTAAATACACTAAAACACGTCCCAAATAAGCCTTAAGCTGGACGTCCAAGTCACTAAAGCCCAATGGGCCAAAATGCTAACTCCATAATGATGTTGGGCTTCAATCTTCAATCCAATACTATATGGGCCGAACGGCTAAACTTTAATGTTCCATATAGACTCTTGAGCAGCCCAAAAACAAGTGGCAAGCCTTGGTAATAAGTTGGACTTGGCCCAAGTTGGTTCTCTTCCAAGCACTTCTTTGTAGTTGAATTTGATACACAACCAAAACTTCAACTCTTGGCCCAATAAACACACTTGAGACGCTTGATCAACAAGTAATTGAATGGCCCAAAGCCACGGTTTTTCCCTAGGCAGCAACAAGGCTTTTACGCCTCCTTCATGACCAACCATGATTTGATCTCATCAAGGCCCAAACGAGCTAGCTTTCCTTACTCCACAAGTTGGTGTCCAAGCTCATAGAGAGCACGTACTAGCAGCAAAATTGTGATTGATCCTTGGATCATATCAGTTCAGGTAACCTCTAACTATATTTTTGCAAATTTTGTCGAACATGGGAATTGGAAGGTGGACCTTTTGCATAGACGGCTCCCTCTAGATGTTGTTGAGGTTATTTTGAAAATTGAGGTCCCGGATGGTACAGACTCAGATATTATGGTGTGGAAGCCATCTCAGTCAGGTAAATTTTCTACTTCTTTTGCTTTTCAAGAAGTCAGGAATTGTAGAAACTTTTTCTTTGTGCATTCCCAGTTGTGGCATTCCTTTATTCATTCTAAAGTACCTTTATTTATGATGAGATTATTGAAGGAAAGATTTACATTAGATGATGTATTGTCTAAGTTTAACATACAATTACCTTTTAAGTGTAGATGCTGTATTAATAATCTACATGGAGAAAATATTGAACATGTTTTTGCTTTTGGGGATTTGGCGAAAGTAGTTTGGAGATTTTTTGCTTCTGGTTGTGGAATAGTGATGGAAAATAATAATCTCAGGGCAAAACTCATGAAGTGGTGGTTGGCAAAGCCTCAAAACATAAGATTGAAAATTATTTTTCAGATTACTCCAACTTTTATTTGCTAGAATTTATGGAAAATCTGTAATAGGGGTTTTTTTTTAAGGGGAGTTTCTAGTAGATTGGAAAGTTTTTTAGGCTGTGTTTAGAGATATTGTAGATGCTTTTTATGCACAATTTAAAGTAAAAATCAAGGCAATCTCACGGAGTCAATTTGTGGACTTGATATCTCAACAGTCAAGTTCCATGGATTGGAAGTTAGTAAAATAGTTTCCTCCATTATTAGGGAGCTTAAAGCTAAATATTGATGTGTGTGCAAAAGGTAGTCCGGGCATCAGTGGAGGAGGAAGAGTTGTTAGAGACTCCAATGGCAAAATGGTTTTGGCTTTTTCAGGTTTTTTTGGGGTCCAAACATCATTGCAAGCAGAAGCAAAAGCTCTTTTGTTGGGGATTCAATTATGCTTTTCCAATGGTTACTCTCAATTTATAATTGAATCAGATTCTTTGATTTTGGTTAATATATTGACAAGAAAGTTTAGCTGCCCTTGGTCTATTCAAAGAAAAATCACTCATATTCGCTCTTTATTAAAAGGAAGTATGCAGATTTCCCATTGCCTGCGCCAAGGAAATGGAGTAGCAGATGGTTTATCAAATGTGGGAGTTGATCATTCAAACAGGAAGCAAGTAATTTATGCTCAAGAGTCAGTTCTGCCTAAGTTCATTAGAGGCGAGTTACATTTGAATAGGATAGGATTTCTTAATTTTCGAATTAAAAGAAAAACTTAGTTTTTACTTTTTTTAGTGTAAAGGGAGTAGTACTCCTTCTTTATTGCTTTAACTTGATGTAAATGAATGTTAGGTTTATGTCCCCCTTCATCTTTTATTTTGACAAATTAATAAAATACAAGAGTGGCACCTTCCCCTGCAAATGGGGTTAGCCAATTTAAAAAAAAAATAGTGATTAATTAAGAGGTCATCTTGAATTCATGAGCTTCACTTTTGTTAATCGTTCAAAAGATTTTTCTCAGCACCTTTGTTTTCTCTTTCCCGTTACACTTTTTTTTTTTTGAGGTAAATATATCATACTTTGGGCTTCGTTTTGGTTGGCGAGAAAGTAAAGTTCACTTGGAATATGATTTCTCGGAATGTTATTCTAGGGAAAGATATTTCTTTATTATGTTTGGATATTACTAAGAATCTTGACTAGAAAGTTGTGTAGATTCTAATTCCAATGTTTGGTTTAAAATAATGTAACACGGAATGTAATTTAATTCTCACTAAATTTCTAAAAATATCTTCACAAATATAAGGTGAGAAAGATTTTTGTATTTTTTTAATTTTCTATATTTAGGATTTTAAATTATATTTAATAGAATAAATAATAAGCAACTATTATTTGTGCAAAAAAATTTATTGACAAAATTTAAAAATTAATAAATCTAAATAATAATTTAATTAATTATAACTTTGAAGACATTTTTATAGCAAAAAATGAGTTATTACAATATAAAACAATTAATCATGCAATGAATAATAAAATACTAGAAGATAGGAGTTTTTTCATACAAAATAATGTAGTAGATAAAAGTTAAAAAAATAAGAGTGTGTTTTGTAAAGATAAGTTTGATGTTTGAATTTGTATGGAGGTAGAAAAAAGAGGGAAAAATTTAAATATGTAGTCATTATCTTATTAGATTAAAATTCTAATGAAAGTAACTAATATACCTAGGAGATGTAAGGATTTAAAATCTTGAGATTCTGCACCTACTTCTTAAGTTTTGAGTAATATTTTTACTTTCTCAATAAGTTAAAAAAAATCAAACACTAAAATTTAAATTTTAGGAAAAAAATTACCTTCCTAAGCAAGAATCCTTGTCAACCAAACGAGGCCTACCTCTTTTTAATTTCTGAAAGCACGGAATCTAAAGCAAAATAAGGATGTAGGGCATTCGGATACGCAATTTGTGGGGCATCGTATAGCTTGAACTCTTCGGACACGAAACCTAAAAAAAAGTGCTCTAAATGACTTTAAGGAAAGTAAATAAGTGAATTTCCAAATTCCTATTCTAAAGGAAAACAATGACAACCAGCAAAGCCGCGTCAAATCAAAATTTAGACAAGCCTTATTGGTTTTACAGAATTATACGAGGATATAGTCAATAGAGTTAACAAAGCCCTGGAAAATTAATTGCTTTAAAAAGCAAATCAGCTGACATCCTCTAATTACGCATCATTTTGATTGCCAATCCCATTTTGGAGGTATTATGTAGGATAGCTTGCTCTTTTTTTTTTTTTTTTTAAATTCTTTTTCACGGATCGTGTTCTTTCTTTGTCCCCTACAGTCCGTTTCAAGGTTAAATTGATAAATTCTCATAAATAAATTTAGGATATAAAATCTAATTTTTGAACCCTAAGTAATATATAAGATTACAAACAAAACAGAAGACAATATAGAGATCTTATGAGTATTCTAATAATATTTAAAACGGTAGAGATGTTGATATGTTTGTCGTTAATCTTACATTTAACAAGTGCAAAAGCTTTTTAGTTTTTACTATTATTACACGTGTTCACATCTTGCAATCCTTGTGCTCCTATAATAAATAATAATCGCATAAACTCATCAGAAATGGAGCAAATATGGCTGTTGTAATTAGGATTAATGAATTCATTGCGCTAGTTAATGTACATTCACGTAAAATTGGCGTATTCCTTAGTAGATTAAATACTTTGTACATGAAACTAAGTGATTGAGAACCACAAGATTTTTATATACCTGTGCACCAAATTTTGTAATCGATAAAAGAACCGCATCTTTTCCCTCAAAAAAGAAAAAAAAAAAAACACCGCATCTTCACTGAATCTGCCCATTGTCCCAATCTGTCAGACTACGGACAACTTCCTTGGTTGACCAAAACAACAAAGATAAAATTTTTTCCGTCTCGATTCCACGGCAGAGGTGGCAATCGAATCAAGTTGAGATTATATATAAAAAAAAACTTGTCAATTTAAATTTGACTGGCCAATTCGTCATCATGTACAGAGTTAATCCAAACCCAACTCGTCATGACTGGACGAGTTGACTCGTGAATAAAAAAACGGAATTGCATTGATAAACAATAATACACAGTACAAAAGTTACACAAATAAAAGTGCTCATCATTCATCCCATATATTTTCTCAGTCCATTTTCCTCCTCACAAAGCAAATTCCTTTTAAAGTTTCACAATCGATATTACTTCTTTCTTTGCTTATTTGGGGTAATTTCAAAATGCTATTTGTCAAGCTCAATTTTCAAAATTTAATTTCTAAACCAATATGAATGACAAAATTACAAGTTTCTACTCGTATCTTGATATTTCAAGTTATCTTGCTCTCAATACAAAATAAACCTCTTTTCTCATTTTAGAGTATTAATTTTTATCCTATTGTTCATTCATTGTCGTGCGTCAATTTGCAAAATGGTACTTTTAAACTGTACTACAAAAGTATAGAAAAAGAAACAAAAAATACAGCCAAGAAAAGTTGAAGAGCAGGATAAAAGATTGGAATTAACCCAAAATACGCCATAGCTGAAGAAGTTGCCACATTAGAAAAACTCATAAATACATTATTTTTCAGCTTTCTTGATATATAACTAGTCTTTTTTTTTTAATTACATCATTATAGTTTGAGAGAAAATGTAGAGAAACTATTTCCCTTTGGTTTTTTTTTTTGTTTTTGTGCCAGAGTTTCTTTTTAGAGTTCTTTTCTTTTGGATTTGCGGGTCAATTTGTGAGTCCACCCAAACCGGACCCATTTTTCTAGGCAGGTTAGTCAGGTCAAACCTGTTTTTGACCAGACCCGTCAAATTTAAATCAAAATCCGTTATTTTCGAATTAGATTCGTGTCGTGTTTTTAGATCGGGTCTAAAATTGCACCTCTAGTCAAAATCCTATTCTTGCAAAACTTCT